>OU612047.1:18040997-18513497 GCA_914767935.1 Coremacera marginata
CTAAGGATGTTGCTGCTGGGTGGGAGTGGCATACTTTTTGCTTGGTGTCAAAAACTTTAGCTCTTTTCAGTTTAAGTGTGTGTAGGAAATTTTTTGCAGCTCTAATAGATTTTTTTGCGTTTTTAATACAACTTCAGGAACACTCGATAAAAATGTGATATAATATTAACGAATAAGGCAAGTTTTTGTTTAACTTTTTAAGAGTTATATATTTTGATTTTATTCTAGATATCAGTAACTTAAGAAGAACATCGTCTCGCATGTGTTTGGCAAAGACATCAATAAACTGCTGGAAAAAACGGCAAAGTAGTTTTGTTTTTTTTGTGTGAAAAATAAAAACAATGGAGCTGACTTATTTTTTATACAACGCTTTATTGCTCTAGAAAAATTTCAGCATAGGTATCTCGATTTCATAATTTTTTATAAAAACTTTTATCCACTATTGTTGAATGCGATACAAAAGGATTGACGCATTTTTATCTTCAACTCTTTTAAACCTAGACCGAAGTCTTTGAATTTGCTCAAACATACTTTTCTTGAAATATACTGACTACACCGAGATAAAAAGCAATAGGTTAATCACCTATGTCGGCTTGGGTAAAGAAAATTGTATGGGAATTATAAACTTATGCTTATTCACTTAAGCAATTTATTGTTTATTACATTGCTTTGAAAGCACATACTTCGATACCATGCAAAAAAAAAATATTTGATTCACCTAAGCCCAAAACCCAAAAATACAGTTTTGAGCTATTTTACGCAAAAAAAAAACCACTGCTTCGTCATTAGACACACGAGAGAATAGATTTGATAATTAAATGGTTTTTTTTTTTTTTGTAATAAAACCACTTTTAAATTCAAAAATAAAATAAAGCAAATTAAAAAAAACCCACGTTAATATTCACATTAGTAAATTTTATTACATTTTATCAACAAAAAGAAAAGAAAAAAAAAATGTTCTTTGCCCGCCGTGCGGAATCGAACCTGGAACTTTTGGTGCCAGTCCATCGCTCTACCCACTGATCCAAGCAGCCTTGCTATTAATTGCTGACATTACTGCAGCTATGTTAACAGATGCAGTATGTCGCAGTATTCTGTTGATAGCCGTACAAAAAAAAAAATCTTTTAATAGATTATTGTGTTATGTTGCAGCATAGCTTCAGTTATAATTGATATTGAATAAATCACTCCGCGTAAAGAAGTAGTTTGGCTCACTGCGTAGTGTAGTAACTTCATACGCAGTGGTATCGGTTGGTTGTGGGTTCGAATCTCAACGGCATGCGAAGGTAAAATTTTTGTATTTGATATTTAATTTAATTTAATGTTCGTTATAATAGAAATCGAGCAGCAAGAAAAGCCGAGAAGTCATTAAATTTCTAAGAAAAAAATGGTGTTAATAAAAGAAAAATTTGTGTTGTTGCCGATTTCAGTCAAGCTTCAAAAAAAAAAGGAAAATAAAAAAAACCAGAACCACAAAAAAAGTTATGTTCTTGATATTTAATTTTTTTTTTTTTTTTTTAAATAGTGCATAAAAAATTACCAAATACTTGGTTAATTTATCACCCAAATAAAAATTGGCAAGTCAACATGTAAAACTTAGGCGTTTTGATGAAGTACTTGGGAGGTTGAAAACTGCCAAAGCCACCTTGTAAATTATACTAGGTTTTTTCAATTTAACATAAGCTTTTTTCTCGGTGTATATTTTCGATTTATTTTCGAAGAAAAAAATTTCGAAATTTTATAGGTAAACTTTTTGATGTTTCAACATATTTTTAAGTATTGGTGAATTTTGGCCACTTTGGTATTAAAGTAGTTACGGCGTAAGCTCGAAATAATGGATTATACCCAAAAAGAACAAAATTACGAATATTTAAAAAAAAAAATTGCCTGAATATCGGGAAATTACAATTCCGACAAAGCAATCCTTTTGATCCTAGTTCATACTACAGTCATTAAGGAGGGACACGACATTCGCGGCAGAGAAAACAGACCTTTTTTAAAAAATTCATAACTCAGTCAAAAACAGACATTTTTCCAAAATGTTTTTTTTATTGTAGAGAATTGAACAAATTACAAGAAAAAAAAATTCAAAAAAATATATCTTTCACTCCAACATGGTTTTATAGAGCTTCAAACTGGCGGCAGAGAAAAAAACGGGGCCTCGTGGTTGCAGCGCTGGGAGTTGCAAAAATTGTCCGATCTGGAAAAAAATGACTTTTTTAAATCTTAACAAAATTGGTTATCGTATGACACCAGCTTTTTTTTAATTTTTTTTTTCAACTTTTGGTGATGTTCCAAATTTGAAAGAGTGTTTTTTCGAAAAAAATATTGACTTTAAAAATTCATAAAAAATCGAAAAAAAATTTAAAAAAAAGCTCGATGGCGAATCAAGTTTAAAAAAATACAAAAAAAAAAAAAAAATTTCGTCAAAAAATGAACCCGCGAGTGCCGCAACCAGTACGAAAAACATGGTTTCGAGATAAACGCGTTCAAAGTTTGTGAACAAAGAAAACAAAAAGGTTAAAAATTAAAAATGCGCTCTCACTAATCCGGCTGTAACTTTTGAACTCGTAGGAATTTTTCCACTTAGAATCCTAAGAATATTTACTAAAATACAAAATTATGAAAAAAAATTCGATTTTAAAAAACTGCCAATGTCATGTCCCCCCTTAATATACTACATACTAGAAACAACAACATACACACATATACGTTCCGTATATGAGCCCAGTGCAGTTTTTTATCGTTTTTTGAAGTAAACCTTGCTTTGATTTGACATTTGATAAAAATTAATTTTGACATTGACAAAATTTTTTTTATTTTCAGATCTGTGAATTTCCATATAAATACCAAACACTTTTTATAATTCACATGCAGTTAATAACTCACATTTATTTTAAATTCGAAAAAATTTTGCATGCTGTGGGATTTAAACCCACAACCACACCATTTTTTCAATATGAGGGATGCAAAAAAAAATTTCTCATTGCATATCTTTGAAGTCAAACCATCAAGAACACGTTATACGTGCATTTCAATGCACTCACGATCCAGTCTCATCGAGAAAATCGCGATTTAAAAAAAAAAACTGTGCATTTTTTGGGGTATCTCTGCAAAAATTAGGCATATATTGCACTTTTTTTTAAATTTTAGGCACCCCATTCGAAAGAGCGAGTGCAAATAACGAAGGATGTAGCTTTTTCAAATTGTATTAAATTTTTTTCATCATGCTACATGAGGTTAGAAAGCCAAGGCAAAAATCAGAACATTCTAAAAATTCTGAATTCCAAAAATTTTACTTTCAAGCTAATCCAAAGTAATGTGTAACCTCCCACATGAAGTTAAAGATGTGCTCTTACCTTATGTCGTGCATGCAAAAGTTTGTTTATATAGTATATGTGTAAATATTTTGTAAAAAAAATATACATTTTTAAAGCAAATAAAAAAAAAAATTCTGATACTAAAAATAAACAATTTTTATTGACGAAGATGATAATTTGTATAATCGATGATCAAGTTACGTAATGTGAAAAAAGAAAATATGTTATTTACACAACCTAGCAACATAACATATACAGACCTATTAACGACATACTTTTTTTTTTTTTGATATTCAATCTATTTTTTAATAATAATAAATAAAAGAAAAGCATACTTATATATGAACACTTTATTAAAGCGTGCAAGACAATGAAATATATGCAAACATGTGACATAAATGTTGGTGACACTGCGCTATTGTCTGATAAAATAATAATAATAATTTTAACACATCTTTGGCTAATCACAGCATCAACACAATAACACGCAAACATAGACATGCACACAATATCAATAGATGTGAAATATAAATAACACAATGGACCGAAAACGATGGTATTTGGTAAAATTGTGGTTAAATCGAGTGACAAAAATGAATATTGGTGGGGAGGATATGTGTGTGTGTAAATATAATGTTATGACAACAATAACGGCGAACAATAAGCAATGTCATAAGCGGCAATTTGGTCTTTAACAACGACAGCAGCAGCAGCAACAAACTATAAAAGAAACTTAATCATGCACATTGTCATCATCTTGATCAACCAGCGCACGCACACACACACACCGCATCCGTATCCGCATCCACCTACCCCATCAACAAAAATAGTGAAGTGTGAAAAGTCATTAAAATATTATAACAGGGCCAAAGATCAACGCCCCCAAACCAGCCAACCAACAACAACCGAAAACAATAACAACTAAAGCATACAAAACAAGCACTAATATAACAATCTGTAGTATTCTCACATCCAACACACACACACACACACACACATTCGCCGCACGCCGCATTCAAACGTTATCAACAATGCGTTGCATAGTGTTTGGATTCGCATTCAATTTGTTGTGGCAAAGAAAACAAAAGTAAACAAAAACATGACATTAGAGCAGCACCGAGCATGTTTAGAGCGAAAGAGAAAGCCTAAACAACACTACTACTAGAGATAGTGTTGGTATAATGCTTGGGCAAAATAAGAGGGTGGCAAGAATAACAAAACAACTCATCTAAAATCAAATAGAAACAAAAGAATAACAAATATTACGGGGAGAGGGGGAGGGAAGGAAAAACATAAAAAAACATTAGTAGAAAAAAATCGAAACTATTATCAGGCCAAAGATGGTCTTAGCTATTCGCCAATCGCCACAACAACAGCTACAAAAACAAAAACTAGCATTTCATCGATAACAATTGCAGCAAGAACATGAATAAAAGCTTTAGGGGTGGGGTGGAGGCAGAGATCCAAAAGGAATGCTACTACGTCTGGTTGCAAGGGCGTCCGCAGGGAAAAGCATGGAGGGACAGTTCCCACCTAGAGTTCAGCAAAAAAAATGTATATTTTTTATTTTATATCTATCTATACTATTATATAAAATGCAAGTGCAAATCTATATATTTATTATTATATAAAATGAAAGTGCAAATTGTTGTTTCAGGTAAACTCCCAAAGTACTTGTCCGATTTTTATGAAAAATTTTTAAAATATCATATTTGTGCTACAGTACAAATCGCTCGATTTCTTCAACAACGTCACAATCCAAAAAACGTTAAAGTTGAGTTAATCCCACAAAAACTTGTATAATACTATGATTAATACTGTGTGTAATTTTGGTGGCGATATCTTCTTTACTTTTCGCGTGAGAGCAGTATATGTAATTACTTAAGCTCAATATATTTTTAATTTACACACATAAGAGATGGAAAATCGTTAGTTTTATTTGTCTGTGTCAGTGTGTAAGGATAAAAATATTTGAAATATAAAAGCATATTTGGTGTTATGGTTATATTTTAGAAGTGGTTGAGCAATTTCCTATATCTGTTCAAAACTTAAAATTCTTCTCCTGAAAAATCAGATTTTTTGAGTTGTGACGTTATTACAGAAAACGAGCGAAATGTAATTTTTTTGTTCGAAATTTTAATAATAAGTTTATTAAATTAATATAGAACGTTTTTTAAGAAATCATACCCAATGCCACGCATTGCTTGATCGATTTCTTTTTACGCGTTTGTGTTGCGTGGTTTCAATGAACTCTATTTTTGCGCTCTGCTCTTTTTGTGCACAGATGAGTCTCGAGAATTACGAAAAGTGAGATACATTTATATCTATACTATTATATAAAATTGAAGTACAAATTTTTGTTTTCAGGTAAAATCCAAAATGAATGCACCGATTTTACGAAATAAGTTTTAAAATGTCAAATGTCAGAAGAAATCATCCCCAATGCCAGGCAATGCTTGATGGTTTTCTTTTTACACACCTGTGTTGCGAGAGATGAGTATCGAGCGAGGTGAAAAATGAAATACATCATATACATGCAGTGCTGCGCTGCAAACAAAAACAAAATAAGAAATGTTTGCTGTAACATGTATTGTATTAAGACAATTCACTGATCACCTTCTATACTCATTCAAAGAGAAACAAAAACCTGTTAGCGCTCTTAATTGATAAGAAGAAAACGTCCGTGGCTAAACCGCGGACTACTGTGTCCTGCTCAATCAGTCAAACAAAAAAAAAAATAAATTAATTTAATTTATATTATATTCTTTTATATTACATGTTACATTGACTTGTATTTCATTGGGATATACTAATGTATATTAGCAAACAAAAACTTATAAAAAATGTATTGCTAGAAACTAAATTCTGCGTGGATAATCAGTATACTAATATCACAAGAAAATAACAGTTTCAAATTTTCATAAGCCATTCATAGGAGATGACCACAGAAATGTTTATCCTAATTTAAAAATGTACATCCCCGAGCAAATATAGAAAACAATTTTTATTTAAGAATAAAAAATCGAAAATTTTAAAATCATTCGTATAACACATTGAACACAAGAGAATTTTGTGTCAGGTCAGAATGATTTTGAAATTGCATTATGATTTTACACTTTCTTAAACATTTGAATAAATCAAGAAAATATTATTAATACAGAATATTTTAACAGAATAATTTACTACTTTAGAAATAAAATTAATGCTTATATACAGTTTGTTTTAAAAATATTTTAATAAAATAGCATAGGTTTATTAAAGACCTACAAGTTTTTAAATTCTCAAAAATAAACACGACATTTTAAACATTTTATATGTCTTCTTCATACGTCAAATATTCATATTAATATATTCGTAGAAATAATAAACATTTCAGTTTATATGGTTGCACTCTCAAATCTCTTCGGGTCATATCTATAGGTGCTTGCCTTACCTGAACATTCTAGAATATTCCAATCAGATAAATGATTTCTTAAAACAAAAATTTTCCTAAGAATTCTTAAAAAATATACTCGTAGAAATTAAAAATATTTGAGTTTATATGAACATTCTAGAATATTCCAATCATATAAATGAATTATTAAAAAAAAAATTGAGCCCACTGGCAAATAGCGAAAACTAAACTAAGTTCATTAAAGTAGGTATATGAAGTCATAAACTATATTGCTTAAAATCGTAAAATTGTTGCATTTTTATATGAAAAATTAAAAAAAAATGTTTTCTCTAATATATAGCATATAAATACAAAAAGCAAATACAAAAAGCAGTCAAAAAACTGGCTTTTGAGTATTTTTTAATTATTTCACAGCCTCAAGTAAGAAGCTTTTTGTATTAAATGTGTTGATCATGCGAAAGTATGTAGATTCTTATTCAATTACTTAAGTTGCTTGATCAACCAAAATTATATTAAAATTATCAATTAGAATCAAAGCAAAAAATCAACAAAAAAAAAATAGTTACCTTTTGTGAGACTGCCATAAAGATTAACCGCATATTTATGCCTTAAAAATTAAATTTTTTATTAAGTTTGAGTCCCGTTGATAGTACATACAAAAATTAAGCTGCATTTTTTTGCATTTTTTAAAATATTTGCATTATATGCACAGCTGCTAATATCTTGAAAATTCTACAATGTGTCCAACAAAAAGACAATATTTCATGATTTTAAAATACAATTTTGTGTTCCAAGATTGAAAATTGGAAAAATTATGGTTAAATATTTAAGAGTGTATTTTTTAGTGTAGACAATTTTGTAAACATTCTGCATAAATGAGAGTATTTCAGATACACCTTAACTTCTGAACAATTCCAAGAATGAAAAAACCAATCATCTTACAAATATTTCGAATTTTGCCCTAATAGTTTGGTTAAATCTCACACAGTGGAACGGTGTGAATTGCGAAGATGGTGACAAAACTTTCACCGAACATCTCAGAAAATAGAATTCCATAGATCAACTTTTTTAATGACCATTCCAGAGTAATTTCCAAATACGTGAACTTTCCACGTATATCTTTGCCCCTTCCTAGGAAAAATTCTGCGGACGCCCATGTCTGGCTTAGTTTATAGTAGTTCAAGTCTGAGTAGTATTTTGTGTATTTTAATGAAAAGCTAGAGAAAAAAATTGCATTGAAGGTGCAAGAGCTACAATAAAAACAACACCACAAACAATGCTAACATAACAAAAACAACAACAACAACAACCTAAACATAATATCGTAAATCAAGCAACTTCATATCGAACAAGAGCGATTTTAGTGAATAGCGTAAAATATACATATATAAAAACTACGTTGGGGTGGTGTATATGTAGAGCGTGTGTCGAACACATTTGAAGATATCGAGCAAAGACGAAACCAAACTATCAATATTTTATAGAATCAACGCATTTCGCTGATATCAAAATAAAAGTGGAGAAGGGCGTTTATGAAGTGAACGAGTATAAATAAACCAACATAAATGTATTTTTTTTTTCATTTTAATGTAATTTTTTCCACAGTAACTTCGTGCTTTAATCAGAAATCGGAAATTTATTTATTACATATAAAAGCAAAACTCATTTTTTATAAAAAAACCTCACCGCCAAAAGAATGTGGAAGTGGAAATTTTGTTATTTTCATTAAATCAATCAATGCAGCAATTTTGAATTACGTGAAATTATTAAAAATGTACTCATCATTCGATTTACACTGTGTATTGATTACACAGAATTTGAAAGAATTTTGAATGGGATTTGTGCTTTGTTCAAAGCCACCTAGGTGGGGGAGGGGGGTTGTGAGTCTATCGCCCCTACTATGAAACCTAGTCGTTAAAGAACTACTCAAAAACTTTGAAGATAGATCACCGAAGATAATAGCTTATGCAGATGATCTATATGCTCAATAACTACCCAGATAACAATTTCACCTAAATGTTTGAAGTTATTCCAGGTCAACTTGAAAAAGCCTTCTATAAAATTATTCAAGTTTTGTTTGAAAAAGCCTTGTAAAAGCCTTGAAAATTCAATTTTCTTGTATAATTTCTATTATAAAGCTTTATTCAATGATACATTCTAGGAAGTATTCAAGAAGATTTTTACTCAAGTAAATCCCTAGCATAGAAAACTTCATCATCACACGTTTTTTATTTCAATAGTAGAACTAAAAAATAAAAAAAAAATTTTGTCTGAGGACGGAGTCGAACCGTGGCACTCTCGATTGATAATCTGTGTGAAGTCTTACCGCAGGGCTACCGAAGCAATTTATGGTTGTTAAATTAAGTGCTTATATATAATGATTGCAGTTGACGATTTTATAAAGTTCTACTTAAGGAGATTTAAAGAAAATAGTATTTAAATTTTAAAGTTATTGAAGCAAATTCCTCAATAGACGAGTGGATAGTGTGTGTGGCTGCCGACGCAAAGCTTCCGAGTTCAATCCGAGCTGAGTGGCCATTAGGGTGATTCTAAAAATTCGAAATTCAGGAAGGTGAAACGAGATGCCAGTAAAACCGAAACTCTTAATATTAATATTTAAAGGTCGCGCATCGCGATTTTCTATTTTTCATATAAATAACTTTTCTTCTTATTGAAACGTTTCTTATTAAAAACTAGCAGGACCCAGTGGGACGTGGCGAAGTGGGAATTTCAACACCATTTCGGGTGTTGTAAAAGATTAATTAAACCAAAATGATATCAATGTACTGACATGGTTAGCACAGTCACTGTAAAATCAAAAATAATATGGATCTTTGGGATAGAATTCAGAAGGCTCGGTATGAGATATCTTTAGAGCACTTGCCAGACATTAGTAGACAAAATCTAAAAATATATTTTAAAATTTTTGATTTATTTTTAAGGGAGATTCCTGGTTGGCAAAATTTTTTTTTTTTATTTTTTTTTTTTGCATATTTTTAAATTTTTTGGATATTTGAGAATATCGTCCTAATAGGGTTTTTTGAAATTCGAAATACTTTAGGAGATATCGTTTTTTTTTGTCCAGCAATGTTTTCGCCAAAATGCGATTTGCTTAATTTGGCTACTTTTTGAATGCAACGGTTTGAAGCTACCACCGAATTTCGTTGAACGCGTTCTTTATTAGCTAATAACTTGTTTGTATACGCATTTAAAAAATAAATGAATACACATTTTACAACTTAGGTATTCGAATGTTGGCAGCGTTTAGTTCACTTTGAATTGAGTTATAAACCGGACACGCGCGCTTCAAGCGTACGTTCATACGTATGCACCATTAAATCAGAGAGTCCAGGAAGCAATCAAACCTATTTACAAAGCACTGTCAGCCGATGATTTGTTGAACAGATGCCTTGGCTCCGGAACTCAAAACAGCAACGGATCTTTCAACGCAGGGCTGTGGTCATTCGCACCGAAGCATATGCACACCGGCGCACGCACTATTGAGATTGCCAATTCTATTGCAACTGTCATTTTTAACGAAGGTTTTTTTGCGAATACTTCAAATAATGAACCTAATGGGTATCCCGATTGGCAACGTCACATATGATTTCGCCATGTCTCGGAACGAAGAACGTTTGAAAAGGTCCGAAGCCAGAGCTCTGACCGCATCAAAAGGATGTAGAACGGCCCGAAGAGCACAAAGAGCCGCTGAGTCCTCTTTTTTTAAAGAAGAGGAAGGAGTTCTTTATGGGGCTGACATTGCAAATTGATATATGTAAGTATTTCACAAAAAAAAATGTTTTATTGCCTAAAATTTTCATTGATTTTTTTCAAAATCACGTTTTTGAACTTCGAAGTTACTTTTCTCCGGTTCTACTGAACCGATTTTACTGAAACCAAGTGCAATCGACGCAGAATTGTCATCATTCTTCTAAAAACTGCCCTACTTCAATTACAATTTTAAACAATTTTTTACTATTTTTTTTTAACACTAAGCTACAAAAAAAAGACCCAAAATCGGTTTTTTATTTTTCAATGACCGCCATTTTGTAAAAAATAAACGCAAAATTATGATTGAGGTAGGGATCAGAATTACATCTGTGCTGAATCTATGATAACGCCGTTTACTTTTTCCATTTCAGATGATCCGAAGTCGAGTTATCCGGGCCGCAAGCAGCATACCTTTTTTTTTGACGACCAACTTTGAAGGCCGACGACAACTTTTTGAACAGCCCTCGTACAAAGAAAAAAAAAAAATTTTTATTTAATTTAATATGTTCGTAATACAATAAAAAAAAAACCGAATTTAAATAACTCTGCGTTTTCAAATGAAAAGTTTTTCAAAAAGGGTCCAAAAACAGCCTTCCAACCAGGAATACTCCCTTACTTAAGTTAACATAATTTTTTATGTTTTGATTCCATTGAGGCCAAAACCTTTTCATTCAGTTCTATAATGATAAGGAAATGAAAGAAAATAAAAAAAAGTTGTTGGAATTCGTATATTTTACGATGTGTTTTATAATTGAAGTTCGCATGAGAAAGTGATTCTATTTAATTGTCCGGAACTGTATATATAGATATGAAAGGAGAATTTTAAGTAAGTCTTAATAGATGTGAGTAAATTACACAGTGTTACAAAATGAGAAAAAATCCATAAAACTTGGCTCGAGACAAAGTGGAGGCATGGTAGAATTATAAGGTAAGGCCGACTCGGAGTGGAATGGAGTAGAAAGCAGAATAAAGCGAGATAGATGTCAAAATCAGCTGTTCATAGCGAATTTCTTTATACTCACGTTTCGCAGTTGTTTTGAGGTTAAAACTGTTACAGGGTTTTTTTGCAATTTTAAGACTTCTTTCACTTTTTATAGTTTTTAATACACTTTTTTTATAATATTTTCACTCAAATTAGCACAAATTTAACACCCGCGACCGCACTGTTTACAACTTGGAAACATAAAATATTTTCTTCATTTGCAATTTCTACGAAATTCGTCGTTTTGACATATATCTTCCTTCTCATTATCCACTCTTCGTTGACGCGTGAGAGCACTCAGCGAAGCGGCCCTACCTTATCATTGTATCATGAGTGGAGGTAGTACATGGTAGAATAAGACAAGGTAGTGTTAGTAGTTAAAATTCTCTCTTGTGTTGGGTACCGCACATGTCAATAACAGGTTTTTACGAATAAAAGCAAACAAAATAACACAATTTGCAAATTATAATATTATATGTGTTTGACAGCTGAGGTACCCACCGCTCCGAGACGACACTACCTTGTTAAATATACCTTGGAGGTAGTAGGTATGGTTGAATATAAGATAACTGCACACTTAGTTTCTTTTAATATACCCTCAAAATCGGGATTTGTTGTAAAAAAACCGATTTTAGGTAGGTATGATTTAAGGAAGTTAAAGTTGAAGGAATTAATAATAAATGAGAAATTTTCAAATGATTTTACCTGTAACTTTGTCAATTCATTCTGTATTAAAATAGTCTATACACTGTTTTAAAAACCTGTTTTTCTTCTTTTTATCAACGTTTAAATTTTTAAAATTGAGCTAGATATACCGGAGCTCCATACCAAACTATACACATACCTACATAAAAAATCTGTTTTTTGGCCACAAATCCCGATTTTGAGGGTATATTAAAAAAAGCAAGTACGCAGTTATCTTATGTTCAAGCAGACCTACACCCCTTACTATGTCTCGAGCCGAGTTTTTTTTTCACTGTTACACCATGTTATTAGTCAAAAGATGAAAATTATTTAACTACTGGAAAATCTAAAATTTTTTCGGGTTAAAGTTTAACTTCTACAGTGTCTGATATTATAATTGTAAATAAGTAATGCTACAAAATTGTTTCAAAAGCTTCAAAATCAAGTTAATTGAAGATTTATTAAAAGTTAGACCAGTTAAATATTCAAACTTTTTATATATGTGTATTAATTTAAAGTTCACATAAATAATATTAATAAGAATTATAGCTTGTTGCACTAACGCTTTATTTATGTTAATTAAAAATAAATTTTGTCGTTCATTTAAGCAGATTAAATTTTCATATCTTAATAATACCACTTAATTCCCCCCAGAAATAACACTTAAACAAAAACAATTTAAAACCATCTCTACGTGTGTCTTAAAAGTCTAGCATATTAATTTATTATCCTCACACTTGAGCCATTTAACACCTAATGCAATAAACGTCAAGGATTTTAATCTTAATTATGTTATGTTTGTGGTTGTTGTTTTTGTTGGTTTAACCTCAATGTTGCCCTAATGTACCGCATCGCTTAATTGCAACAATTAACACCGGCTGCTGCTTTCAATCCATTTTTAATTGTCACAAATTTACACACCTACGCATACTCGCACATACCATAGCTCAGTCCAACCTCTCACTCACACCAACAGCTCATCACTACCTCCCACAATCGCTCCAGACCACTTAAGCACAGTCACAAATTTAACTGTTCGATTTAAGCCATCGCATTGATTATTGAGTATCTTCTGTGACAATAATGTAAAAACCATTCACCGAAGTCATTTATGGGATTAAAGTGCACCACCACAACAAGCAGCACACAAATACCGCTACTACACGTATTCATTACAAGCGGTGGGTGGTCGTTGTCACTGCTGCTATGTGTGGCGGTTGCACTTTGGCTCTCAGCTGCTCCACCTGCTGCAGCCTCTCTGCTGTGCCAATAACACAATATTGGATTTTAACGCTTTACTTACTTAAGCCTTAATGCCTGCTAGCTGGCTATTAACATGATGCGTCAAGTGAGCACCATTTGTTGTTGGATGAGTGCCTTCAGCGACGCCGAATGGGGACAAAAAAAATACACATTTTAGTCATTTATATGGCTGACTGAGAAAATTTATGGCTTGTTTTATTTATTAAATACATTTTTATACAATGTGTGTGTGTGTGAGAAATAGAACGGATAGGCAAGAGTGAAAAACAAATTAATCATACGAAAAATAGTGTGAAAGCAAGCGACAAAAAATAAACCTATTATAAAAGTTAAGCTACTAGAAAAAAGCGCACCCATAGTTAACACATGATTTATTTGCCTCTTGCCAACACTTTGCCCAAAGATTATTCGTCCTTAAACAAAATGCGGTAAAAATTATGGTTTCCAATTAAAAACATGTGTTATGTAAATTATGTCTGTATGTACTTAATATTATATCCACAATAAATAGGTGTGAAACAGGCCTGGAAATTCTATGTGGGGACGCTTTTGATAAAAAAAATCTTCAAGTACCAGTATAAAATTAAAAAAAAAAAAAAATATGGAAATCTTTCCAAACAAAATTGTTTACATTCAAAATTAATCTTGAATGTGCCCTTTTTTAAATAACCAAAAGAGAGGGTTAACCAGGGTTAAGTTAAACTTTTTATTTCATTGAATTAATTTTAAGAGCTAAATTTTTAATTTTTTTTCTATAATTTTTTGAGCACTTTTAATTGTCTTTAAAAAAGAAAATTGAAAAATTCAACACAAAAAGTAAAAATTTCTTTACAATATCTCACTTAGACAACAAAATAAGTTTAAAACAAAAATAATTAAAAAGAAAAACATAATAAAAAATATATTTTTAAATAAATATTTTAGTTGTTTTTCAAATTGTGTATAAATTTTGGACTTATGCGAAACCTAGTTATTAGGCCTAGAAACCTAGTAAAGCCAAAATATGATTTCTTCAAAAAACGATTTCGTGGATTCAAAGTATATTTAAAATAGAACATTTTTAAAAATTTAATGAAATAAAATTTTTAATTTTTTGAGATAGTTAAAGAAAATTTATTGAAAAAATTATCAAATCTTTATCCTGTACAAAGATCCTGTACATCAAACTGTACATTTTTTTTTATAAAAGGTTTTGCAGATGAGTAATCGTTTTTAAGGTTATTTTTTATTTTTAGTGATTTTGCAAAATATTTAAGGGACTAATTACCTGATTACCCTAAATCAATATTTTTACTCTTTTCTAAAAACAATTTCTCAGCTGAAGAAAGAATTAAACAATTATTTTTATGTAAAATTTTATAATTTGTATAGCTGTGTATTAAAATTTTTAATTTTTTTTCATAAACATAAATTTTAAATGTTTTTAAAATGCAGTGTGCTCTAAAAGTTTCTGTACATCTGCAAATTTTTGTAAAGCAAACTTGAAGCCAATTACATTGTGGTCTATTATTGCACATAATTAGGGGATTCCCCGTTTTTGGTAACTCTTATTGCTTATTGTGTACCTTGCTACACTATTGTAACTATTTGGTGGCCACAGTTCAAAGTGTTACGTGCCAAAATTTTACTTATTTAAAGTGACTAGTGCCTTAAGGGGGGACATGACATTGGCATTTTTTTGAAATCGACTTTTTTTTAAAAATTTTGTATTTTAGTAAATATTCTTAAGATTCTAAGAAAAAAATTCATGAAAAATTTCCTATAGGTTCAAAAGTTACAGCCGGATTAGTGAGAGCGCATTTTAAATTTTTGCGCTACCTACGTACGGCAGCTGGTATATACTTGTTTTACTTGCTACCTGACTTTTGGTGGTTGTTATTTCGTACCTTATAGTATAGTTATTTGCAAATGCTTCAACTACTTGGTATCACCATAGGAGCTACAGCATTGAATTTTTCCAAAGGAAATGATGCAAACCGTTTGAAATGCGCCAGAGTCCGAATTGCTAAACGATTGCAAAAAACTATAAGAAACAGCACAACACAAGATAACGAAGGCATACAGTACGAAGCAGGCATGGCAGATTGAAGGTAACCTTCTTTTTTTTTTTTGTTCACAAGCTTTGAACGCGTTTATCTCGAAACCATGTTTTTCGTACTGGTTGCGGCACTAGCGGGTTCATTTTTTGACGAAATTTTTTTTTTTTTCTGTATTTTTTTAAACTTGATTCGCTATTGTATGACACGAGCTTTTCTTTTTAATTTTTTTCGATTTTTTATGAATTTTTAAAGTCAATATTTTTTTCGAAAAAACACACTTTCAAATTTGGAACATCACCAAAAGTTAAAAAAAAATTTAAAAAAAAGCTCGTGTAATACGATAACCAATTTTGTTAAGATTTAAAAAAGTCATTTTTTTCAGATCGGATAATTTTTGCAATTCCCAGCGCTGCAACCACGAGGCCCCGTTTTTTTCTCTGCCGCCAGTTTGGAGCTCTATAAAACCATGCTGGAGTGAAAAATATATTTTTTTGAATTTTTTTTCTTGTAATTTGTTCAATTTTCTACAATAATAAAATTTTGGAAAAATGTTTCTTTTTGACTGAGTTATGAATTTTTAAAAAAAGGTCTGTTTTCTCTGCCGCGAATGTCTTGTCCCACCTTAATATTTTTACAAGTATGGCAAAGTAAGTTTGCATATGGCTGTATTATAAAAAGTGCTGTTATTAAAAGTTAAGAAAGTCAAAAATTTGTTTGTGGGAGTTCAGAAGCGGATTTGCGAGCTCCCACAGCAAAGACGTTTCTGATATGAAAATAAAGTTTTTATTCGAAATTTTCTGCAAATTTTAGATTTGCTTTTAAATAAAACACTGTTCTGTACCTTACATTTTTATGTTTTTTGCTTACAATAACGGAATGGTTAGAGTACAAGCAAAAAGGAATATTCCAGCTTTGTGATTAAGTGGGCTGCAAATAATGAAGAAGGCGTGGCAGTTCATGAAAAAGAAGTGATAGACCAACTAACTTAACTGCAGCAAATCGGATCCTGTGATAATCGATGAAAATCACACTGTAAATGGAAGCTACTACAAATAAAGCATTTTATGAGTTTATGGATAGTGTTTTAAAATAAAGAGCAATTTCTAGACCACGGCAATGGGGCAAGATGTTACACCGCAAAAACGATCTTAGTCGTGGCAAAAAACTTTTTCAAAGTGTTATGGACTGATTGGCATGGAAATTCGCAAAATTTTAGCCCCATCGAACAAAAACCAAAAAATAGAAGCGAACTTATTTCCAGACCAAAACAGTAGTGTCAGCCAATTACAGACGAAAAAGTAGGCGTTTTGTGTGAAAGTTTTCAGTCTAAAATAAGCGATTGCCATTCAAATGATGGGCTCCATACAAATGATGGGCTCCATACAAACTATTAAAGCATTGTGTTTTTGTCTTGAAATATTTATTAAGGACACAAAAAAAAAAAAATTTAATAAATTTCTGTCTTAAAGAAGAAAGTGTGGTGTACAGAAACTTTTGGACCGCCCTATATCTAAAATTGACAAAAATTAAAAAAAATCAAAAAATCAAAAATCTTGGAAAAAATCAAAAATAACTTTAAAGGGCTTTTAAAAATATTTTATTTTTTTTGAGAAATCTTCTTCGAAAAAAGTTATTTTAGTTGATTTTATGAAAATCGCTGCAATTCAAAAACTAGACTTTGTAGGGGCCAAATTTTTATACATATGTCGCAGAGTTAAGAGGTCTCACTTCCAAAAAAAGTAACAACATCGAATGGATATAGTTTTTAGTATTTTCGTATTATTTTTTTGGTTGAATATGTATTTTCTGAATTATACAACTTTTCAAAATTTAAAAAAAAAAAATCCATTTAAGCTAATATTTTTTCGATGGATTGGGGTCCTATGAGCTTGCAAATTGCATAAAAAATGTCAAAGTAATGCTCTACAATTTATAAAATCGTATTTGTTCGAGGTATTATTGTGTCATATGTGGCGGCCGTGGCGTAGTGGGTAGAGTGTGTGGCTTCTACGTCATCGGTCAAAGTCCTTTTAAGGGCTGAAATGGCCGTTTCGTTTTTTTTTTTTTTTTATTGTTTCATATATGTTTTTCTTTTTGGTTATCAGATACTTTTTGAGCACTTGAAAATGGTATTTTAATATGCATTTAAATGTATAATAATTTAAATATAATAATTGTGACCTTTATTAACAAAGTTAAACTTTTCATTGGCGTATTTTTTTTTTTTTAATTTTTATCGAAAATGATAATTTTTGCTTGTTCAAGCAAATTTGCAAAAGATAATATGAAGTTTTGATTTTGGAAGTATGATTTGTATTTTTTTTTTACACTTTTTGTACCTTGTTGAGGGGGAGGGTTAAAGCCCCAAAAGCCCCAGTGGCTACGGACCTGATGTGAAATATTATTGCTTGTTTTTTCTCTTGCACTCTATACACTAGAGACAAACATAAGTTTTAATTATTTAGATTGATACTTATGTACCGACGACCATGACGCCATCATCAGAATGCATCCATTAAATTGGGTGGTGGATGGGTGGTGGTTTTTATCCACCTAATATAAATTACATAGAGGAACAAACCCATATATGTGAATTTAGTTGTAGGTTTACGTAGTACCTTCTTTAAACATAAGCGCAACAGGGGACGAACCTCCACAGGGCAACGTGTCTGTCTGCCTCAATCTGACGAGGCCAACATTATCAATTTCGAAATCGTCACAAGTCAACTCAAACCTCTTCGTGGAGTTTCCTTCGTTGTGTAAGCCTTCTGGGCTTAAATAGGTTGTGCGTCAAATGTCAATGAAGCAAAAAAATGTAAAGAGAAAAATTATACCCAAATCTAATGACAAATATCGCAAACGGAAAACTGTTAATGATCAACGGATATGCTCCTGGCATGTTCAAATTTTTAATTGGGAAGGAGCCTCTATCCAAATGATTGATATCTTAAAAAGTTACAAAGCTAAGTTACAAAGTTATTTCAAGAAATTCGATGGGAGGGACAGGGTTGCCTACGACAAGCATTCAATGATCCATT
This sequence comes from Coremacera marginata, assembly GCA_914767935.1. Taxonomy (NCBI): domain Eukaryota; kingdom Metazoa; phylum Arthropoda; class Insecta; order Diptera; family Sciomyzidae; genus Coremacera; species Coremacera marginata. Next base: position 18,059,489 of record OU612047.1, read on the forward strand.
TGATCATTGGTCATAACATACGTGAAGTCAGTGCGGCATTCTCTAAATTAGAAAAATAACTGAGTCGCATGCAGATAAGGCAAAATACCTGTTGTCAACAAACAAACAATTTCGGCGTCTTGGAGCTCACGTCAGTGTTGACAACACCTCCTTTGAGGTTGTGAAGAACTTCGCCTACCTGGGATCCAGCATAAACACCAACAACGATATCAATATTGTGATTAAAAGAAAGATAACTCTTGCCAACAGGTGTTATTTTGAGCTCAGTAGGCAGTTGAGAAGCAAAGCTCTGTTTCGCAAATTAAAGTCATGCTTTAGAAGTCACTAATCATGGGCGTTCTGTTATATGCAGCACAAACCTGGGCGCTGAGCAGCTTTGATGAAAAGACTTTGGAAGCCTTCAAGAGAAAGATGCTTCGTAAGATCAACAGCCTAATCTGTTGTCACGTTAGACTAAGTCACGTTTAACGAACAGAAGGTGCCGCTTTAGCGAAGAAATTATTTTATTCAGTAGCCGGTTAACGTAGAAGAGGTCGTCCACATTTCCCTTGGAGAGACTAAATGGAGGGCAAGCTGAAAAATGTTGGAGTTTCCAACCGGCGCAGAACAGAAATGGCTGGCGCAAATTCTTAGACGAGGCCAAAACCGACTAACGGTTGCAGCACCATTTAAAAAAGTAAGTAAGTGTTAACTATTCCAACTGTTTTTCTTTCTTCTTCCACAACGTATGCTCAAAATTTACTCCTTCAATTCATACACATAATGGAAACCGTCATTATAAGTGCACACAAGCGTACTTATTTTATTACATTCACATTTATTGAACTTATATCAATAAAATTATATCACAGTGGGCGTCACAATGTGGGGGACGAGTATAATAAAGGGAAATATTTTTTCCCTCCAACTAATGATGTTCTTCACAGTCGCATGTTTATCTTTCTGTCTGCCAGTTAGTTTTTCCTTTCATTTATCATACTTTATAAACATACATATTTGTAGCTATGCGCTTTTTTTTTTTAAAGTGCTTTTGTTTGTTTGTATGTGCCTCTGTGTGTTTGAGTGTGTGTATGTGGTGTGTGAGCTGAAACTGCTCTGAGATATTTTCACTGAATGATAAAATGTGTCCTTAAAATGTCGCTTCTATAGCGTAACGGAGAACTCGTACAAATATCGAATTAGAAAACTTTTGAATAACTTTTGATTGCTGCTTTATTGAGTTGATATAACGCACAAACTTTTTGTTGTGACATGTTTTTAGGAGTTTTTTTTTTTAGCGTATGCACACTGTAAAATATATTTTACATAGTTAAAATTTTAAATGTATCTATTAGAATTTCACTTTAAAACAAAAAAAAAAAAAAAACAACTATTTTTTATGATTTTGTTTCTACTGATGCAAGCTATATTCAAAGTTTGTCTAGAACAATTATATAACAAGTGATAATGTGTTTTACTAAATTTTGCATCAAAACTAATGCAAATTTTAGGTGTTCAAATCCAAAACAATTCTATTTCAAAGTTAAAAAATTAAATATTATAAAATCTATTTTAGTTGCAGTTCAAGCAGTTCATTCAAAAGTTAATATATTAAATTGCTCTTGTCATTTAATGGTTTTTTCGAATATTTTTAAATAGCTGTGGCACGGAATACATTCACTTTGATTATAAACAACACAAATATTAATTGCACATTAATGGTGTGTGTAACCCAGCTGGTTTTTTTTTCCAGTTCCTTACATTTTTCAAAAAGATTTCAAGAACAGTCCCGAAACAGTTCTTCTTTACGAGTATGAGTTAATTCCTGTTTTCTGCGAGAATATAAAAAAATGACAGAAAGTTTTCGAGTGCTGCTCATGTTATTCGCAGTGGGATTTCGTTACATATTCGCAGCATGATATTGAATTCCATTTTTGAATTTTTGAACTTTTACCGTTATAAATATTTATGTATCCGGCAAAAAGTAAAAGAAACCAAGTCAGCTAGTATTCTTTTTGGCAGCACAAAAGTGCACCCCCAAAAGAAAAATGGCCCAATCAATATAAAAGGGCCCCAAAACCTAAGGTTTAATTTCGCTGAAAAAAAATTTAAATTTTATGAAATAAAACCGAAAAATTTATGAAAATTACTTCAGAAAAAAGGCAATAACACTCCAAACTTGTTATAATGTTTATTTTAAACATGAATAAATTAATATTATTTAATAATTCATTAATCAAATCAAGAATTTGAAAAAATATTTTACTTATACTAAATCTTAATAGTATATAAAAGGCAAAAGACAATGCTCTGCGCCTAATATTGCTCAAACTGTAATTATTTTTTCAGTTTCGTTCGAACATGTACTGTCCTAAAAAATGTTCAGCCAGAAGATATGCACAGAAAATTCTTTTGATACTTATCAGTGACATGCTTGCCTTTTAAGTAAGTGCATACTTTCAGGCTGAACATTTTTCTGACCAATATGTTGTAAAAGCACTGTAATAATGGCAAAAAATAATTACAGATTGAGCGTTAATGCTTCCAACCCGTCGTAGGAGAGTCTCTTATACTAGTTCAATACATAAAAGGCAAGCATAATGCTCCGCACCTAATATTGATCAAACTATAATTATTTTTTGCCATTATTACAGTGCTTTTCCAACACATACAGTCCTAAACAATATTAGGCCTGAAAGTATGCCCATAAAATTAATTTGATACTTATTACTGACAGAGCAGCATGCTTGCCTTTTATGTATGTGCATACTTTCAGGCTGAACATTTTTCAGAACAATTGATGTTGTAAAACCACTGTAATAATGGCAGCAAATAATTACAGTTTGAGTGTAAATGCTTCGAAGCCGTCGTAGAACGAGCTCTTATACTAGTGTTTTAATAAATTTGTAATCGTAGTCGTGTTCATTTCGTACAAGGGAAATATAATGCCTGATAACTTCTGATATCAACTTTTTATGGTCTAATTTCATTTCTGATTTCTGACTTTTTGAGACTAAAATTCATGATGAAAAAATTAAATATGACCTTAAAAGATGTAATAACACCCCAAATTAAGTTCTTGTTGCTTTCCGTATAATTTTTTTTTTTTATACTATTTATTTTTCTTTTGGGGGCCATCTTTTGGGGACCATCTTTTAGGGATTTCAGTGGAGTATTATTTCATATAGTACCATTCTTTTAATCTATTTCACCGTATGTGAATTTTTTTAACTTTAAACTTAAAGGTCCGCGTACTTGTTATATACATGCAAAACTATACCATACATTGAATATGTAATATCTTTTCGATCTCAGCAAAAAGCAAAGTAAAAAAAAAACACCATCAACGCATCATTTTTCGAATTTAAATGAAAACATTAAACATTTAATGATAGTTTTAGCGAAAAAAGGCTTTTTTTGATGGAGAAAAAGCTTAGAAAGTCAGTCAAAAAGTTGTAAAACGACGTGGTTCACGGAAATTCATGAGAAATGCATTTTAGATTCAATAACTCTCTACCGAATAATATTAAATTATTCAAAGCTAAATTTCGATAGGCATTTCTCTTTGTTTTAAGTGTATAATTATTATTTTAAGTTATTATTGTTGTTTTTTGAAATGAAAACTTCCTTAGGCACGTTGAGCAATTTTTGGTAGGGGTAAATGTTTTCGAATTCGCGTCAGTACTGTAAGCGTGAGCACTGTTAACGTTTGCAATGTTAACGTTAGCAATGTTAACGTCTCCAATGTTATCACCTGCAATGTTAACGACAGCAATGTTAGCGTCAGCAATGTTATATTTTCACCACTGTTAATGACATCGCTGTTAACTTTAGCACTGTTAAGGCTTGCACTGTTAATGACTGCATTTATGTTTCGGCTACCAAGCAAGCAAAACACATAGTAACATTATTGTGGTTTTTGTATGGGGATACCCATAAGGGTGGCAGATGATAGGGGGTAGGTATGTTCAGAAGAAATGTTGAAAGACAAAAAATAATAGGGCCAGCTCATATATTTCAGCACTCAAGGGGTCAATTCGGCAGAGATAAGAACTATAATCGACAGTTTTTTTGATTTTGTATGGGGACCCCCAGAAGTTTGACAGCTAGGGGGTAAATATGTTCAGCAGAAATATTAAAGTGAGAAAAAATTAGGACCAGCATATTTCTTGGACCCCTCTAGTGACCAACTCGGGAGAGATATGAACTATAGTTGGAAATGTTTGTGTTTTTGAAAGGAGACCCCAGCAGGAGGGCAGTTAGGGGTTAGGTGTGTTGAGAAAAAATGTTGAAAGGTAAAAAAATAATTGGACCAGCTAATATATTTGATCGCTCTAGGGGTCACTTCGTTAGAGACATAAACTATAATCGACAGTTTTTGTTTTTTTTTTATATGGGGGCCCCCAGAAAGTTGGCAGATAGGAGTTAGATGCCTTTAGAAGATATGCTGAAGAACAAAAAATAATAAGACCAGCTCATATATTTCACCCCTCAAGGGGTAAATTTGGAAAAGATAAGAATTATAATCCACACTTTTTGTTTTTTGTATGGGTATCCCAAGAAGGATAGCATGTAGGGGGTAGGTGTGTTCAAATGTTTAAGGGGGAACAAAATTAAGACCGGCTCATTTCTTTGACCCCTCTAGAGGCCAATTCGGGAGAGATATGAACTATAATAGACAATTTATGTGCTTTTTGTATATGGGTATGCTTAGAAGATATTTTGAAGGGTGAAGACTGAAGTATAATCGACAGTTTTTGTGGTTTTTTGTATGGGGAGCCCCAGAAGAATAGCAGATAGAAGTTAGATGCATAAAGAAGAAATATTAAAGGGTAAAAAATAATAGGACCAGCTCATATATTTTACCTCTCTAGGGATCAATTCGGGAGAGATATGAACTTTAATCAACAGTTTTTGTGTTTTTTATGTGGGGACTGCAGAAAGGTGGCGTGGCAGATAGGGGGTAGGTGTGTTCAGCAAAAATGTTGAAGGGTAAAAAAATAATAGGACCAGCTTATATATTTGACTATTCTTACTACAGATTAATTGGGAAGAAAATTTTTTTTATTCGATAATTTCATGATATATTAAAAAAAAGGTTCTAAGATACTTGAACAAAAATTTATCGCGAAATTTTTTTAAGATGTTTCTATGATACTAAATTTAGACTTTAATATTAAAGTTGCAGATGATAAAAATCTACCACTAATTGAATTTTTGAATGAAGCATTATTTTATATCCTCCAATGACTTTACAAAAACAGTCGATATTGTTTAAGTAAAAAATAAAGAAATTATTTTATAAAGCAATGGCAAAGTTCGAAAATTCAAAAATGATTTAAAAATTCCTAAAAAATCCACACACATTCTTTGGGAAATTCTGAGCATTCTTTGTTTTCATCGTGTTCAGTGACCAAGAAAACTTAATATTAGACCATAAGAGAGAACAATACATTTTTTTAAATTTTAAGCAGCCTTGTTTAATTAGTTCAAAAAAATTTTGCTCTTAAGCCATCCCTTAATATTGTGCGATTTCGAATCCTTTTTTTTTTTTTAAATGTATTTTTTTTTTACACCCACTATAACATACGCGAAGAGCAACTGAAAAATATTCGGGTTTTTTTTTTTGGACCAGTCTAAGTCACAAACAAAAGAAAATACACACTTCAAGGTTTAATCAGAATTTTTGTTTTTTTTTTTTTGCTTACAACGGAGTACACAAGAGTTTGTTGCTAAAAATATACACCGCCTTTGCGCCAAAAGCTTGACAAATCCTTAAGGCGGTCTTCTCATTGAGCAACTTTTTTTTTTTACTTTTTTTTTTTGCATTTATTTATAGCATTTGGGTAGTTGTGAATATGCCCCTAAAAGGATTTTTAGAAATACGAAATACTTTAGAAGATACAGCCTTTTTTGTGAAGCAAGGTCTTCGTCAAAATGAGCTATAAAAAAATTACTTCAAACTTTAAACGCGTTTATCTCGAACCCACGTTTTTCGAACTGGCGGCCATGATATCTCCAGTTCAACTGAACCGATTTTCATGAAACAAAGTGGAATCGACGCAGAATTGTCACCATTCTCGGGTGAACCTCGACCATAATTTTAAAAAATTTTTTACTATTTTTTTTTTACACTAAACTACAAAAAAAAACCCGAAATTGAAATTTTTTTTTTGAATGGCCGCAATTTTGTCAAAAAAAAACACAAAATTGAGCTTGAGGTTCACCCGAGAATTACATCTATACTGATTATAACCCCGTTTTTTTTTTTCATTTCAGACGCTCCGAAAACCCGGAATCGTGGCCGCCGTGACGACACCTTTTTTTTTCGCCACCAATTTTGAAGTCTCATTACTTTTTGAACAGCCCACGTATCGAGGCAAAAAAATTTTTTTATTTACTTTGAACCTTTTGTAATACAATAAATAAAAAAAGTTTTCAATTATTCTTTGCGTTTTCAAATAAGAATTTTTTTAAAAAGGGTCCAAAAAACGGGTTTTGAATGAGAAGACCGCCTTAAGGCTTGGGAATTTTTAATCGCTTTGAGTGACATTCACTTGAAAAGGCGCAAAAATAATTTTTAAGTTATGAAAAAATTATTGCAAACATATGCAGAAAAAGCCAGCACTACCAGCTCACTGATGTACATTTAAAACTTTACGCTCTGTCGTCCAGTCGTGTGCGTTCACGTCCGTCCCACTCATGCTGGCTGCTACAAGCTGTGATTTATCCACAGAACAAAGTGGACAGCACGAAACAATGTGACGTAGTTGTTGACATTATGACAATAATTTGTATGAACTGAAACTGCTGGCGGGCTGCTGCTTATAATGATAAAAAAAAAAACTGCGCAAGTTGATGATGATAATTATATATAAAGTGTTATGAAAATAAAAAAAAATCATCATAATAAGTATGGCACGTTGTTATTATTTGCTATGTTCACATTATTTACTCAGTATGATAGGGCTTGGCCCGTCAATGTCGAAATTTGAAAGTGGTGAAGCAGAGCAGGGAGTAAAAGAAAAGAGTAGAGCACAAACAGATTTGACTAACAAAAAAACATGAAGAACGACTTATTTCCGGATTATATATGAGCAGTACTTGTAGCTCGACATTACTACAAAAAATAAAGGGGTACTATAGAATTTTTTTTACGCCCACAATAATGTGCCAAGCTTTCACAAACGATGTGAAAACAATAACGCATTTTTTATTAATGAAAAAGTAATAAAACTTAATTTCATTTTAGAAAAATACGTAGCAATAAAAGTAAACAAAAGTGTTAAAAGGTGTGATAAACGAGCTAGGGAGGAATTTTTTTTAGAATGTGTTACACTTTGACTATGAATAAATCTTTAGTTGGTGGCAATAAAAATTTAAAATATGCAATTTCAATAAAATAAACCAAAAAAAAAAAAGAAAAAATAAAAATAAAAATTTCAACATTTTTCAACAGCGGCAAATTTAATAGCACAGGATATCCGGTGTGGAATTGAAAACTTTTATGTCCCACCACTTGAGGCTAAATATAAGCTTTTCTTGTGTTGTTGTTGAGTAAAATATGTGCTCAAATAACAAAAGCTCAAAAATTTAATAACACATAAATTATTTTGCCATTTAATTAATTTACAAACTTAGCACTGCAAATTTGCAGAGAGGAATGCAAGTAATTCCAGCTGTAAGATAAACAGACACACAAACAGATAGATACATAGTGACTTGGATAGAAATTCAAACCAACATGTTTGCGTGTGTGTGTGTGTATTTTTGGTATATGTATTTAGACAGACAGTCAACATCTCAATCTAGTTATGTCAGTTTATCTTGAGTTAGAAATTATTCGCAATGCTAAGCTAAGCGTCAGAGCGTTTCTTGGTATTATACGTTGTTGCAACACAACACTTCGACAGACTGTTTGTCAGTTGTCTTCTGTTGTTGCTCTCAATACAATTTATGAAAATATTTGCTCAGACATTTTAGGTCATCATCATCATCTGTTTGCACAACACTCAAGTGTTGTATTGTCAGTTATTATAAAGGATCAGTTTCTGTGGTGGAGAGTATTTTAATAGACAACACTTTATAAAATTATCCCAACTATTTAGTGCTTTTAAAGTAAGACCTTCAAAAAATCAACGCATTGTTGATTTGCTGCATACGTTGGTAGGAGGCAGAAAAAAATACACAATCCTAAGCTGGAACTCATTTGAATTCTCAAAAGCTTAAAATTATATAGCGAATTTTCAAAAGTATCTAAAATCGACCCTTTGAAATTTTGGTTTGCAGGTTGCCACCCCTTTAAAAATTGCTGAAAATGTAGTAAAACCTAAAGTAACAAAACTGATTTAAGAAATTTATAAAAATTTATTTAGAATTTTACGTAAATTTTGCATTGCTCTTTCTTGATTTATTGTGTGAACTTTGAATTGCATCGAGCTTTGTTTGCACCTAGCAATGCAACAAAATTTTCAGTTCTGCGGTCAGTTTTTTTAGTCTAAAAATGTAAACAATATTTAAATAATAAAAAAAAACCAGCACATCACAAATATTTACCTTGAATTGACAATAAAAATGTTCAATTTATGAGCAAAGGACAATTTAAATCTTTCAATTTTAACGAACTAATATTTTACACTTTCTTCAGCAGGCAATGTGTTATTGCGTCTTTCTGCTCCAAAAGTAGATTAAAAGTGACAGCTACCATTTTGACGTCGATGTTAGTCTGAGTTTAGGTTACGACACTGCTTGAATGTCAAAATACATCAGTGGTGGCAACCTGCAAACAGTGGCAACCTGCAAACAGTATCAGCCTGCAAGCCTCTTCCCTATATATATATAAAAAAAATGTGAATCACGCCTAAGCCTCTCATTCGATAAGCATGAACATTTTTATATCAGGGTTTTCGGGATTTGGCTTTATTTATTTTTTTCTATCTCAAACACAAGCGGGCGCTGTTATACAAATATGGTATTTTAAAAAAAAAAAAAGCGAAAAACTTACGTTAAGCATGAAAGTTTGTGTAGTCTTAAAATTGAGAGCTGTAGTAAATACTATCCGAAATATTCGCCGCAAGGAATATGGTTGAGATGAAACAATGGGGCGTGTCACCTGCTTGACAAATGTGAGTTTTTAAACGCGATATTCCGGCAGTGCCATCCAAATAAGAAAAGACATTGAACAAGAGCACCAAGTCAGCATTGTGCATGGAACACATTGATACCGGCAACGACTTTACTACACGAAAAGAAAGCGACGCAACAAAAAGCTTTCCCATACGCAAAATACGCAAAACCAAATTATTAAATGAACAAAGCTTTTGACATGCTCTCTAAGCAATGAAAAAAGAGCAATGTTTGTTGCCTGTCAAAATAGAAATAATTCTATACGGACGACAGCAACAAGAGCGAAAATGTCATTGAGACATATTCACCAAACTCACCTCCATAAGAATACATGTAAAACAAACTTGACAGATCCCAATAAACCACAAAACGAGCTCGGGTTAGTTTCGAATAAGTAATGAAACCGAGAACTCGGGTCAGATATCTCTTATTCGTTTCGAATTCGAGATGAATCCGAGAATTTTTAAAATAGCGAACAAATTTTTATATAAAATTCCACATTTCTAAGAAGAGTAAAAATTAAAACTACTTTCTTATTGGGATGCTGGAAAAGAAAATTACCCTTCCTTAAATTAAGCAATATTAATTTGGTCATAATTATTTTTCCACAGTGTTCCACATATGCTTTGCTCTACTTGCCTATTATAAATTTGAGTACAAAATTGTATTTTTTTTTTCTTTGACTTACGCTTAATTTATGTAAGAAATTTTCATATATAAAGGCACTGAATTTATTTAATGATCCAATATTACGAGCATTGTCTGCCAAATGTTGCAAGCAATTCATATTGTAAGTCAAAAATCTTCATAATAATCGATTTGGGTAAGTAATGAAAAATTTCGTTTCGAAAATGAATTGCTAAAATTATTCGAAAACAATTTGCTAATTTTTAAATTCTCGTTTCGTAAGTGATTCGGTTATATTGAAAATCTCGTTTCGATAATGAAGTGTGCATTTCTCCCGTTCTCGAATTCAATAGCAAATTGAGAACGAACTTCGTTTTCGAAATGAATATCCGAGATCTCGGTTTCACATCGAAATCGAAACGAATTCGTTTGGTTTATTGGGATGGAGTAACGTTGTTGCTGTCATCAATGTGTTTCATGTATTAGTGTGGAAACTGTCCGCAGATGACTCCGGGAATTTGGACTTCGTGGCAGTAGACCTGCAAAAAAACCCCTCCTGATGCAGATAAAGAGAGCCTAACGGTTTGAGTGAGCCTTACAACACCGAAATTGGACTCTTGACCAATAGCAAAACATTATATGGTCTGATGAGAGCAAGTTTAACTTGCACTGTGCAGACAATCTTCCGTACGTGCGACGTTTTCCAGGAGAACGATTAAAGGGTACGTGAGTTACTAGAATGGTCAAGCATCTTCAGAGTCAAATGATCTGGGTTTGTTTTTCTTATTACGTACGCGGGGGTCCTTTAGTTTTTGTTGATGGTATTATGAACGGAAACAAATATTGCGTAGTCATAATGGACTTTGTCGTGCCTATTGTGGAAGAGCAATACGGGCATTCTAGTGAGGCTATTTTTCAGGATGAATTCCCACCATGTCATCGCGCAAAATCGGTAAGTTTTTTTTTTAGAAATACACTATCATTTTATAATTTTTTACAGGTGCAGAAAATATTCAAGGACCTTGGTATTCAACACATGAAATGGCCCGGAAACTTCCCGGATTTAAATCCAATCGAGCATTTGACACATTATGAAACGTAAGTGGCACATAAGCCGAAGTCTGCGAAATGAGATGTCAAACAGGGAATTGCAAAAACTTGCTTAGTCAATGCTTGCCTGAGTCGCAGATGTTATAGCCTACAAAGGGGGGAGGGGGGGGGGGGGTAAATCTTATTAGACTTAAGGCTACAATATTATTATATTTACTGTTCAAGTAAGGACCAATTTTTTTTTCAAGCAGTTTAAAATGTAAAATATTTTAAAAACCAAATAAATATATGAAAAAAAGAATTAACCTTTTATTTAAATCATATGAAAAAAAACTATAAAATACACTTTTGAAATCAAAAAAATTTTGGTAAAATCACTTTTTGGGGTTATATAATCCATCCATGTTTAAAAAATTTTGCATGTAATCTAAACATAAGTTGACAAATGACTCTGAATCTAAAAATGCGTTAACTTTCTATAAAGAATGAAAGGGAGTTATAATTGTCAGACATGATTACTGAAAAAAAATTGGATAAAACTGAATAATGGGTGATGGCACCTTCCATACAACACCAATATTTCAAATTCATAAAAACTTTTTCACTTATAGCAGCTATGTTTTTATTTTTACGAAAAGGGAGTGAATATTATACGGTCTACAAATATCTGCAAAAAATAAGGGCGAAACTGGACAAAGTGCCCTTCATTCAATTTAAATTTTAGTATTTCCAGAAAACAGCGCGGTTTTTGCAGCTAGCTGATCATAATACTAACTTCAACTTTTCGAGGTGGTTTACAATATATTCCATCATAAATAAAAGCTAAGCAAACCCATCCAACCCTAAAAATTTTAAATCCGAAATGGACAAATCTTTTCAATGCTAAAAGTAAAAATTTTAATTATTTTTCATGAACGTGTCTGAATACTGGGCAAGAGAACTACAACAAATACGCTTACATCACTATCTATCTATCTATCTATCCCTGAGCTATAACGGCTGCAACAACACTAACTTATTTACTTGCATGAACTTGCATTTGTTGTATTGTAAAAATTCTACCCACTAGCACCAGAGCACCAGCAACTAATTAAAAATTGCAATTTATAAATAAACAAACGAGTATAGATTTTATTGGCACTAATTGCTGTAAGAAGCAATTTATTTTTAATAAAATATTGCAAAAATAATCAAATGTTAAACAAGAGATAAGGCAAACATGTGTAAGAGACACGAGTAATGAGGGGAGAAGAAAGAAACAACCTGAAAAATAAAAAGCGAAATATCGAAATGTTTTTCTAGCAAAAAAATTTTCAAGTATTGTAAGTAGTTTGTATGATTGAGCAAATAATCAATAATGCTGCAATTATTTAATGCGCAATAAGATGAAATATTTTATTTGTACTCTTTCTTTTTTTTTAGAGAAGTAGTTTTAAGTTTCGATACAGGTTGAGTTTGAGATAACATTAACTATAATATTAATGTTGTTAATAATATTGATAAAGCAAGTTCTTTTCGTTTTTTTGCAAATAAAATCTTTTCTTAGTTCTATACAATTTTCTAGAAATTCACAGTTCTGTTTAATATGCTTGAGAAAACATTTTTTAAACAATAAAGTAGCTTATCTTACTCTGCTCGATCACTCTAATGCCGTGGTTATGCTAGCCAAACATGATTGCCGAACATTTGGTGTTCATTTTCGTTTATTTATTCGCTGAAATGTTTGTTTGGTGGTTATGCTTCTGTTTGCTGCACAGTTGCATCAATGTTATAATATTCCAAAACACAAATTAAACAACAACCCTAATTTTTAAGTAAACACTTTTTAATACACTTTTTTACACTTCGGTCAAACTGCGACTCCAAGTAAATACCATTCCTACATAAAATATATGAAATTAAATACAACACAACAATAAGAATTGATGAAAATTAATCTGCAATTTGATTTAAGACTATTTTTTGTAGTAAACTTGTGAAGGCACAAAATTGTTAGTGTTTATTTGGAGCGACAATAATTACTGAAAATTTTTGCTCAACACATGTTGTTCGACTTTTTCTCAATGTCTGTTCTTTGTTTTTAAAGTTGCTTGTTATTAAAAAAAATAAGTTGCTTTATAACTTATTTAAATGTTTACTACTTTTTTCTACTATTTTGATGCTTTTAAGGAAAATGACTGCAGGCAACACCGGAAAGTTCGGCATGTTTGCTGTTTCAATCAGCAATCAAAAATGTTCGGTCTGAGAGCGAGAGAATGAATTTGAGAAAAAGTTCATTTCTCACTTTACACGAGAAACAATAACAACAAAAAATGTTCGGCAATCTTGTTTGGCTAGCATAACCACGGCATAAGGCTTTTGATACCGTTGATCACAATAAACTTATGTCAAAATTAAGAAACCTCTACGGATTTTCGAAAGCAGCTCTGGCTTTAATTGGTTCCTACCTTTGGGAAGAGCTATCAGTTTTTGAGACTCCATTTCTCAGTTTTTATATCTTGATCGAGGCGTTCCCCAGGTATCTGTATTAGGTGCACTGTTATTTTCTATATATATTAACGATCTAACCCCGAGTTCTCCAAAATTATAGAATCCATATGTATGCAGATGATGTGCAACTACTTATATCATGCGATAACACTTCTACACACACACGTATTTCTCTTCTCAATGCTGATCTGGCTGAACTAGGTACGTGGGCGATGAACAATAGTTTGACCCTGAACCCAAAAAAGTCGCAATGCCTGGTCATAAACAAAAAAGTCCTTGATGTTTCTGCATTTCCAAGGGTTACAATAGAAGATTCTATTATTGAATACATTGATCACGTCAAAAATCTTGGTCTTATCTTTGATAGAACGCTGTCATGGAATAGACATATCAATAACGTTATTGGCAGAATCTACAGCATGTTACGAGCGCTTTGGCCAACGCAATATTTCACACCTAGCAAAATACGATTGCTACTTGCTAAAGCATATCTAATTTCTCAGCTTCTCTATGTGATTCCAACATAAAAAAAAAAATTAAACGTTATCTGTGTATGGGTTACGTCGTCGTGATCACGTGACTGTATTTGCAAAACAAATGTATCTAATGTCTATTAGTAACTTGTTACACTTTCGGACTATTCTAATGTTGCACAAAATTGTTTTCACTAAGGAGCCATCGTATCTTTTTGATAAGCTAATGTTTACTCGCTCTACTCGAAATAACGCCATAATTTCGTTCAGGTACAACAGACTAGTATCCGAAAGAAAATTCTTTATCTCTGCGGTGCGTCTTTGCAACAATCTACCAGCAAGACTTCAACAGATGAGCACTGTAACGAGATTACGAAAAGAATTATTTAAGTACTTTTCCACATAAAATGTGTATTAGGTAAACCATTAAGGATCAATTTTTTCCCATTTTTTATACTTTCTGTTAAACAACAACTATTTTTATTTGCTTGTATCATGTATCTTCATTTCTCTTTTTCTTCATTTCCTCTAATAATCTCTCTTTCATGCCTTCGTCAGATGAAATATTTATTTAAATTGTTCCTTGCAATAATTATGTCTATTTTTTTAAGAACTATTATTAGTCATAATTTGCTAATTATGTATGTTTAACTTCTAATCCTAAAAAATCGTTTGTGACCAACATTTTAAATGAAAAAGATGTCTATCTTTAATGTTGGAAAGTCAAGATTCTATAAATAAATAAATAAAAATAAATAAACTTACCTTTAACATATGAAAATCATCAGATTTCTAGAAGAAGAAAAAATAACAAAAATATTATTATAACTTCAAGTTAATACTAAAATAGAAGTTTAATCTAAACTCAGTTTTCCAGTGGAAATCTAAGTATTGCCTACACTTAAGCTGGAAACAAACTTTGTTAGTATGGCTGTGACAGAAGTTTGCTCTCGAAACTTTTTAAGACAATAAAAAAAAAAATGCTAAAAAGAGCACATCTGCAAAAAAAAATGTTAAGCAAGTTTTTAAAAATTCTTTCGACACAAAGAGTTTCATCAAACTAATGCAAACTTTAAATATCTTAATACGATTTTTTTATTCTTCATTTCATTATACAGCAGAAGAAAAAATTTGCAAACATTTTTTAGAGTGAAAGAATGACTGTTAAAATATTTAGCACATGGCAAAAAGCAAGCAAATCATATTTGGCATTGTTTCTCAAACGAGACAGGTGTTGCACCTAAGGGGCTAAAAATTTACTTAGTCGTGACATCAATATAAAAATTATTTCATTTATTTTACAAATTATTTATGTAGACAAAGTGGGTACATTTTTAAAACTTAGATGTTAATCAAAAAATCATTAATTATTTATGTAAAACTTATGGGTAAAACTTAATTTGCTCGATTATATTTTCTATTTTACTTTTTCTTCAAAAGTGCTTCTTTGAAAAAATTTCATTTTCGTGTTCTTTCGATTTTTTTAACAATTTCTTTTTAACTTTTAAATTCTTTTCTTACGTGTATTCGCCTTTAAAATCGATATTGGGGGACATGTTGGAAAAGTTGTAAGGAGAGCGTCACATAAATTATCGAGATCAAATACAAATTCCCGTTTAATACAATTTATCGATTTGGAAAAATTAGACATGTTGCAAAAGTTATTTGAACGTCAATAAAATTTACCGCTATCATTAAATTAGGCACTACCAAGCAACTATCTTTTGTGGACTGAAAATTTCAAAAAATTCGTTTATGGCGAGGACTACATTTCGGTATACATTTATGCTACGATAATGACATTTTACATAGATATAGGTCAGTTCATATAATCCTGCATTATATGGGCATTACCGGAAGTAACCGAAAATAACGGGAAATGAAACTATAAAAGGGTGTCCCAAAAATAGTGAAAATTTTCCGGAGACTGTTCGCAAAATCCGCACACTTCTCGTCATAGATAGACATCTCTTTTCGAAAAATGATTCAAAGTTGCTATTTCACAGAAATTTTTCCAAAAAAAATTCGACTAATGATTTCGACTATTATTACCGCACATCTCTAACTTTATTTTTCTAGTATTTTAAACGAGTTTTGTTGTGATCGGTCAACTTTTGTGTGCTCCTCTCATACAAAATTATGTAGGTATTAAATTACTATAGGTCCTAGGGGTACCCCTAGGATCCAACCGATTTCAACCATGTTTAGTACGCATCAACTATTTGTGAAATTTTTCTTAAGTAGCTTAAGCTTATCAAGAATACCAAATTCCATTATTATAGAAGCACTTCTTCTATTTGTATCCAACTTTTGTATGGGTTCAGTCTACTATGGGTCGTCCCCGTTCCGCCCATTCGGACAAAAACGCAAATCGAACTAGCCGTTGCAGCAATTCATCCAGAATTACGCCAGAATGTCATGGAAAGTTTCGGAAAAAGGGCACACGTGTGCAAGCAAGGCCAATACTTTATTAATCAATGCCAATGTCAGTAACTCTTAGGCCACTGCGAAAACTGAGCATAACACGCTTACCTCAGTGAGGACACTGACTTTTTTTTTTATTTTTCTTTAATTTTGTTCATAATAACTTTCTTTAAATAGTACATACATAAAAAATTTCTAAGTATCAATTCTTCTTTTGACACGCAGTTTAAGAATCGCTGCATTTTGCTAGGCAGCAAAATGATATGCATAGCATCTGACAAAATATGTCAGGATGCATGCCTTAAGCCAGCAGCAATGAAAATTGCTACACACATACTACACATATATATCTACACTACAAATGAGCAACGAAAACAAAAACAACTACTCCAATAAAAATAAAAAAACAACAAAGAACAAAAATAACAAAAAACTAACGAACAACTTCAACTGAGACAAATTTAATTTAAAGATTCCGAACACTAAGGAGGACGACAGACAATGTGATGTCAAGAGACATTCGAGTTTATACCATCCAACATAGTCAGTCAGAGTTGACAAGAATTCTTACATTCAAACGCACACACACACACACACACCAACGATTTGCAATTGTACAATTGTAAAAGCTACCAAATTTACATAAGTTAGCCATTGAAATAGCTTTATATTCAAAGACAGCTAAAATAAAGTCCTTGACACTCATCTGAGCTTTAAAGGGGCAAATTTATTATAGCTCTATTGTCTGATTTGTTTTAAAATTTTTAGCTTTAAGTGTCAGTAACTTGAAATACTCGAGTATGTTAAACAAATACAAGTTGATAACGTAAAATCAAAAATAGAGTCAGTAATTTTGAGGTTTGATAGTTTGACTGAAAAAAACCTCCTGCAAACAGCGAAATTAAACTGATGCGTGCATAAGTGGGAAAATTATTTTTAGCAATTTATCTGGAATTTACTTATGAGATATGGTAGCAAAAATATAAAATTATTAAGCACATGAGTGAGTTATTAAAGCAAAACAATGGATCAAAAAACTGTTTTGTAGCATTTTTTATGTATAAAAGGCAAGCACAATGCTCTGCATCTAAAATCATTCAAACTGTAATAATTTTTTGCGATTATTATAGTTTCTTCCCAACATGTAATGTCCTGAAAAATGTTCAGCCTGAAAGTAAACACAGAAAATTCATATGATGCTTATCAGTGACTTGCTTCCCTTTTATGTGTGTGCATACTTTCAGACTGAACAATTTTCAGAACTGTATGTTGTAAAAGCACTGTAATAATGGCAAAAAATAATTACAGTTTGAGCGTTAATGCTCCTAACTCGTCGTAGGACGGGATTTTATACTAGTTCATTTATAACTGGTTATATCAATATTTTAATCCTCAAACACAATTATTGTTCTTCTGCCCAGAAATTGAATTTTGTCACCAACGATTCACTAATAGTTTGATTAAATTAATAACTGCAATACCCGGAGCCGCATAACACTCCAAACCGTACAAATATAAATCTTTTGCAGTATTGCCACAGGGTAATTTAACATTGTTATTTGGCCCAGCCTAATACACATAAAATTTTTAATTAAGGTGACATTGTTACCTGGGCAGCCAAGTACACCGAGAGAAAAAAACCATAGTAAGAACATACAAGTTGGCTTTATGAGAGAAAAACGTACTGAGTGACAAAACTTATATGTAATGACAAAAGTATTTGTACAAGCTAAACATGATTTAAAAATGAAAACTTCGATAATTTCCACAAAAATACATTGTTTGAATTGTTAAAATTGAAGTTCGTAAAATTGAGAAAATTCTTGTTAAAGTACACAAAGGCTATGTATAAAATTTGATCGAATCATCGCTTAAACTTATGTAAAATTATATAAAAAGACTTGGATAGCATATGTTAAATTGAACACAAAAATATAGACATTTTGTCATTCAAATAACATGCGATAGATCAACAAATAAAATTTGGTTGTCTTATCCAAGAGTTTGGAAGGCACCAAATTGCCAAAGTCATTGAATAAATTAACATAAGTTTATTGATAATTTGCCTTAAGTGTTTTTTTTTTCTCGGTGTAGGTGGCGATTTTTTCTTTTTAATTATTTTTGGATTAAAGTGGGTATTTCTGGTAAGGTTTCAAAATTCAAAGAAAATTCTGTATACAAATGTTTGCAAATAAACATCTCAGCATTCTTTAGAAATGTGGTAGTCATAGAAAACCAACCAACGGTAATAAATACATTCACAGCTGAACTTAAGTCCAGTTAAAGCATATTCCAAGCAAAAATTTCATTTTTACACTATTTTTGTAAGCATTGAAATAAAGTCAAAAAAATAAAACAAAATTTATAATTTGATGTTTAACGAAAAAAATAAAAACGCACAGACACACGTGTTGGTTATCCTCACTTAACCTTGGTATAAATGCCAAAATGTAGAAAAATCAAACAAATTTTTTTTTTTTTGCTTATTTCGTAAATGGTTTACAGCTTCTTTAGCAGCATTTCAGAACAAAATAAAATGGCATTGAAAGGAATTCAAACGAAAAGCTTAAACATGTTGTGCTAGGAAATTGACAGGAAAAACAACATGACACATATAAACATATGTATAGGAAAAAGTAGACAGATGTATGTAGCTACATGCATTCATACCTACCATAGTTATTTGCACTAATACGATGATAAACGAGTGAATGAATGAAGAGGAGGGATGAGGAGGAAGGAAGAAAGAAGCGGCTGAAAATTTAAAAACCAAGCTTTTTTGTTAAAAGGTTAAAGTTGAGTGAGTAACAGGATGATAAAAGCGGGTGGCGACGGTCAAAGACGGTTGAAAGCGGTTAGGGGCGTGTGGAGACAGGTTGTGACAGGTCCTGGTGGATCGAAGCATTTAGCTCTAACCAAACAATAAAAAAAATAAACATCAATGAACCATAGAATTAACTCAAGGATAATTGTTGTTGAATGCACTGCTATCGGCAGAAAACAAAACTGCAGCCAACAAATGGAAAAATAAAGTCAAGTCGAGCTGAAATTCAATTTTTTACTGAAAGTATAAAAAAACAAAAAAAAAATTAATTCTGTATCATGAGACCGCCGCAGCTTTTGCTCCTCTTATTCTTTATTAATCCCAGAAAAACGTGAAAATCGATACTTGCTGACATTTTTAACATTTTCACAATTTTTGCAATTTTGTTGAGCATGAGGTTTGACCTGTTGGACAGACGGGCTATGCGATATACTTTATACAGCAACGAAATTTCGACGTGTGACAGCAAAAAAAAAAAAACACAAAAAAGTACCAAACAATAAAAAATTTTAAAAAATAGCTGCATAAAAAACATAACGGATCGTTATTGTCAGCTCAGAACTTGCTGCACATGCTGTACATTTTCCCACCGACTACGGCTACATTAACATTGCCATCATCCATGACCACCACCACCAACTGCCAACAACAACTGCGCCACATGCTGCAAACTCTATAAACTAAAAGTCGTTATCGTTTTGAATATGAAATGTTTGGCAGGACTAGAAAAACAGACAGTGGGTGACAGAGTAGGTGACACAGCGACATGAATAAGCGCTGCATATAACAATGTTGCAGGACATGCTTTTTACGAGAAGCAGTGAATGGATGGATATATGTATGTGGGGTAAAACGAGGCGAGAATTAAGGCATGGCAGAAAAAAAAACTCAAAAAAACTTGCAAAACGGAAATCATAACGACGAAAAATGGTGGCTACCCATCACATTGTATGCATGACTGTATGTGACAAAAAATTATTTTTCATGCAGTTTCATATAAATTTTGTTGTCGTTTGTTTTTTTTGTACTACAGTGTAACAATTGAATGTCAGCTCTTCAGATTGCCCGTTGAAAGTTTGTTTTTTTTTTTAGTGACTTAACTTGGCCAAAGGCAACAACTAAAGGATACGATTATTTAAGGCAAAAATATTATCATTGACCAAATTTGAGAGGAAAAGTTTTTTTATTGCAACTTGTCACACCAAAAAAAATAAGGGTAGAGTTGAAAAAAAAAACCCCAAAAAGTAGTGTGTAGTAAAAGTTTTCAGAAATCTGCTATTGGAATATGTATTAACACAATATACAAAAAAAAAAATATAGAAAAATACTTAAACAAAGCAGAGACAAGTGAGACAGAATTTAAGCTCTTATTTTATTTATGAAAACTTTTTCTTGTTTTAGCCAAGTTTATAGTTTAAGTAGTTTTATGCCGAACTCTAACCGTAACAAGTTTAAACTTTGAACTTTTCTCTGCCCATTCTATACTACTTTTTGTGCTCTCTTTTTGTATTTTACAATTGTCTTTTTTAATTAGTTACTCAAAGTTCAAATGCTGACACCCGAATAGTGTATGGACAAACACATATACACATACCATACACTAATGCCCACTCACATACCAATAGTCACACCCAGTCAAACAGTTGGACAAAAGACAAAGTTACTCATACAAAGCTCATATCTAGCAGAGAGCAGAGTTCAAATAAGCACTAAAAGCTTTAGCAATGTTCGCAGTGTCCCGTCTGTCTGTCTGTCTGTACATCTATAGCATAGAAATTTCTAAACCTGACATGACAACAAATTACAAAGTTGCCAACTTTTCCTTTTTTTTTTCCTCCCCGCACCACTCATAAGCAGTTTGAGTTCAAGTTACAACAGCAGTCAAAACTTGTACTAAGAATCGTAAAAAAAAAAGAGGAAAAAAAACCAAAAATAATCAGAAAGTTACTTCAACAACGTCGTCGTCGTCGTCGTCGTCATGTGCTGAAAAATAATTGAAGGTATTAAAAATTTTTGTGGTCACGCAATCTCACACTATATTGCTCTAACTCCAAAAGTTCAAAAATTAATTTATATTTCAGACAGACTTAGCGGAAAGAACTTATAGTTAAGAAGAAACCAAAAACCATCGTTTAGAGAGAGAAAGAGAGAGACAAGAAAATTTCGAATTACTCAAGTACTTTTTTGGCAGAAGGTTTTTAAACTACAAGTTTAACTTTTTATACAACTTTTCGATTTGATAATTCACAAAATATACACAGCTGCGACCCTTTTTTCGAACTATAGGTCAAATATCCAAAATGCTTTAGAATAAAAAATAAGTCAAACTAATATCATTTTTTTTGGCCACATTTGTTATTTTTAAAACACGTGTTTTGAAAGTCTTATTTAGCAAATGTTGCGTAATTGACGCGTACACTCAAAAAAGAGAGTGTTTGCCACAAGCAATAAATGACGATAACATTTAAAATATTTGGAATAATATTCTTACCAATCTATCATCAGTGTTGATGACAAACAATAAAAATGTTCTATGTTGCAAACTTCAACTGTAACCAATTCATATAAACACTTCATTTGCGGACCAAAGATTGCTTCGGTAATCCTGGGGTTTAAGCAAACAGATTATCAGTCAAATGTTTGGTGGTTCGATTCCGGGCATAGACAAATTTTTTTTTTATTTTTTTTTCATAATTTAAATAAAAAATCGTGAGATTTTTTTATGTAATTCAGAAATTTCTAATGTTTTTGTTATAGCAAATTGAAACTTTATTATGACTTCATTATAACTTCGCCCAAGCTGAGACTCGAACCTTGGCTTCGAAAGGTCCAATCGAACACTCTTCCACAGAACTATTGCTCGAGTTAAAGAGTAGAAAGCAAAACGTCTTTATGAATAGCGCATGGTTTTAGTTTTATTGGTTTTATTGGTTCATTTTAGTGCCGTCATGACATCTTTTATTACGTAATACAATTATTTACGGTAACACATTGAATTGTTCAAGATCAGTAAATTGAATTAATTTTTTTTTTATTGTTTTATTTAAACATATACAATATTTGCTATTAAAAATTGAATGTTTTAATTGAATGCTTAACGTTTTCATTAACACTAGATACTTGTTTTTGAGAAGCTGGTGGTACACAAAACATATTAAAAACTGTTAACTAGAAATAAAACAAAAACACAAATATTGGCGTAAGATTTTAATTTTATTTTAACACTAGCTGATCCCCCGCCCGCTTCGCCAGGCACTTTTTGATCAGGCTTACAAATTGGCAAATCCAGAAAATGGAACCACAGGTGAAAAATTAAAAGTTATTAAAAACTTATGATTTTAGAAGAAATTATCTCGGAGAAACATTTATATTTTATTTATTTAAGCAATTTATACATTAATTTATTTTCCATGATGATCAAATTACCCGCACTGCTTCACAAATGTAGCTTTTGTAAATGTTTTTGTTTTATTAAAAATGCAAGGTGTCGGCTCAAGATAATAATAAAATGATTGACGCAAGGAAAGAACAATATATCGCAGTTTTTTCCTTATTCAAATACCGAATTCCGAGACTGTGCTAATGACTAAAAAGACTAAAGACTCTTGTCTAATGCCTACCCATTGGTTCGATCGGCACCAAACTCTAGACACCTTCGAGAGTTTGCTACAGTTTCCCTGAAAATTTCATAAAAATTGGTTTAGCGGTTTCAGATTTTATATCTGAGATACACGCCTACATACATAAATACATTAATTTTTATGTATATAGATAGATTATACTCAACAAAAGCCTTAGGTTCGATGATAGCAACGATCACTTTTTCATAGAATGCCTCAAAGAAATATTCCTTTGAAAACATTCTGGAAGCACTTCTGGAGAATGATCCAATTACATGCATATGTCGAAAGAATGCTTTCTGGGTATTAAAGTGGAAGGGATGGAATTCAATACTTTCCCTTCCATTATACCTTCTTTTGGAAGCATTTTTTTGCTGGGATGTTAATCGCAATGACACACAGACTTAATTGATTTCATTTTTGCTGAAATCGGCTCAGCTGTTTACGTCTTATTGTGTTTTTTTTAAATAAGGTGAGCAGGGCAGGCAGACGTGGTAAACTGTAAATCTGGAAACTGCACATCGATTAAGCCGTTCTCTTCTTGTTATATTTTCCGATATTGTGAGCGTTTCTAAATAGTGTCATCTAAATGCAATAAGAATTGTTTGCTTCATATTTTGTTCAAATCCATTCAGTCGTCCACCTCTAATTTTGTTTTTCAATAATAGTAGGCTTAGCAGGTAGGCATGGAAAATTTTGTTTTTCTCATCTAAATCTAATACAAAACAATTTGATACCTTTTTCGTTCAAATCGGCTGATCCGTTCTCGTGTTACTTAGTTTTATCAATATAGGGGCGTGGCTTTTAAACTTTTTTTTTAATAAGATAACATCGATTGCTGTTTTTGCGTTAAAATCTCTTGAGTATTTCTTGCTATTTTATTCCAATACCCTAGCATCCATGTTTACCGAGATATAGTTATTTATTTATAGTGCCAAGCCCCTTTGACTTCTACATCTCTAATGAAATTTTCAATGTCATATGTTGTTTCGTTTTTCTGCCGCATAGCCTAAAAGTAGGAAAATTTTTCGTTTTTTGCGAACAGTTGAAAAAATTTAAATTTAAAACCTAAACATTTTTTTAAACGTCAAAAGTAATCTTTTTGTTATGGAACCTTCAGCTTCAGGTATTTAAGCGTGATTAGATAGATAATTGTGTAGAAATATTTAAAAAAAAAAAATATATTTGTAAATTAATTACGACCTTCTTTCATAAGTTTTTAAGTTATGTGCTTATATAACTCCAATAATTTTTCAATTATTAAAGGTTATATTTTATCGAGCTCAAGGTCAATGTTGCTTTCCGAAGAAAACAACTGAAGGAATAACAACTAACAACAACAATACCCTTATAGAGTATCAATCACATAGCAGACTAGACAGCTGTTATTCCTTCAGTTGTTTTCTTCGGAAAGCAACATTGACCTTGAGCTCGATAAAATATAACCTTTAATAATTGAAAAATTATTGGAGTTATATAAGCACATAACTTAAAAAAAATATATATATAAAATATATCAAAATTTGCGCTATTTTCGAAATATATATGAAGTTTTAAATAGAATTTCGGTAAGATCAAGTAGAAATTAAAATTTTGTTTTAAAAGACAATATGTGAGCTTCCATATTCATCAATAAAAAGTTGCGCGTTTTTGCGCGAATCATTTTTATTAAATAAATTGTGAAAATAGTCATAATTTTTTATATGTATGAAAATTTCAAATTAATTGATCACTACGTAATATTTTTATGAATTTTGTTAAACAAAAAAAAAAAAGTAACGCTGATTTTTAACTGGGCCGAAGTTTTGAAGGCTTTATTATATTGATGACGTCACTTTATATGTACGATAGGTTGGTGGTTTTCTTCCAACTTTTGCAAATTTCAAATACAGAATACATTTAAGTTGTTAAAGTAATTTATATTATGCAATGAATTAATTCTTGAGGAGTTTATGAAGGTATTACTATTTAGCTGACGTCATTTTGTATGGGAGGTAGGCGGAGTCTTCATTAGATTGTGTCAAATTTAAAGCTCAGAGAGTGCATACTAAAATTTTAAACATATGTAAATATAAGGAATTTCAAGTCATTACATTAATTTCTTGTAAAATTTAAGGAGATTTTATCGTTTTCATAAAACCACTTTGTATGGGAGGTACGTGTGGTTTTCATTTGATTTGGTTGAATTTCATACTCAGAGTGCACATTAAATATCAAAGCTCTTTTTTAAATTTCAAATTCATATATTTAGTGTTGTCGTGGCGGCCTTGGCGCAGTGGGTAGATTGTGTGGCCCATACGCTAGAGAACCCTGGTTCAATTCCCACCTCACACACATAGTTTTTTCAATTGAATTAATTTTTCTGTTCCGCCGTCACCTTTCTGCAGACAATGGCAAGCCTCAGAGAGTAAAAACTGCCATGGAAAGCTTCTTGAGAACATAAGCCGTTCGAAGTCGGCTTAAGACGTGTAGTTTCAGTTCTCGGATCATTTCTGGTCATACATTTCACAACACGCAAACCACAAATCGATCATAAGAAGCTCGGTCAAAGTCCTTTGAAGGGTTGAAATGGCCATTTATTTTTTTTTTATGTTAAGTGTTGTTGAACTTAAAGACATTTTACCGTTTTGATGACCTCACTTTGTATGGGAGGTAGGCATTGGTTGAATTTTATACTCAGAGTGGATATTAAATATCAAAGCTCTTATAAGAAACTTTAAGCCCAGAAATTAAGCGTTGTGGAATTTATGAAAATTTTACCGTTTTAATAAAATCACTCAGACCTACAATGAATAAAATTCGCCCCGGAATTAAAAGAAGGGAGATTTCATTTTTTTAGACAGGGGATAATACTTTTAAAGATTTTTTTTTTGTGATCTTAAAAATTGACGATGAATGCAAATATATGTGTTAAAATTTTTCAAAAATTCCATGAGCATTGGTAAAAATACGAAAATTTCTTTTTTCAATTCCGGGCGAAACTTTATTCACAATGGGGCTGACTTTGTATGGGAGCAGAGCTGGGTTGTAATGATTCCTATTGGAATTAATTCCGACTCAAATTCAATACCTTGGAATTCGGAATTGGTAATTGGTCATCTCAAATCCTCAGGAATGGAATTGGGAAAAATTCGTCAATTCCATTCCAGGAAATGTAATTGGTAATTGAACATCTCAATTCCTCAGGAATGGAATCGAATTTTTAGAAAATCCTGAATTCCATTCCAGGAATTGTAATTGGTCATCGCAATTCCTCAAGAATGGAATTGAAAAAAAATTCGTCAATTCCATTCCAGGAATTATAATTTGTACTTGAACATCTCAATTTCTCAGGAATGGAATTCCATTCCATTACAGGAACTGTAACTGGTAATTGAATTTTTTCAATTCCTCAGGAATAGAATTGAACAAAATACTCAAACCCATTAAGGAATTGTAATTGGTAATTGAATTTTTCAATTCCTCAGGAATGGAATTGGAAAAAATGGTCAATTCCATTACGGAATTGTAATTGGTAATAGAACATATCAACTCCTCAGGAATTGGTAATTGAACTTCTCAATTACTTAGGATTTGAAATTTTCAATTCCATTACAGGAATTGTAATTGGAGGTTACTGTAAATGTAATTGGATTACAGTAACCTCAATTACAATCTTAATTGGATTACAGTAACCTCAATTACAATCGTAATTGGATTACAGTAACCTCAATTACAATTTTAACTGGATTACAGTAACCTCAATTACAATTATAATTGGATTACAGTAACCTCGAATCACAATTCCTGTAATGGAATTGAAAATTTCAATTGGTCATTTCCATTCAATTGGTCGTTGGTGTATAACTAAAATCTTACAATTTTATAATATATCATCTTTTCGTTACACTCACTTCTTGATAGTTTCCTTTGTACTTAGAGTTTCCTTTTAGTCACAACCTCCATCCACAAATGCACACAGCCCTGTTTCGGATACACTATTATAGCCTTATTCTGGTGATTGACAACTGTAAATTCATTGACAATCTGGTCTTTTATGTGCTATTTTTTGGTCCATGGAGTTAAAAACTTACAAAATGTTTCACAAAATTATTTGTTCTGAACTTTTTTACCTGTGTTGACAGTTTTGTCATATTATGAGAACATTTGAGAACATTGCCAATAAATTTACAATTGTCAATCACCAGAATAAGGCTATTAGTATTCATTGCAATCACCAAGCATTTATTTTAAATATTTTTTTGTTTCTCACACATTCACAAAATCAGTTTTGTGAGTTTAGTTGGTGTGTGATCTTGTATCTATACAACCCACAATGAAATCAATTTGGTAAATAAAACTTTGCTTACAATCAATTTACGATCACCTCAATGCAGTGAATCTTAACATGATTAGTTTGTTTACTTTCCCAAAGGGAAAATGAGAAATGCGTTTTATTTTTGTTTGAAGAATTCTTTATTGAAAATAATATAGAAGAAATCATGCATACCAAAGTAAGTGAAGAGGTAATGTGTGTGCCACTCTTTTTGATCTTCTTGCGTTATTAATCTGTTGAATTGAGGATTCTTGTGAAATTCGATGTATTTCTTTGATTCGATGCATCGAAATGTACATCGATATTTCAAAAAACATCGATGCATTACCAAGTAATATAAGAATCCTTCAATAACTGTGTTATGCAGTAAGGGATATATTACATTTCCCATGACATCGCCGTGTTAAAATTCATCGATGGAGATAATACATAGACACGCAAGCTATAGATTACCACTTCGCTTACCTAGTCGCTCACTTTAGTGCTGGGCTGTTAAGTTTGTAGTCAGTTCAGTAGTCAAAAGTAGGCTAGAAATTTGCTGAATTTAATTTGTTTTATTTGTTTTTTTTTTCTTTTCTTTGTTCCTTTTTTATTTACTTTGCAATGATTTCTTTAAGCCAAATCTCAAAATTCACTTTAGTTATAACTTGAAATTTTCTTACAAATTAAGTATAATTGCAATTGTTTCCATCAATAGATGAAGTTTTTTCCTCGAATAGGGGGTTATAATAAATAGCCCATGTTTTTTTTTTTTTTTTAAAAACGCTACAGTCTAAAGTGCTTTAACTCAAGCAATAGCAAAATAATAGCTAGATAAGAGGACTTAAAAAAGTTTTCCTTTTGCATCACTTGTGCTTCAAGAGCTGCTTCTTGTAAGTAGAACATCCAAAATACAACAATCCTATTGTTACCAATGCTGCTGACAGACAATAACTGGAGATTTATCTATCAACTCACTGTCGCTGCAATCATTCAAAACTGAATTGGTCATCAATATGATGGGGATGAATGCAAATGGAGGTTGGTACAAGATAAAAAAAAAGAAGCAAAATACTAGCTATGGTATCACTAAACTCCGAGATAGTTGAAGAAAAATATAACTGCCTGCACCGGGCATGCATGTTTGTGGGTGTGGATATGAGTCTGAGCATTGGTGCTGACAAAATTCATGTGTAACTTTTGGAAATGGTATCTCACCTATACAAAGCTCAAAGGACACATATAGCAGAAATCGGATCAGTTTTCACATTTTTTTTTTTTCTAGTCTGAATTTTTTTATCTAAACTAGTTTGAATACGTAGCAGCTCTAGTTTTGTATGTTTTACTTTTTTTTGTGTGTGTGTTTCCTGCTGCACTTTTACTATCTATCGATGGCAATGATTCATTCAGTAGCGGATAAGATAGACAATAACAAAAACAGAATGAACAAAAAGGACTTCAAAAGCTATAAATAGAGAAGGAGTAGTTTGCAGATACAATATCTTTAATTTTTTTTTTATTGAAATTTTCTCTGGAGATGCAGCTAGCCAGTTCAGAGATACGCCTAAGATTTTTTTTTTCCATTTTCAGCATCAACAAGGATTCGTTTTTTGCCTTTTTTATTCTACGATTTTCTTTAATCGTAGACAGTTATAGCTGTAGTTGTGTGCGGCGGTTGTTTATGGAACAATGTTATGTGAATATCAATTACGATGAACAGCAAAATATCCTTACAAAAGGTCCTTTTTTTCTATACATACATATACTGTCTTTATTTTGGGTTTCGTTTTTTATTTTTTGTGCTAATATGCTTTGATTTGTAATGCTATGCTTTCAACTTCATGCCTGATCGAATAAAATGTATGGAAAGTACAACCACAATAACAACAGCAATCAGAAGAACGATAACACAAGAGTTGTAAAAACAAGTTGAGAGTATTTATTATTTTTGGCCCAAACGCAACTTGAATATCCGTTAACCCATAAGACGACCCTTATTTAGACAAGCAGACAGACAGACAGACAGACAGACACCCATTCATAACTAGACAAAAAGTGGCCACACTTTTGAGTGCCTTCAACATCTGGATGCCAACACAACATGTAAGCTCTTCAAGCTACCCTCGCCAGGACACAGGCTGTAGCAACTATAAAAAATTACTTTTTTTGTTATCTTTAATAGAAATCATTGTGTTTTTTATAGTATCTGCTTACCGCAATACATATGTCAAAGTATATGTTAGTTAGTCTTAAGGAGGGCTAATAATGTGTGTGTGTGTGCTGCCTATAAGTGGGGCAAAGTTTATTTAATATCTTAATGTTTTCGGGATTTAGCTGCCGAAAAGTGGCAAGTTTATATAACTACTTCGTGGAAAATTTGTGGTCTTAATGTGGTCTGAAAAAATCAATAGGAATAAAAATACATTAGAAAAAAAGAAACAATAAGAATTAAGGAAAATTTGCTGACATCGCTCCATCGTGTCGAAGTAACAAGCATTTGAGGATGAATTTTTATTTTATTGTTTTAACTAAATGTAAAATGAGATTAAAAATTTTTTTCCACTAAAATCAAATCAAATAATCCAAACCATATTTAAGTGAAAAAACAAGATGCCTAGAATGTACCTTAAATTTAAAATACTCACAAGTTTTCTAGCAAAATATCTGCAGCCGAACAAGAGTCGAACATGACCTAAAAATAAACGAAAAAGCTTCTCAGACCGCAGACTCGGCCGCACAAGTTTCCAATTTTAAGTGAAAACGTCTAGCGGCCGAAAGTCATGCCGAACCACGGCCATATAAGGTCTAAATTAAAGAATGGATAAAAACGTTTTTACCATCAATTTTGTATACGCGCTTATGCAAAAAAATAAAAAAGTTCATGTAGGGGAAGAGGCTTTCAGGTTGCCACCGAAAGCTTTTTGAGCATAGCTCGTCAAAAAATCAACTTATTTTTGATTTGCTTCATACGTTGGTAGGAGGAAGTAAGAAGACAAAATACTAAGCTAGAAATCATTTGGATTTTCAAAAAATAAAAAATTTTTATAGCAAATTTTCAAAAGTATCTAAAATCGACTTTTTAAAATCGAATTGTTTTAAATTGTGACTTGCAGGTTGCCACCCCTTAAAAAATTTATGAAAATGTAGAAAACCAAAAGAAAATAACAGCAAACTCAAATAACGCCTAATTTAGAAAATTTAAAAACATTTTTAATTTTACATGAATTTGCAGTGCTCTTCTTCGACTTTGATTGCTTCAACTGCGTCGAGCAATGCATTAAAAACCCTAATACCACTATCTGTTTTTCTTAAAAATTTTAAAAATAAAAATTGAGCAGCAAATTTTCAAAAGTATCTAAAATCGACTCTTTGCTATTTTGGTTTGCAGGTTGCCACCTCTTGAAAAATTGCTGAAAATGTAGAAAAACTTAAGTAAAAACACCGTATAAAGAAAATTTATAAAATTTCATTGAATTTTGCAGTGATCTTCCCCGATTTATTGTAAGCTTTGATTGCTTTAATTGCGTCGAACAATGCAATTCATCAAAAACCTTAATACTGCGATAGGATTTTCTTAAAAATAAAAATTGTATAGTAAATTTTCAAAAGTATCTAAAATCGACAATTTACAATTTTGGTTTGCAGGTTGCCACCCCTTGAAAGATTGCTGCAAATGTAGAAAAACTCAAGTAAAAACACCTTATTAAGAAAATTTAATTGAATTTTATTTGAATTTTGCAGAGATCTTCCTCGATTTATTGTAAACTTTGGTTGCTTTAATTGCGTCGAGCAATGCATCAACATTTTCAATACCGCAGTCGTTTTTTCTTAAAAATCCTAAAAACAAAAATTGTGTAGCAAATTTTCAAAAGTATCTAAAATGGACCCTTTGAAATTTTGATTTACAGGTTGCCACCCCTTAAAAAAATTACTGAAAATGTAGAAAAACTCAGATAAAAAACTTATTTAGAAATTTTATTGATTTTCATATGAATTTTGCAGTGCCTATACCTCGATTTATTGTGTGAACTTTGACCGCAATCGGTTTTTCTTGGTCAGCGCGCTGCCATACTAAAAATGTACCGAAAATATAGGGATATTTTTAAACTTAACTTTTGACTCAATGACAATTGTAAATATGTAAAGATAAACACGCGTTATACAAAGCAAAAGTGAAAAAGAGAGGTAGCAACCTGCAGGCCAACAAAAGTACCATTCTGCATTTTGATTTTATTTTAGAATTATTACAATACAAAATTGCCAATTCATATCTTTGGTGTTCTGTTTGGATTATGAAAATTTTATGATCAAGGAACACATCTCAAATATTTACCTTAAATTGTCGATAAAAATGTTCAATTTATTCAAGACAGATACCTACACAATTTTAATTTTTCAATTTTAAAGAACTAATATTTTACACTTTCTTAAGCAGACACTGTTATTGTGTATGTCAGCTCCAAAAGGTCGGAGTTTAGGTTACGACACTGCTAGAATGTCAAAATACAGCAGTGGTGGCAACCTGCAAACCTCTTTCCTACGAACTAAAAAAAACACAAACAGCACTTAAATTTAAGTAGAGTCTGCTTCAGCATTTCGTTGTTCAATGTTCGACCGTTTTTTTTACAGCTGATAATAGTTTAGGTAAGAAGGATCGTGCACCGTTACCGGTGCTTCCTTGGGCCTAAAAGTCTTTTTTTATTTGTGGTACCATGTTCCGACCATTGTTCCGATTTATTATTCAAACCAACCTGCGCTTGAGTGAACCTCTATATGTCTAGCAAAGGTGTGTTCACTGACAAATTCAAAAATAAATAAAAAAATTTAAGTAGAGTTTTTGCACAGTGTACAATTAAAATAACGTATCCTCAACAATATTGTCAAATAAAAAAGTAAGCAGCCATTTTCACACACACACAATATAATCACATAAATATTTCAAAAAACTATCTCATTATAATCTAGTTAAGAATAATAAAAAATTAAGTAAAGCAACAAAAATAAGGCAGCATCTATTTCACAACGCATAACAAGAACATTTTCTGTGTCAGAGCAAATGTAAGCAGCAGTGGTTTTGCACCCGAGGTTTTTCATTTTCATTTGGTGCTTGCTTGCTTGCTTGCTTGGTTTTGTCGACTCAACAAATTAAAGTTTAGAAAAATAAGCAATTAAAAAAAAGGAAAAAACAAAAAAATAAAAAAAAATAATAGCAAAATAACGTAGAAAAAACAATGGCGTTAAGCCATACCCTGCCGTTGCATGCCAACGGGCAAGAGCTGCTGCTATTGCAAACTGACTAAATGCGCCCCCGCGCCAAAATGGCCCATTAGCGTAATGAGGGTCATTCTTGCTGGCACAACCAGTAACGGTCAAGAGTTTTCCACACTTTTCCCAACAATTCAGCAGGCGGCTAGCTAACGTTGCATTTGCTTTGTTTTTCTTTATATTAGTTTTTGTTATTGTTTTTGCTGTTGTTGATGTTGTTGTTTTTGTTGTTGTAGTTGTTAGTGCTGCTGGTGCTGGTCGTGATGATAGTGTTGTTAAGCTGCATGCTTAAATTAAAATAAAACCACTTTTTGTTGCTTAGCTTCCGTTTCCTGCGGAAGTGAAATGAAAATGTTGCAAAATGTTAACGTTATATGCTGGTGGTAGTGCATTTAAGTACGCAACAAAATGAGAATAGAAAAAAAAAACGAGCAACAGCAAAAGTTTATTAAATTTTATGGGCAAAATAATCAGGATATATTGACACTTTATATGAAATTCAACAAAAATGTGCTTGAAGTACATAAAGGAAGGCATATAAGGATAATTTAACAAGCATAATATTACGAAATGATCTTAATCATTGATGTAATCTAATCTGATTTAATTAATAAAGTAATTTATTACTAATTAACATGAATTTTATTGTTTTTGTAATTTTATGTAAGTCTTTTACTATTTTTTATGTGATTTTTCAATTAAATGGAAATGTGTTAATTACTTTTTTTAAAAAAATAATCTTTATAAATAATTTTTTTTATGTCGTTTTTATAATTTGTATATAATTTTTTTTGTTCTTAGTTATTTATAAGCCCGTTGCATAAACAGGTTACTGTTGTATAAACCGGAACTTTCCATACTGTATTTTGCAGTTAAATTGTTATTGTAGCAGCTTTTTCAGCAGCATCTTCTTTAAAAATATTTTTTTATTATTTCGTTTATTTTTTATATTTACTATTTTCGCCTGTGGCCGAAATTCAACCATATTTATATCGATTTTTCTTTTGTTTTTTGTTTCCAACTTTCTTAATGAATTCGCCACCAGTAGAAGATTATATTTTGACGTCAAGTGGCGAGCTTTTTCTTCTCTTCACCAGTTCTTTCTCTTTTTTTTTTTATTCTTCTTCCAGTGTAAAGAAAAAAAATCCAACGAAAC
Organism: Coremacera marginata; assembly: GCA_914767935.1. Classification (NCBI taxonomy): domain Eukaryota; kingdom Metazoa; phylum Arthropoda; class Insecta; order Diptera; family Sciomyzidae; genus Coremacera; species Coremacera marginata. The sequence goes on from OU612047.1 coordinate 18,092,817, forward strand.
AATGCCAATCGGTTTTTCTTCCTCTTGTTTTTGTGAGAATTTTCTACGTGCATATGAGTGAAATACATCATGCACCATTTCATCTCTTGAAAGCAGTTAGATTTCTATAAAAAATGTACGGTTCACTCTTTATCCCTACTATAATTCATTTAGTAAAAAAATTATCAAAATCGGTTAAGAAACACCAGAGAAAATGGTTCCCAACTATTTCACCTACACCAATTTTTGCATTGAATATATATATGTATTAAACATTTTTCATATTTTGTTATTTTTCAAAGTTGTTTAGGCCGTGGCATACCACCTCTCTTCTCCTTTCAAAGGCTGAAATGGCTATTTCGTTTTTTTTTTTTTATTTTTCAAAAGTTGTTCATTTTTATTTCTCATAATTTTTTTTTATTTATTTAAATGTTTTTATATTGTTTTTACACTTTTTGATAATATATGAAATTTTTTAACACTTATTTTAATTTTTTTTTCTATTAAGCTTTTAATCTATTTTATTTAATAAATTTATATAACTTTTTTAAATTTCTTTATATATTTCTTACTTTAATTTCAATTTTTCTTAAATTTTTTATTTTTTCTTTTCATTTTTAAATTATTTTTTTATTTAATTTTTTTTTTATTTTTATATAACTTTTATTTTTTAAATATTTTTTATTTTTTACATTATTTATTTTTGAAATTTTTTATTATTGTTTTTTATATTTTGGTTTTTTTATTTTTAATTATTTGTTTTTAAATTTTTTAGATGTTTTATTTATATTAATTGTTTTTTAAATGTTTTTTATTTTTATTTAATTTATTGTTATTCATTTTAATTTAATTTTATAGTTTTTCTTTAATTTGTTTAATTTTCTTTTCATTTCATAAATTTTTATAGTTTGTTTTTTAATTTAATTAAGTTTTTAATTTTATTTTGTTTTTTAATTTTAAATTTTTTTAATTTTTTCTTAACTTGTTTTCTTAATTTGTTTTCTATTATTTTTTTTTTACTTTTTAAGATTTTCTTTTTTAATTGTTGTATTTGTTTTTCATTTTTTTCTTTTAATTTTTAAATTATTTTTTTATTTAATTTTTCTCCTTTTTTAAATAAATTTTATTTTTAAATATTTTTTAATTTTTATATTATTTATTTTTTAAATTTTTTATTTTTATTTTTGTTTTTTATATTTTTATTTCTATTTTTTATTTTTATTTTTCTTATTTTTTTATTTTTTTATATATTTTTTTATTTTTTTAATTTTTTTATTTCTTTTTTTATTTTTTTTATTATTTGTTTTTAAATTTTTTAGATGTTTTTTATTTTTGTTAAATTTTTTTGTTTTTTATTTTTATTTAATTTATTGTTATTAATTTTTATTTAATTTATTGTTATTAATTTTTATTTAATTTATTGTTATTCATTTTTATTTAATTTTATAGTTTTTCTTTAATTTGTTTCATTTTATAAATTTTTATAATTTTCTTTATTTTAATTTTGATTTCTAAATTTTTTTTTATTTCTTAATTTTAAATTTTTTCATCATTTGATTTTTCTTAATTTGTTTTCTTTTAAGATTTTCTTTTTTAATTGTTGTATTTATTTTTTATTTTTCTTTTAAATTTTTAATTATTTTTTATTTAATTTTTCGTTTATTTTTTATATTTTTATTTTAAAATTTTTTTTTTTACATTATTTATTTTTGAAATTTTTGATTTTTATTTCTGTTTTTTATATTTTTGTTTTTTTATTTGTTTTTTATTTTTTTTTATTTTTTTATTATTTGTTTTTTAATTTTTTAAATGTTTTTTATTTTCGTTAAATTTTTTTAAATGTTTTTTATTTTTATTTAATATATTGTTATTAATTTTTATTTAATTTTATAGTTTTTCTTTGATTTGTTTAATTTTTTTTTAGTTTTATAAATTTTTATAATTGTTTTTTAATTAATTAAGTTTTCGTTAAGTTTAAAATTTTCTAATTTTTTCTTAATTTGATTTCTTTTAATTTTTTTTTTAATTTTTTAAGATTTTCTTTTTAATTGTCGATTTGGTTTTTTTTAATTTTTTGTTTGTTTTCTTTAACTGTTTAAAACATTTTAAATTTTTAAATTTTAAAAATATTGAATTATTTTTTTTTTAATATCAATATTCTGTTAGAGTTTTGTTGTTATTTTTCTTTTGTCTACTAGTGTAAACTCTCAATCACTCATGTGGACTGACAAGCTTTGCTGTTAATTAAACTTTGCAAACAGCTTTCTTTCTATTAAGAGCTTTAGATCAGCGCAACATTTATTTATTTTTGCTTATTAACAGGCACTTCTTTATATATCCTTATTTAAACAATTTTTTACTTGTACACACCACCACTTCAGCCTTTTTTTTTTTTTTTTTTTCTTAGCCTCTCGTTTTGTGCTTACAAAGGATTCATTCATTATATTGCTTCAAAGGATTCGCCGAACGCAGCATTTCGTGTTTCAACAACATTTGCATTTTGTTTTCTTTAACCGTTCATTTTTTGTTTTTTTTTTGCACATGTCGTCGGCATCCTTGGCTTTGTTGTTGCTGTAGTTGCTGTTGTTGTGTGCGCACAACGCCGCACAAGGAAGCTAATAATTACGCGAGTCTTTATAAAATCACGTGCTGCACTCAAAAAAAAACAACTGTTCGAATGGGTGAGTGTTTGTGTGAGTGTGTGTGTGGTGTGCACAACGACAGACACAACGTTCAAAAGTATGCAATTGAGACAGTAGCATGATAAATGCTAGGGAGGGACGATGGTAGAGGACACAGTAACGAACGCCCCGAATGAAGCGGTAATAAATAGCATTCATAAATTACTTCAAAATGCAAATGAAAACAGCGACTTATTGCAGCAGCTTTTATTGTATTTTTCGTTTGTTCTTTTTTTTTTATTTTTTATTATTTTTTGCTGTGAACTTACATGACTACTTTTTTCTCGTTTTTAGCAGCATCCGAAAAAGTATCCGGCGAATAATTAAAATTAATTAAAACTTACTACACAAAACGAGCATAAAGAAGAGTAGAGCGAAAAAAATCATTTGAAGTTAAAATTTCCTTTATATCCTTTCCGTATTAAAATATTTTGTTTCTTCCACTTTTCAGCAATTTGGGTGAGTCTTAATTTAATTAACGCAATTACGGCAAGTTATACGAAATTAAAACCTTTTAAGTACAGGTAAAGAAAAATAAAGGCTTGAATAAATAAAGTCGGCAGTTACCGCGAGCAGTAAAGGATATTTTTAACAGTAATGAGTTAAGTGTTCAGGAGAACATTTGCCAAGGAACACTTATATTTTTATAAAACCATTTTACATTACTGAAGAGGCATTTAATTTTAAAAGCAAAAATATTTTACTTTAAACCCTTAATGAAGAAAAGTAATTAACGCTCTCTAACAAAATTTTAATTATTTAAAGCTAAATGAAGAACTAAAACTGTGTTCGGCTAAATTGTAGAAGCGATATAGGTGCTACAAAAGTTTCTAACTAAGAACTAAGCGAATGAAGTACCATAAAGAAAATTAATTAAAAGAACTGTGACTGGTTTTAATCCATTTCTGACCAAATAAGTTTTTCGATTTTCTAAAACGTTAAAAAAATTTGTATTCATCATGATTGAACAAACACATCATCACAATGAATAAAATTATTAAAAGAGAGAAAAGAATTTTCCACAAATTTTTAATGGAATTTTTTATGCCGACTCGGCAAAAATTTTAAAAATTGCTTATCGTAAATGAGTTTTATCAAAAACAAATGCTTCTGAGTCAATAGAATCCAGTACAAAAGAAGAGCTGAAATTCAAAAAACTACGTGAAGTCAATCAAAAGTCAATTCAACTAATGCAATATCAAGGTTTTGTATATAACAAAAGCATTCCAGGGCGTCAGACTGTTAATAAAAAATGCCGGTCTATTCGGTTCTGCAAATCGGTTCAATTCGGTTCTTATAATATTTAATCGGTTCGGGTGATCGATCCGTATTACAGGTGATCGGTTCTGATGACATCTAGTCGGTCCTTATGATAATTTATCGGTTCGGGTGATCGGTTTTTATGACAGGTAATTAGTTCTTATGAAACCTAATCGGTTCTATTACAGGTGATCGGTTCTGATGACATCTAATCGGTCTTTAAGATATTTTATCGGTTCGGGTGATCGGTTCTTATGACAGGTAATTGATTTTTATGACATCTAATCGGTTCGTGATATCGGTTCTGATAACAGATGATCGGTTCTTATGACATTTAATCGGTTCTTATATTAAATTGGTTCGGGTTGATCGGTGCTTATAACAAGTAATCGGTTCTTATGACATTTAATCGGTTCTTATGACATTTAATCGGTTCTTATGAGATTTACTCGGTTCGGCTGATCTGTTCTTATGATAGATACTCAGTTCTTATGACATTTAATCGGTTCTTATTTAATCGGTTCATGTGATCGGTTTTTATGACATCTAATCGGTTCTTATGATATTTACTCGGTTCGTGTGATCTGTTCTTGTGACAGGTAATCGGATCTTATGACATCTAATCGGTTCTTATATTTAATCGGTTCGAGTTGATTTTTGCTTATAACAGGTAATCGGTTCTTATGACATCTAATCGGTTCTTATTTATTTAATCGGTTCGGGTGATTGGTTCTTATAACAGGTGATCAGTTCTTATGACATCTTATCGGTTTTTATGATATTTACTCGGATCGGGTGATCTGTTCTTATGACAGGTAATCGGATCTTATGACATATAATCGGTTCTTATATTTAATCGGTTCGAGTTGAACGGTGCCTATAACAGGTAATCGGTTCTTATAACATCTAATCGGTTCTTATAACATCTAATCGGTTCTTATTTATTTAATCGGTTCGGGTGATTGGTTCTTATAACAGGTGATCAGTTCTTATGACATCTTATCGGTTTTTATGATATTTACTCTTATCGGGTGATCTGTTCTTATGACAGGTAATCGGATCTTATGACATATAATCGGTTCTTATATTTAATCGGTTCGAGTTGAACGGTGCCTATAACAGGTAATCGGTTCTTATGACATCTAATCGGTTCTTATGACATCTAATCGGTTCTTATTTATTTAATCGGTTCGGGTGATCTGTTCTTAAGACAGGTAATCGGTTATTATGACATCTAATCGGATCTTATCATATTTACTCGGTTCGGGTGATCTGTTCTTAAGACAGGTAATCGGTTTTTATGACATTTAATCGGTTCTTATGATATTTACTCGGTTCGGGTGATCTGTTCTTATGACAGGTAGTTGGATCTTATGGCATCTAATCGGTTCTTATATAATCGGTTCAGGTGATCGGTTCTTATGACATCTAATCGGATCTTATGATATTTAATCGGTTCATGTGATCTTTTCTTAAGACATCTAATCGGTTCTTATTTAATCGGTTCATATTATCGGTTTTTATGACATCTAATCGGTTCTTATGATATTTACTCGGTACGGGTGATCTGTTCTTAAGACAGGTAATCGGTTCTTATGACATCTAATCGGTTCTTATGATATTTGCTCGGTTCGGGTGATCTGTTCTTAAGACAGGTAATCGGTTCTTATGATATTTACTCGGTTCGGGTGATCTGTTCTTAAGACAGGTAATCGGTTCTCATGACATCTAATCGGTTCTTATGATATTTACTCGGTTCGGGTGATCTGTTCTTAAGGCAGGTAATCGGTTCTTATGACATCTAATCGGTTCTTATATAATCAGTTAATATGATCGGTTCTTATGACATCTAAGCGGTTCTTATGATGTTTACTCGGTTCGGGAGATCTGTTCTTAAGACAGGTAATCGGTTCTTATGACATCTAATCGGTTCTTATGATATTTACTCGGTTCGGGCGATCTGTTCTTATAACAGGTAGTCTGATCTTATAACATCTAATCGGTTCTTATATAATCGATTCATGTGCTCGGTTCTTATGCCATCTAATCGGTTCTTATGATATTTACTCGGTTCGGGTGTCGGGTTTTATGACAGTTAATCGGTTCTTATGACATCTAATCGGTTCTTATTTAAGCAGTACATGTGATCGGCCTTATAACAGTTGATCGAATCTGTGACGCAACCTATGTACAGCAACAAAGGCTATGCGGCAAGGCCGTCTGAAAGCAAAAGCTTTAAACTTAAGCAGAGAGCAAACGAGCAAGCGAGGTTAGTTGAGCGGTGCTAATCCTACTAGTCGCTCCTGGGGTGACATTTCCTAACCTATTATTTACGTAAGTGGTTTTGTGAACCTATTGTGAATTATATGTCGGTAGATGTTTTAGTTATACATGTCTGTCAGTATGTAGTGTTGTTGTTATTGTCTTTAACATTTTCTTAGTTTCTAATTATAATTATAACATATACATGTAGTCCTGGGAGCCAGGGTTCAATTCCCGCAACTAAACATTTTGAATATTTAGCTTTTTGCATGGTTTCATATTTTTTAGATTATTTACTAGATTATTTCCAACGATCACACTGTACAACACGAAAAAAAAACCCGTAGGGTTTCATGACTTTTTTTTATGTTTTCGAGGTCGCTGAAACCGAATATGAATTCAGTTCTTTTGGATCACGTAATGTTCTTCCTTAAAGGCGGGTCCAGAGCAGCCCTAAGCGCCTACAATTAATTAAATCAACATTTCCCCTTTTGGGGAGGGCAGGAGAGGGTTTAAATGTATGACCGACCTCCATTATTTTTCCAAGAGGAACATATTTCCTTAGGACCGATCCCCTTTGACCCCTACTGAGGGGGCTCCCATGTAATGCACCCTACCCCCCTGCAGCTAATTAAATCGATATTTACCCTTTACGGAAGGGGAGGGAGTGGGTTAATATGTAGGACCGACCACAATTACTTTTCAAAGAGGAACATTGTTCTCTTTGGGCTTATAATGCAATATGAAACATAATTTCATACGAAAAAAACTAAAGCATAATTAATATAAGTTTATGGAAATTCACGTTAACACTGGTTAATCTATCTCTTATTCCATGAGCACAGTAGGCTGTGCAAAATTAGGTTAATCACTTTTACAAGGCTAAATTAATGATAGAAGAATTTAACCGAAAGGGAGATGATTCCTTTGGATGTTGAGAGCTATAAAAGGAATCCTTTAAGCTTGAGGCTTCAATTTAATTTTCCTTACTTAACAAAATAATAAAATCCGACACTACGAAAAAGCATTAATTATGGAAAAGATGGCGTAACCAAGTTAGTTGGAGACGAAAAAAAATTTGGAGGAAAAAGCTTATTCGTACAAAACAATTAAATAAAAAAAAAAAATAATATAATAAGGACAGTGAAATTTTATGAGCACATTTGTGGTTTGAGCACCACAAAGAATTATTTCAAGTGTAGTCAAGCAATTGAAAATAATTTATTATCCTCAGCAGAAGAGGAAAGAAAATTTGACAAGAAAAAGAAAAGAAAAAACTTTAGCTAACATAAGCCAAGAATTATGCAAACGGTATAAAATTGTATGAAAGTTTTTATTGGCAAACGTTTACAGTTTGTTGCCAATTTTGAGCAATTTTCATTCTGCTGGCTCGCAAACGCACACGCACAGCCACACGCACGCACACGTACAGGCAAAGTGGGAAAACATATGGTTGATGTATGACTACAACAACAACATTTTCAACATACTGAATGGGCAGCGACAACATGTTTGACGCGTGCTACCAATAAACCGAAACAGAAACAGCATAAACAAAAAAACACGCACACACAAACAGACACACACACACTAACACACACCCAATACAATGACGTCTAACTACATAAAATCGCTGTGGCCGAAGAGTCAATTTGGGGTATTCTTACGGGGGCTTTTAAACCAACACCCTGTAGGCAATGTCGACAACGATGGCGTCAAACGAAAGCACAGCAGCAGCGGTAACAAAGTCATGCATTGAACCAAACTGACAGGCTAAACAACATAGATCGACAGTCGGACAGACACTACAGAGGACGACGACGATGATGACGACGTTGATGAGTTTTCGCATAAACAATGCTAAAAAACGCACACCCTCAAGTGTGCTGCGAATGTCCTTTCGACGCTGCTTTTTGTTTATCTTTTTTGCATGTGTTGGTTATGTATACAAAAAGCCGAACGGCAGACTTCATGCAGTGACTTTGTTTTTTTTTCCAACATTTTGCACTCCCATTTGTCTGTCTGCCTGTCTTGTTGGGTAGACAGACAACCCAACAAGTTACGGCGGCGTTATATCAGTTGTTTGGCTTTAGGCCAAGTCAAGACAATCAGGGATTACAGCACATCCAGGGTGTATATATGTGTATTTGTATCGACGTATGTATGTGCGCATTTAGAACTTTAAGTCAAAGGGATGGGCTCTGGTGGCAGAGTTCAGCGTATGTCGCATTAAAACGGAACTCCAATAGTTTAGGCGGGGTATTGAAAGAAGCAGCGGCTGCAAGACAGAATATCAAATTTTTGTATCCCTTAACTTGACACATGATTTGGGTTTGATTGATTGATAGATGAATGTATGAATGAATGGCAAAGCATGGTTGAATGGCATGGTTGAAGGGCGTGAGTGGGTGCGTTTTTTTTTTCTCCACACATGGCATACCAGCGACATTAGGGAAAATGTTAAAAAAGGATGGTTTTGACATCCTTGTTTGTCGGTCGAAGTAAGCTAAACCATTTTATTTTAGACAAGTTTCTGATAATTGCTAGGCTTTTATTTTGCGATAATGCGTTTTAAGCATTATAATAAATCATTTATTCCTGGTGGGTGTGGCTTCAGTGGAACACTGGGCGCTACTGCAGTGACGAATTGGAACTTAGAACCTAAGAAAATAAAAAAACAATAAAAAAGAGTAAGCAGTGGGGGAGTGGGCGGGGGAGAACTGTCAACCAAAGTGAAAACTTAAAGCTATGAAATAAAATAATTGTTATGAAAATCCGAAGTAGCTAGAGTCGGCAAATCAGATGCGTTGTACTTTTAAACTCTTTTTATCAATTTATACGTTATTGAATGGATAAACTGCTATTTTTTCAGGTTTATATATAATATATTTGTAACACATTTACTTTGGTTGGGTAATCGGTAGTTGCCTCGGTTATCTGTTGGTAATTGGTAATCGGCTGATATTGGCTTCGGTAATCGGTTTGTAATCGCTTTGGTAGTCGGTTGGTAATCGCTTCTGTAATCGGCTGGTAATCACTTTGATAATCGGTAATCGGGTGGTAAACTCTTCTGTAAACGGTAATGGGTTGGTAATCGCTTCCGTAATCGGTTGGCAATCGCTTCGGTAACAGGTTGGTAATCGATTTGGTAATGGCTTTGGTAATCGGTAATTGGATCAGTAATCAGTTCATTATCGCTTCGATAATCGGTAATTGGTTCGGTAATAGGTTGGTAATCACTTTGATAATCGGTAACTAGTTCGGTAATCGGTTGGTAATCTCTTCGGTAATTGGTAATTGGTTCGTTAATCGGCTGTTAATTGCATCGGTAATCGGTAATTGGTTCGGTAATCGTTTGGTAATCGCTTCGATAATCGATAATTGGTTCGATAATTGGTTGGTAATCACTTCGGTAATTGGTTTGGTAATCGGTTGATAATGACCTTGGTAATCGGTAATTGGTTCGGTAATCGTTTGGTAATCGCTTCGATAATCGGCAATTGGTTCGATAATTGGTTGGTAAACGCTTCGATAATCGGTAATTGGTTCGGTAATTGGTTGGTAATCACTTCGGTAATTGGTTTGGTAATCGGTTGGTAATCGTCTCGGTAATCGGTAATTGATTCGGTAATCGGTTGGTAATCGCTTCTATAATCGGTAATTAGTTCGGTAATTGGTTGGTAATCTATTCGGTAATTGGTTCGTTAAGCGATTGGTAATCGCTTCGGTAATTGGTTCGGTAGTCGGTTGGTAATCGCTTCGATATTCGGTAATTGATTGGTAATCACTTCGGTAATTGGTTTGGTAATCGGTTGGTAATGGCATCGGTAATTGGTTCAGTAATCGGTTGGTAATCGCTATGATAATCGGTAATTAGTTCGGTAATCGGCTGGTAATCGCTTCGATAATAGGTAATTGGTTCGGTAATTGGTTGGTAATCACTTCGGTAGTTGGTTTGGTATTCGTCTCGGTAATCGGTAATTGATTCGGTTATCAGTTGGTAATCGCTTCGATAATCGGTAATTATTTCGGTAATCGGTTGGTAACCTTTTCGGTAATTGGTAATTGATTCGTTAATCGGTTGGTAATCGATAATTGGTTGGTAATCTTTTCAGTTATTGTTAATTGCTTCGGTAATCGCCTCGATAATAAAAAAAGCTCACCAAACATGTTTGCCTAGCATAACCACTGCATTGCAATGCTGTACAATGCAACAGAAATTAACAGCTAAAAGCGTGATGATATCGCTAACAGCGTGATGATATCTCGACTCTATAGATATGCTCTCTACCAAAAAGTGTTCAACGCGCCTAAAGAAGTTTTCACTTGAAAAATATTTTCCCATTTTTTCTTCTAACAATTTGCGCGAAATTTTGTCAGTCCCTGCGTATACCGAACTTCTGAATTTATTTCAAAGTCTGTATCTATATAAATACCAAAATAAAAAAACTGCAGTAAATGAAGCCCTAAAACAACAAGTTTTAAAAATAATATGTGTCAACCCTTTGTGGCTCATTAAAGAACTTTGCTGAATGTGTAACAACAAATCACAGATTAATTGTCAAGGCAAAGAGTCACTCACGAACTGACTCATGCTAACCTCAATACAACGAACATGCACACACACACGTGCCTGCCGCCTGCCTACCTACCTCTTCACTCACTTAATAAACTGAGTAAAGTAATGAATGAGTTAGTGAATTTATTTTACGGTAAATTTTTTATGTCTTTAGTTTCAAATTTCACTTAACAAGCCAAAAATAACTACAACAACAGCACAAAACACACAAAAACAAAACCAAAGTAATACAAAACGTAAACGTTTAAAATATTTATAACGTCTGTTTGTGGGACAATGACAGGTACACAAAAGCCAGCTCTTGAAACCACCGCGGTAAACATGAAAACGTGTTGTATGTATTTATTTGCCACAGTAAAAGAGCAGCAGATTGCAAAAAGCAAAAGCCGCAAAACACATAAACACACGCACACACTCAATTACAAACATACACATATTGCTGGAAGCAATAACAGCAACATCATCCAGCATAAACATTGTGCAGTCTTAATGAAGCTGATTTAGTTTTTATTTAATACATATTAAATAAAAAAAAAAAATCAACACACATGCACATACAGCCAAACAGACAAACATGTGTGTTCATTGGCTTAATGATAGCTAAGTAGCGTTAATATTTTTACATGTTAAATAAACGCATTTTAAAAAATCCTTGTTAAATTATGAAAATATTACTTTGAACAGCACAGTTTTACTTTACAATGGCTTTTTAAAGTATTTTTTTTTTGTCTTAAATTTAGAAATGTTAGCAAAAGTTCGATGTTTTTTAATGTTTTTCGAGTCTTAATTTTAATTCTTGTTATAAATATCAATTCAAATATTCTTTTAAAAATATTTTGGAAAAAACTATTAAATAAATATTTATCAAAAAAAACTAACTAAAGCCAATTTTTTTACATTTACTTTTATAGAGGTTGTTCCGTATCAAAAGTACAATTCTGCGGCTGTTGATTCCTTGGGTTAAGACAAAGAAAAAATTGTATGGCATGACCCCATATCTGCTGTGTTTAGAGTTATATGGGTAAGTTATTCAAATTCACTTAAAAAGGTGTAATCAGTTCTATGCTTACAACTTCGAAATTAATACAACTGGAAAAAATAAAAGACCATTTGGAAAAGGTAGTAATTGCACTTTGCACTTTCTTGCAATTTTATTCAGGCATAACACTTTTTATAAAATTTCATGCATAGGTATAGCATGAGACGGTCATTTGAGCAATATTATGTTTCATCAATGACCTCCATAACTTTATAATTCAATAAAAAATCACAGAAATTTCAACAAAACATTTTATTTATTATATACTAGCTGAATACCCGGCCTTACTCGGGAGTTGATATAAATAATTTTCGATTTCATTCGTCAATTTGAAAAAAACTTTTCACAAACTTTAGAAGGAATTTTGTGTACATCTTTCAAACCGGTTACTTCGGCGAAATGAATAAAATGTAGCTTCAACATCTGAAAATTATTAGAAATAGTTGGGGAAATCGTGATTTGTGTGTGCGTGCCGCCAATCGCTTGCAAAAATATGTTTTCAAGTTTTATATTGTATTCGATAGATTGCACATTTTTGAAAGAATGTGAGTAAAATCAGAGCAAAAACGAATTTTTGCCAATTCGCGAGGAAACTGAAAAAAAATTAAATAAGCATTGAAAATAAAAATTGCAATGTCAAAACAACTCCAACTTATGGCGCAACTGACTTGTGCATATTTTGATGCGTACTAAAATACCACAGAATTCGGCATCAGCTGTCCTGATATGCGAAAAATGAAGTTTGAATATAAATACACATATAGAAAAAAAAAAGATATTTACCACCCATTGCAGCGTATTACCGTCTTTTGTAGTACAGCACCCTCTGGTGTTCAAGATATAACAAAATACAAAGCGCCAAAAGACTCACCGCACCCGAAAACCACTTATACAAATCATACTTATCGGATGATTTGTTTTAAGTTTTTTGCGGTATTTGTACAACAGCACCCTCTGGTTTTCGAGATAGAATAAAAAATAACGCCAAAGCCCTTTCCATACTCGATAATCAAATCCTACATCGGATATGTACAAATTTTTTTCTAAATCGGATGAGCGGTTTTTGAGTGTTTCACGATTTCTTAAGTGATTTGTACTACAGCACCCACCGTATCCGAAAACTCCTATGTAAATATTTTCAAGCAAATCGGATGTACAGCTAAGAGTTTTTCGAGATTTTTTAAATATTTGTATTGCAGTGCCCTCTGGTGTTCAATACAGAACAAAATAGAAAAGCCATAAAAACTATCGTACTCGAAAACCCCTAAATACAAATTTTCATGTAAATCGGATGAATGGTTTCGGAGACAACCTAACACATAATAACAAAATTCGTGGAACCCGATCGCAGCGCCACCTACCGGGTTCAATTGCGAATCTGAACCATCCAGAGATCCATTTAAACACACAAAAAAATTTCGTACACGAAAATCCTTTAATAAAATTTTTCATCCGAATCGGATGAGCGGCTTTCTACTTTTTCACGATTTCTTAAAAGATTTGTACTACAGCGCCCTCTGATGTTCGATACAGTACAAAAAAGATAAGTCCAAAACAGTCACCATATTAGAAAACCATATATACCATTTTTCATGTAAATCAGGATAAGCAGCTTAGAAATTTTTTAAAAATATTTGTACACTGTCCTTGTGCTGGTGTCCGAAAACCTCTATACACGAATTTTCATGCAAATCGGATGAACGGTTTCGGAGATAAGCTATAAAAACAAAATGCCTTAAGCACGATCGCAGTGCCACCTGACGGGTCCAATTGAAAATCTGAACCATCCAGGGATCCCCTCAAACACACACAAAAAATTTTATCAAAATCAGTGCAGCCGTTAAGGAACAGTTTAATAACATACACACGTACAAATTGGACAACAGCGCCCTCTAGTTTCAAGAAAAAGCAACAAATATAGCACCAGAACCCTTGCCATACTCGAAAATCGCTATTTACAAATTTTCATCCAAATCGGATGAGCAGTTTTAGAGTTTTTCACGATTTTCATGATGTCCTAATATTGGTACTGAAGCGCCCTCTTGTTTTCAAGATAGCACAAAAAAAGATTAGTCCAAACCACTCACCGTATCAGAAAACCCCTATTTTCCAATTTTCATGAAATTCGGATGCACGGCTTAGGAGTTTTTTGACGTTTCTCAAACTATTTAAACTACAGCGCCCTCTGGTGGTCAAGATAGAACCAAGTAAATAAGTCGTAAAAACTCACTGTATCCGAAAACCTCTACTTACAAATTTTCATGCAAATCAGATAAACCGCTTAGTAGTTGTTTGACGTTTTTTAAATATTTGTACCACAGCGCCCTCTGGTGTTCAAGATAGAACCTAGTTTATAAGTCATAAAAACTCACCGCATCCGAAAATCTCTATATACCAATTTTCATGTAAATCAGATAAATGGCTTAGGAGTTTTTCGACGTTTTTTAAAATATTTGTACTACAGCGCCCTCTGGTGTTCAAGATAGAACAGTGCAGATAAGTCAAAAAAACTCAGCGTGTCTGAGAACCTCTACATACAGATTTTCATGCAAGTCGGATGAACGGTTTCGGAGATAAGCTGAAAAAACTAATGCCTGTATTTCGATCGCAGCGCCCCCTATCGGGTCCAACCTTTTTTACTGGATAAAAAGTAGCCTATGTTATGACCGGGTATATAAGGAACCTAGATTCCAAATTTCATTTAAATCCATCCAGTGGTTTTCGCGTGATGCTTTAACAGACAGACAGACAGACAGACAAAAATTTTAAAAATGCGATTTTCGGGCTCAGCGTCATTCAAAACGTCCATCGCGAAAGGAATTTCAAAAAAATATTTCATGTACACATTTTTTTTTTTACAATTTTATATATATATAGATAGATAGATAGATTAAAATGTCAGTGACTTCTGGGAGACCCTTGAGTTGTACAATTTAATTGTCTCACGCAAAAGCTAATACATAGATTTGATAAAACTCGTATTTCGTTTATTGCCTACCTTAAATATTTTTAACTACTAAGGTACTAAGTTTTTTTTTAATGATTTTTTTAAATAAATGCTTTAAAAAAAATTATTAATTCCTGGTTGGTTATTGATTTTACGTGGAGACTTTCAAGGAGATATTTGAAGACAACTCATAGAAGGTTCAAACTGTATCATTAGAAAAAATAAAATCTTAGACGAGTTTTCGTGCCATATGGAAAAAAAAATTATTTAAATAACCATTTTTTTATAAAAACAAATTTTAAAAAGTGTTTTTTTGCTGAATAAAATATAAAAAGAGCAACAAACCTTATTCACTTTTGATATGGAACAGCCTGTATAAGAAAAATTAAAAAAAAAAAAATTAAGTGTGTGAAACTAGTTGTTTGTTTTAAAATTTTAAAAATGAGCAAGTTTATCTAAAAATGAGCAAGGGAAGTATATAGAAATTTAATAATTAACAGGAAATAAGTTTTGTTAATACAGGATCACATGGTATGAAAATAGATTTTTAGTAAAGACTTTTATTTGGAAATAAATATTAGGATATTTTTTTCAACTAAATTTTTTTTTTAAGAAAGGTTTTAGGCAAACAACTTTTTCAAAATCGAATATTTTTTTTAATTGATATTTACCCTGTAGGAAAATCAACTAATTTAAAAGTAGTTGATAAAGTAGTTTTTTGTCAACCACAACTAGTTGAAATTCTGACTTTTTTTCATAGAACGAACTAACTTATTTTGTATGGCGATGTCCGCTAAATAAGTCAATTGACTTTCGTCTGCATATATTTTCAACTACTTGTTAAATTAGTTATATTTAAAATATTTTTGTAATTACTTTAAAATAGCCAATTGAAAACTATTACTGATAGCCTAAAGTAAATAATATTTGATGAAATAACATGGTTAAATATATATAAACTTGTAATCTAATAAAAATTTGCAATTAAAACATGTCAACATCAGAGTAGTTGCCGCCTTAATATAATTAAAAGTAGTTCATATACTGGTTTATTTTAAACTAGTTTTTTAATTAGTTGTTTTTAAAAACAAGTTAGTTTGTTCCTATAGGGCAGTTTTGATTTGTAATCTGACCGCTTTGATGCGTCTTTGAAAAATTTGTCTACTTTTTACACGCAACAATATGGTCAGAAATGACGTAAATATTCCGACTTTTTTTTCTACGATTCATAATTTTCTTAATTTTCCATATTTTCATACCATTTTGGTAAAAGATGTTCAAGCAGGGGTATATTTTCGAATGAATTTTTTTTTTTAGACAATCTAGAGTCGCCCTATGATGTAGGCCGATTTTCACCTTTTTTTGAAGGACACCAACCTCAGCTCTATCTTTATATATAAAAAATATATGTTAACCATCAAAAATAATTTTTTACTTCATCAACATCAAATCAACATGCAAATGGGGAATTTTTTTGTATATATAATAAATTTTTTTAGAAAACGTCTTTTAATTTCTTAAGGGAGTATTTCTGGTTGGCAAAAATTTTTTTTTGATTTTTTTTTTTTTGCATATTTTTTATAGCTTGGATATTTGAGAATATCGTCCTAAAAGGGTTTTTTGAAATTCGAAATACTTTAGGAGATATGGCCTTTTTTGTGCAGCAATGTTTTCGCCAAAATGCGATTTGCTTAATTTGGCTACTTTTTAAATGCAACGGTTTGAAGCAACCACCGAATTTCGTTCAACGCGTTCTTTAATAGCTAATAACTTGTTTGTATACGCATTTTAAAAATAAATGAATACACACTTTAGAGCTTAGGTATTCGAATGTTGGCAGCGTTTAGTTCACTTTGAATTGAGTTATAAACCGGACGCGCGTGCGTACAGTTTTGAAAAGTACAGTTTTGATAAAAATTTTTGTTTGTGCTAAAGACAATGGTAAAGACAATAGAAAAAGTAATAGAAATAAAAATTAAAGAAGCACTGGTAGCAATCAAAAAACTTGTCCCTTGAAACGCTAGTTTCGTGGTAACCAACACGAAAGAGATGAGGACACCGAATTCACAAGTACATCGGCAAAAAATTTAAATATATACTTCAATAATGCACCTTATGGGCATCCCGATTGGCAACGTTACACATGATTTCGCCATGTCTCGGAACGGAGAACGTTTGAAATGTCCGAAGCCAGAGTTCTGGCCGCATCAAAAGAAGGTAGAACTGCCCGAAGAGCACAAAGAGCCGCTGAGTCCTCATTTTTTGAAGAAGAGGAATGAGTTCTTTATGGGGCTGCCATTGCAGTTTGATATATGTAAGTATTTCACAAAGAAAAAAAATGTTTTATTGCCTAAAATTTTCTTTGAGTTTTTTTCAAAATCAAGTTTTTGAACTTCGAAGTCACTTTTTCCGGTTCTACTGAACCGATTTTTATGAAACCAAGTGCAATCAACGCAGAATTGTCGAATTTCTAAAACTGCATGCTGAAATTTTTCATTTCAATTTTTTTTTTTTTTTTTGCAAAAAAATAACTTCAAACTTTAACGCGTTTATCTCGAAACCACGTTTTTCAAGCTTGCGGCCCAGATTGCGCCCGTAGTTCTGAACTGATTTTGATGAAACAAAGTGTAATGGACGCAGAATTGTCACATTCTAGTCCTCACCTCAATCATAATTTTAAACAATTTTAATCTACAATTTTATACACTAAACTACAAAAAAAAACACCCAAAATCGGTTTTTCAATCATAAAAAAAAATAAAAATATTAATGCACAGCAAACGATATTTCTTAAATATTTTTTATCAATTAATTTTATTGAACTATTTGACAAAAAAAAAATTGTGTAAAATATATTAAAAGACAGCAGGAATATTTGCATCGAACGAGACATATCTTTAAATTTAGGATGTTTTTTTTCTCATTCCTTCGGCCAAACAAGTAAGAAGTACACAGTTTATATGGAAGCCCTGTTAAATATAAACTTTTCGGATTAAATGTCTACACGGATCTATACGGATATACGGATAGTTCGAGAAAAAACAAAATTTTTGAAACCCATAATGTGGACTTTATCTTTAACAAAAATTTTACTTTTATGAAAATAAGTGCATTTTTTAATAAAGTAAATTTATATATAAAAAGTTGAGATAACATAAGTGAAAGTGAAACAATTTCGGATACGGGCTCCTAATGATATCGACTTAATACTGATAAAAATTTCAACAACAAAATACCAATAAAATTTATTTCTGAAAATTGGATGCCATCATGTGTGACATCTTAAATACCTTTTGTTTGCTACCAATAACGTGTATGTTTCCATGGAAAATAGTAAAGTTATGGTGAAAAAACGAAACTTCCGCTTATCTTGAAACGCCATTTTGAAACCCTAAACAATCGACTGAGCACCGTTTAAAAAAATACGTCAACCTTAGATTTTTGTCCTTTATTACATATCCAAAAATCATTCAAATCGGCGAATTACACCTGGGGAACTTTCTTGTTAAACATATTTCCTCTCGGAATATTTTGTAATGTTTTAATGCAAATTAACTCACTCACTTATCTTTATCTTCAAATTCGTTTAAATTCTAAAACTTTAAAAAGCAATATGTTTAAAAAAAATTCAACTAACAGCTTATACAGCAAAGAAAGAATAAAAAAAAAATAATGATTTAAGCGCAAACAAAGCAAGATTATTTTTTTTTGTGCAGGTACGTATATGAAAACAGAAAAAACTGCAAAATTTAGTGCACAACAGCGGGAGGCTTTGGCACAGGTAACCACAAAATTTATGCATCTTTGAGTCTTTTTGAATGTAAGCAAACTTTGAGTACAAGGAGGGGGAAAGTGAGAGATGAGAGGATTAGAGAAAAATAAAAATCTGAAGCTATTAGAAAAAATGCGCAAAGCTTTGTTTTACTTTTGTGAACTTTACCATCAACAACCAACAAACAACAATGTTTGCAAGTTTCAGCTGCTTTTTTGCTGCATTTCTTTGTGAATTTTTTTTTTTTTTTTTGGTACTTTTTTTCGGGTCATGGCTAACCGCAAGGCAAACATTGGCATTCGTCTTAAGGAATTATGGGATTTTTTTTTGTGCATTCCTTATAAGTTTTCTTTGTTTGTTGTGCGCTATTTTTTCGCCTCAAGGCTAATGTGCAACAGAAGCAGCAACAGCAAAAACAAAAACAACAACAATAACATTAACAATAAAAATAAGTGAAAATATCTGCAGTTACAACGACAAACACTATACTCGCTGGTAAAACTTTGCCGGTGCTGCGAATGTATACCATGTTATAACCAATAGCTTTAGAATATTTTATCATTCATCCTATTGTAATGCAGAGCTGTAAGCGGAATGTGACACAAGTAAGTTTTGTGCTGTTAAAAAAGTCAGGAAAAAAGGGGGATGGTTTCAGATAAGATGCTTTGAGCCGAATCATGGAGGGATCTACCTTGAAGCCTGGTGTTGGCAGCCTTTTTTGAAGTAGGTATGGCCTATAGTATAACAAGGTAACATAAACCTGCGAGTGGAGTAACAATTCCAAAAATTCCTGAAAAGATTTTTAGATATTATACGCTTCAAAGTTTTCAGTAATGTATCATAGAATCCTCAGCTGATACGGAAGTTGTATAAAAGCCCTGGACGATTTAGTGTTCAAACTAGACACGGTCACCTTAAAGGTTAATTCGAACTTTTAATCCTTGTATCAGTGCCCTGCAAACATTTTTTATCGCCTCAGAATCGCTTAGAAGATGAGACAATCGCCGGCGAGCTTATTTGAGAGTCATCCAGGTATCGCCGACTGTAAGCAGCTAAGGCCATAAAACCGATTCACCGGGAAGATTCATAAACGAATCACCTGAAGGATTTGTAAGCGATCCGCTGGGAACATTCACGAAAGAATCGCCGAGGGGGGCCTTAAGCAATTCGGCGGGAAGAGTAGCAAATGAATCACGAAGAAGGATCCTTAGCGATTCGCAAATAGAAGAGTCGCAAACGAATTGCTAAAGGAATCTTTAGCGATTCGCAGGAAAGAGTCGCAAACGAACCGCCAAGAGAAGTCCTTAAAGAAGTCAAACGATTCGGCAAAACGGGTTCCTCAGCGATATGTTGCGAAGCATCATTGTTGAACATTAAAAATTGTTTTTTCAATTAAAAAATTACAACGCGTCGATGCTTCTCAACGATAAAAAACATTTGACATCTTTTTCACAAGTTTCAAGTTTTCTTTCACTTTCAAGATTTTTCAAAGCCTGCCTCATATTCCAACCATATTCCATCATACAACGATCGCCAGAATGAGCGAAATAAGATTTTCCAAATGTTTCAAAAAACGTGGATTCATTGCTATTGCGATTTTAAAACGATACATCTTCCAACGATCGCTGGAATGAGCGAAGGAAGATTTTTGAAAATTTTACTTGAGTCGCACATTCATAGCATGGACGATCGAAAGGCGATTCATCTTCTAAAGAACCCTTCGGCAAATCGCAAAACCAGCGTATCTTCCATCTTCTTCCAAATGCTTACAGGGTGATGTTGAAGAGCCTCATCTGGCTTGTGCCATGGTGACTATAATGAGCAGCCCTTCGAGGAGTCTCTTGCTGGCTGTGGTTTGTGTACATCTCTAAGGACGCAGTTCTGAAAAGTATCTCCATTTTATATAATCACAAAACTATGAAAAATAATACAATTTTTATGACTGTTTTAAATTGATATATTTTACAAAATCGGGATGTAAATATAACAGAGATTTAAGATAGGTCGCGATTTGACCCGGAAGATATGATGGTACTCAACTACTAGAGTATTGACTGATACTACTTAATTCAATATTGCAAGGTTCATATAGTTCGTAGATTTTATTTTGGATCCAGGTACGTATCTGTGACGTTATGCACAAGATGTTTGCGCGAACAAGCTGTGCACAATATAAAAGACTGCTTTACATTGCAGAGAGAGCTTAACTTTCGACGTTTGATTTTGTCCATTGCTTTTTCTGCATTTGTTTGCACACAGTGAACACGCGTTATTAACTTCATCGTTAATCTTCAATAATAAATTTAATCTTAATAAATCTATTTGTAAAGTAAAATAAAATAGTTAATTGAAAATCGGATAAGGATAACGATTAAATCCTTATCCGATTTTCATCGGATCTTTAATTGGTATGTATTCATATTGAGTTCTAGAATACGGCGCAGTTCACATCGAGAGCCATGAATAGACAACCGCTACATTCTCTAAGGGCACGTTTATAGTGCCGGCTGATTACTGTGCCGTGCCAAACCGAGAAGGAAAGCTGAAAAATGCTGCACATACCATCATATGAAATAAGCTCAAAGTGCGTATAGTGCCAGCCGAGCAGGCAGCTTAAAGTGACTGTCTTAAGTCGACTGACGGAATGTTGTAAACGCTTCACATAGAGTCAAAAGCTCAAAGTGCGTATAGTGCCAGCCGAGCAAGGAGCTTAAAGCGACTGACCGGCACTATACGCACCGTATAGTGCCAGCCGAGCAAGCAGCTTAGAGCGACTGATTGGAACTATACGCACTATTAGCTTATTTTATAGGATTGTATGTGCAGCGTTTTTCGCTTTCTTTCTCGGTTCGGCTCGGTACACCAACCAGCCGGCACTGTAAATACGCTTTAAGGGTGTCAAGTATATAATATATTGTTTGTTGCATGGAACATTCAATATAGTATTTTGATTATTTATATTCATCGCACTGACATCAATAGATTTTTCTGTTGGGTGGCAGAGTAGAATTGAGTCTTAACGGGGGGGGGGGGGGGAGGGGTCTACTATAAACATAAATATGGATGGGATTACTGAAGAGAATATTGCATACGTTCAGGAAAGTGTTGAAGAAGATCCAAATACTATCGATTTTTTTTTAAAGAAGAACAAAATTTGTCGAAATTTATTCCGAAAATTTGAATCCGATGACTTTTTAAAAATGAGGCTAATCAGCGATCGTGTTATGGTCAACGGTATTCGCAATAAAGCCATGATTAATGAATCCGATTGATTGGTATGCATGTGGAAGTATTGAAATTGCAGAAGAATGGTGCTGAGTGCCATTCAGTAAACGGAACACTCAACTTATTGTAGGAAACTTTTGGTGAACGCAAAATTTCGCGTAATGGACCTGTAAATTGGCCTCCAAGATCTTGTTGTCTGACGACTCTGGATCATTTTTTTTGGGTAATGTAAAGACTGCGCTAACAAATCAACAACAATCGACGCATTGAAAGGCAACATTATTCGTGTTGTTGAGAACAAACCAAGACACAAATGCCTGAAAAAGTGGTCGAAAACTTTGTCGCTGACATTTATCAGACCTAGCCGTTTTGGGCATATGCCTGAATTTGTGTTTAATAACTAATTGCAGGATGTATTCTCCCGCTATTTAATAAAATTTCATATGTTTTATTGAAAATCAAAGTTAGAAGTGTCTTAAAAAAGCACTGATTATTTAAAAAATAGTTGTTTTTGTAATGTTTCCACTTACCAATGGGTACTTGTTGCTACAAATCCCAACTGCTTGTCCTGCGGACACTTTATACTGGCAAGGCAAGGATTCAATTTGAGTTCAAGTGTTTGTAACATTCAAGCTGCGTAGATCTAGCTATATATGCACTGTATAAAATCCCTAACGAAATGCAAAAATGGCATGTTTATCCTGGTTATTACAATATGTCAATGTGCGAGTGTGTGTGTGTTTGTTTGTACACGTGCCTGTGCATTGGTGCTTTTTCTTCGTGAAAGATTTTCTTATCATTCCATATCAACATTCTCCCTAGATGCAGACGTCGACTGAATGTCATGCTTAGTTACAAGTTTGTTTGTTCGAAAATTTGAAATATTCCAATTTGAATGTCATCACAAAGATTTCCAAGGATTTCATAATTTCAAACATGGAATAAAAAAATAGAACTCTGATATTGCACAAACAATTCTGAAATGGAGCAGCTTCAATAATTTATAAAAAAAAAACTACGTGACAGGAATAACAAGTGTTGAGAAAGTGAGAAATAATCCGCATAAAAGCTGCCAATTGTGAGAAAAAGACACAAAAAATAAAACCAAGATAATATAATACATTAAAAGTTGTTTTGAGATTGTTTATTGGCCTCATTTAAGGCTGTAAATAGTAAAGCGAACGTTTTGCGTTGAGGAACCAGGACGGCTGCATGTATAAAGTGGTGCGCATGATTGACGCACGGTTGGCGATTGTCAAGTATGTTGAATGTAGTAATTCGTTCGCTCGCTACACAGCGTACATAAACTAATTAAGGTGGGACAAGACATTCGCGGCAGAGAAAACAGACCTTTTTTTAAAAATTTATAACTCAGTCAAAAACAAACATTTTTCCAAAAAATTTTTTTATTATTGTAGAGAATTGAACAAATTACAAGAAAAAAATTCAAAAAAATATATTTTTCACTCCAACATGGTTTTATAGAGCTCCAAACTGGCGGCAGAGAAAAAAACGGGGCCTCGTGGTTGCAGCGCTGGGAGTTGCAAAAATTGTCCGATCTAAAAAAAAAATGACTTTTTTTAAATCTTAACAAAATTGGTTATCGTATGACACGAGCTTTTTTTTAAATTTTTTTTAAATTTTTAGTGATGTTCCAAATTTGAAAGTGTGTTTTTTCGAAAAAAATATTGACTTTAAAAGTTCATAAAAAATCGAAAAAAAATATTAAAAAAAGCTCGTGTCATACGATAGCGAATCAAGTTTAAAAAAAAATTCGTCCAAAAAATGAACCCGCTAGTGCCGCAACCAGTACGAAAAACATGGTTTCGAGATAAACGAGTTCAAAGTTTGTGAACAAAGAAAAAAAAGGTTACCTTCAATCTGCCATGCCTGCTTCGTACTGTATGCCTTCGTTATCTTGTGTTGTGCTGTTTCTTATAGTTTTTTGCAATCGTTTAGCAATTCGGGCTTCACCCTTCACCCTTCAAATAGGTACGAAATAACAACCACCAAAAGTCAGGTAGCAAGTAAAACAAGTATATACCAGCTGCCGTACGTAGGTAGCGCAAAAATTAAAAATGCGCTCTCACTAATCCGGCTGTAACTTTTGAACCCGTAGGAATTTTTCCATCAAATCTTAATTCTAGAATCTTAAGAATATTTATTAAAATACAAAATTATTAAAAAAAAGTCGATTTAAAAAACTGCCAATGGCATGTCCCCCCTTAAATAAACCAATAAACTAAAGCGCTACAAAAAACGTCCAGACAAATCGAACGTAATTATAACAAATAGTTGTGAAAACAGATGCATGCGTTGCAGCACACGAATTACTCTTTAACAAACACACTCACACACAGACAGCTGAATTTTTGCCGCAGGAGTTTAATTATGGCATCAAGTATGAATGAGTGTATGAATGATGTGTGTCTGCATAGAGTAAGAGGTAGTATTAATTATGATTTAGAGTAATTTTTTTTTTGCATTTTTCAGATACTTTGATATTAAAATATTAAAAAATTTACAAGATAATTTGTTGCCTTTTCCATGCCATCAATTGTGTTGCACACAACCACCAACGACAATCATTTTAAAACCATCAATAAATCTTATTATATAATAAACGTTTTTGGATTTATTTATGATTGATTTTTATTTTTTGTCACGCTTATGTTTTAATTCCATTAAAATTTATTGTTTCACATGTCGTCTTTTTACAGTGTTTATTGATTCGATGGCTAAGATTTTTTTCCTCATTTTATTTTTATATATTGTTTGCACTTTGCTGAAATTTCAGTTTTAAATTCGCTTTGACGATTATGCTGGAAAAAATTGCTAATTGCTCCAATATTAGTTTTAATTTATTTATTTATTGGTCAAACAAGGCAATTTACTTATTTTAACTTAATTTATTTTCTTTTTATTTCTTTGTTTTTTATTTTTTTTTTTAATTTTTTCTCCCCTTTCCTTGTTTCGGTGTTCGAAGATGTGCGAATTGAAGTGGGCGTAGTCCGCTCACCTGAATGACATGATTTCACGAACACGTCAAAAAGGAGAGGCAAAAAGAGAATAAAAAGTAAGAGTACATATACTTAAGGTGCTTACCATTATTCAATAATTTACAAGTTAGCCTTGACAACTACCTTTTTTCTCACGAGCGGCGATCGGGAGTTGTCAAATCAATACAAAATTAAACTTTTCATCTGTTTTGCTGCTTCTTCGTTTTCTCTTTTCAGTGTGTTTTTGACAACTCCAAATCGCCAACAGAAATGTCATTCCTACCTTGTAAATCATTATACCATGGTACTTACATACTAGAAAGAGGGAAAGAAAAGAATAAAGATCAAAGGCTGGGTTGATTAGGAAGAAAGAGAGACTTTGATAGAGAACGTTTGAAAGAGGATTTGGACATGGAAGGTGAGTAATGGTCGGATATATTATTAAATTCTCTACAGCAACGGCTGATGGGTTCATTACTTGCATATCGCACCTTAATATAGAAACGCCCTAACTCAATTTCTTTTTTTACATTATAGAAGAAGAAAAAACATAATAAAAAACGAAGTTCTACACCTAGAGTGTAGTTCTAAATAGTTCTAAATAGTAACATCATTACATCACTTATAGTTTTTAATAAAAAAAAAATTCAGAACTAAAGAACAAAGTTTTTTCTTCTCCTATTGAGTTAGGGCCTTTTGATATAGGGCCTTTCTATATTAAGGTAGCGATATGCAGTATGATGCTGAATTCTGTTAACAGCCGAGTACGTCGTATAGGGTTATTGACGGTAGTCGCAGGAAGTCTTTTGATAATAAAATTAGAAATGTTATCTAAACCTGCCGATTTTTTATTATTGAGATTCTTCAATATTCCAGTAAGACACTCGGAATTGATGAAGTGAAAACTGTCCTCGTTTTGAAGAGAAGCAAATCCATCACAAAAAATATATATCGTAGAGGGAAGTCTTGACAAAAACGTAGAATTAGAATTTTTTATTTCTGATATGTCAGATCGATTTGGAATATTTTCGATATAAACTTGTTCAAAATATTGCCTAAAAGCTTTTAATTTATCAGAATAATGACGAATTACAGACCCATTTATTGATAATTCAGTGCCAGCTAATTTTTTTTTTTTTTTATTTCATATAAAGGGTGATTTTTTAAGAGCTTGATAACTTTTTTTTTAAAAAAAACGCATAAAATTTGCAAAATCTCATCGGTTCTTTATTTGAAACGTTAGATTGGTCCATGACATTTACTTTTTGAAGATAATTTCATTTAAATGTTGACCGCGGCTGCGTCTTAGGTGGTCCATTCGGAAAGTCCAATTTTGGGCAACTTTTTCGAGCATTTCGGCCGGAATAGCCCGAATTTCTTCGGAAATGTTGTCTTCCAAAGCTGGAATAGTTGCTGGAATAGTTGCTGGAATAGTTGCTGGCTTATTTCTGTAGACTTTAGACTTGACGTAGCCCCACAAAAAATAGTCTAAAGGCGTCAAATCGCATGATCTTGGTGGCCAACTTACCGGTCCATTTCTTGAGATTAATTGTTCTCCGAAGTTTTCCCTCAAAATGGCCAACTTTTTGTTGCCAAAAATGGAAGAACTGAACTTGGTTGACATGTGGTTTCAACAAGATGGCGCTACATGCCACACAGCTCGCGATTCTATGGCCATTTTGAGGGAAAACTTCGGAGAACAATTAATCTCAAGAAATGGACCGGTAAGTTGGCCACCAAGATCATGCGATTTGACGCCTTTAGACTATTTTTTGTGGGGCTACGTCAAGTCTAAAGTCTACAGAAATAAGCCAGCAACTATTCCAGCTTTGGAAGACAACATTTCCGAATAAATTCGGGCTATTCCGGCCGAAATGCTCGAAAAAGTTGCCCAAAATTGGACTTTCCGAATGGACCACCTAAGACGCAGCCGCGGTCAACATTTAAATGAAATTATCTTCAAAAAGTAAATGTCATGGACCAATCTAACGTTTCAAATAAAGAACCGATGAGATTTTGCAAATTTTATGCGTTTTTTTTAAAAAAAAAGTTATCAAGCTCTTAAAAAATCACCCTTTAATATTGAAATTTTTATAAATGTCCAGGTATGATTTTTTCTAATTTTTTATGAAATTCTTTGGCTTGCTCAAGTTTTACTTGTTCTTTAATCAAAATTTTGAGGAGCTGGATTTGTTTTGATATTCATCATTGGTTCTATTTGAGTGCCTATTATAAATTTTCTTCAATTTTTTTTCCCAAGAATGTTTGATTTTGAAAAGTTTGTGAATATTCTCTGAAACGAAAAATTTTTTCTGTTTGAACTAAAATTTTTCAGAATTTGCTAAGGTAGCAGAATCAACAAAGCCATTAAAATTTTCGATATGATTGTCAATTTCATTATTATTTAAATTTATATTAATAGGAGGGAAAAATTAAAGAAAGGGGCACTTCTAAATTGAATTTTGTTCAATTTGTTTTTTTAAGAGGTGACATATCTGGGAAAAATTCAAAATCAGATAAATTTAAACCTAGACGAATAGGAAAATGGTCAGAAAATGTCGATAAACTATAGACCGAAAAACTATGGTTTATTCTTTTATGGTTTCCAACTTTCAATTAAGTTGGAGCTTATTAGAGCTTATTAAAAAATTATCCAGAATGGATGGACCTGACGGAAATGAAGTTCTGTTATCGGAGATGCGTACAAAATCTAATGAGAAATCTTGCAACCAGTTATGAAATACTTTTCCATTGCAGTTTTCTAAGCAATCACCCGTATGCAGGATTTCTTGAGTTGAAATCTCCTCCAATGACAGTCCCATCGAAACCATAAGATATATAGATTAATATAGATATCATGTTTCTTATTAAATTTAGCCATTTTCAGCCATTTTTATGGAATTTTTTAGCCAGTATTTTTCATTGTGGGCTGGCAATCCTGGTTGTAAAATGTTTGAACACAAATGATCAAGTACTGGACCTACATGTTTTATGCCGACTCCGAACGACTTATGTTCTCAAGAAGCTATCCATGGTAGTTTTTACTCTCTGAGGTTTGCCATTGTCTGCAGAGAGGTGATGGCCAAACAGAAATATTAATTCAATTGTAAATAATTTTTTTGGGTCAGGTGGGATTCGAAGCAGGGCCACACTCTACCCACTGCGCCACGGCCGCCACATAATATAATCAATTTTTTATTTGATTTATTTGAATAATAAATTTTTTTAAAATTGAATGTGAATTAAAAATTTTATTTATAAATCGATTTACCATTCATTCAATACTCTTATTTCGTTATCACTGAATCACCTTTTTGCAAACAAAATCAAATTTAATGCATTTCTTTACCGCTCTGCCTGAGGGCAGGGTTATTGAAAAAATGCAGAGCTTACAATAATTTTTGGAAGGTTTCACTTATTCTCACACAAGATGTTCAGTAAAATTGCTGATATAGTATATTTCAACTACTATGTCTCCACTCCGCTTTTTCAGTCATTAATACGAGAGCAGTCATTAGTAGGCATGTCCGCTTTTACGTGAAATTGATTCTCCAAAGATCATCAAATATATTTCTTAAGAAAACAAGCGTCAAACCAAACCTAAGTTACGAAAAATATCTATGATCTTTTTTTCACTACCTGACATTAATGCGCTCGCTTACTCACTCACTCGCTCAGCTCAACTTCTTGCGATGGCTTAAGTAGCTAAACTAACGACTGAAATCTTTAGCTTTTGGGTAGCACTCAGTTCAGTTAATGTGCTAGATATAGATATAAACATACATACATACATAAATTTGTATTTTTTGTTTTTCTACATAGGTACTAAAAGTTTTGCCGGCTCTGTATAAAATCCAAAGAATTTATAAACAATAGAATTTATAGTATAAATGCTGATGCTGATGCTTCTCCTGCTGATGTTGTTGTTGTTGTTGTTGTTGTTGTTGTTGTTGTTACTTTTTCTTAAATGCTCTACGCTTTAGAAAATTTCCATTAATTTGATTGCATTCCCGCGTGGGTGAAAATGTATTTACAAAGTAAGAATAAGAAAATCAAAATAAAATCGAAAGACAAAAAGACATAAAAATCAAATCAAAAGTTGCCTGGAATTCCTAAAGCAAAGAAGTAAAGTAATACAATAAAAAAAATAAAAAATGTTGACCATGACCAGCTGTGACTGTATAAAACATATAAAGCAGTGGCGACGTCATGGTGAATTGGTGGAAGCATCCAGTTAAGTGTAAAATATAAAATAAATACAAAAATTAAAATAACGCTAAACTGGACACGAGTTCATAAAAAATTATGTTAATTAAATACATGCAAACGAATGAACCAAACAGTTGGTGTCCAAAAAGAAGTTCCGTGCATTTTAGGAGGAAGAAAACCATTATAAAGTAAATTCTTTGAAGGTACGTTAAAGGGCCTTCGAAAAAAACTAACTTTTTATTGATCTTATGTAGCAGTCTAGAGTTGAGCTTGCTATGGTGTTATTT
The DNA here is from genome assembly GCA_914767935.1 of Coremacera marginata. Lineage (NCBI taxonomy): Eukaryota > Metazoa > Arthropoda > Insecta > Diptera > Sciomyzidae > Coremacera > Coremacera marginata. Next base: position 18,122,056 of record OU612047.1, read on the forward strand.
ATGAATAATTTATGCTAATTTTATTTTAATAATATATGAGAGATATTAGAGGGTCATGTTAAGTTTTAAATATAATAGGCAGGTATTCGTGGTTTTTTTTTGGAGCATTTTAAACTTTCGTGTTTTCTACTTTATGAACAGCATATTAAATTTTCTTGGCGTTAATTGTTTCTTAAAATATACAAACACCAGCTGTGCAGTTCGCTATTAAATAGTTAGTTCAAAACTAACATTAAAATAATAACAATGAAAAAAAACTTTATCTAAAATTTATTGAAACATTATTAATTAGATTATGGCAATGGTAAAGAAAGAGAGAAAAGTTATCGTTAAGTTAAATGTTAGAGTAAGCCTAAAGGCTGATATCTCCCGTGATACAACAAAACCAAGCAGGGAAAGGTGGTGCATCACCGGCCAGCGGGTAACCGCGATAATATTAATTTTGAAGACACCAACTATGTAGCTTAGGTAGGGCTTTAATATAAATACTAAATTATATATACATATATGGACCCACAATACTGTTAATTTAAAATAATATTTTCACGTTTTCCTCAGACGGATTAATAATCCATGTATGAGGGAATTTAGAAAAATATTAAAAATAATTTTAACATAGTAAATAAATAATTTTACATAGTGTATAAAATTGCTAGATATATTGATTAGATTATATCATTAAGTTAATTCATCTTAAATTCATAATGTAATTTTGAAGTTTTTGTTTGAAGATATTTATATTGTCTGCATTTTTTATTTCTTTTGGTTTTCAGGCTGTTGACTTGTTCTTACTTTTGGGATGTTTATGACAATAGTTTTCAAGTTTTTAGAAAAGACAGATACACTGACAATATTTCTTCTGTCGGTGGTGGTGTCCTTTTGGCTGTAAGGAACTGCTTTGTCAGTTTTATTGTTGACATTCCCTGCTCTTCTAATATTGAACTAATTTGCGTTAAAGTTATACATTGTAACTCTAATGTATATGTTATTAATGCGTATGTTCCTCCTAAGAGTAGTGTAGAGGTCTATGCAAGCCTTGCGGAGTGCATAGATTACATAATTGATTTACTTGACGTTAATGACGACATTTTATTATTGGGCGATTTTAATCTACCTGATTTAAAATGGCATTCTTCTGACGATGATACGTACTATTGTGCATCTAATTCGAAGACCCGCCAAGAACATATATTTGTTGATAATATATGTTCAGACTTACAACAAGTGAGTTGTATTTATAATAGTCTTGAAAGACTTCTTGACCTGGTCTTAACTACAGACAGTAACAATGTTGTTGTTAAGAGGGCCTTTCATGCTCTAACTACTGTTGATGAATATCATCCACCATTGAGTATTTGGTACGAATCCGACAGAGCAAATATAGTAAATTCTAATTCAGCAGATAAGCTTTATGAATTCAATTTTAAAAAAGCTGACTTTTTGAAGTTGAATCAGTTGCTTAATGGCAAACTTAATGCAATTTTAGAATATATAAATGGAAATTGCCTTGATGACTCCATACATTTTTTTTATATGGAACTCTTTGCTGTGTTTTCTCAATCCGTACCTTATAGTCTCAAATTTGCGAGGAATTCTACGTACCCTTGGTACACAAAGGATTTAAAGACTCTTCGCAACAGCAGGAATAGGGCATGGAAGAAATACATCTGTAGCTTAGGCTCAAACGACCTAGAAACTTACAAACGTTTGTTTCTGGAATTTGAAAATCGCTCAGCTACATTATATCACGAATATTTAGATAATGTTAAGCTGAGAATATTGACAGATCCAAAGAAATTTTGGGGATTCGTAAACACAAAGAAGAAATCTGATGGATTTCCGTCTTCTTTTAGAACTCCTGAGGGATTTACTGACAATCCCGTAAAAATTTGTGGCCTTTTCGCCAATCTTTTTAAAGAATCATTCTGTTCAGATTCTTTTAATCCTGATGGAGAGTACTTTGAATATATGAATTCCGAACCCAGAGTATCTTTGGAACATATATCCTTCACTCCAGAGGATATTTTAATGTATATTAGATCGATCGATGAGGAGTTTGGTGCTGGACCTGACGGTGTTCCTGCCGCAGTGTTAACACAATGCGGTTCCGTTTTGAGTCAACCACTGTCTTTATTATTCAATAAATCTATTAACGAAAGTTATTTTCCACTTTTTTGGAAAAAATCATTTATAAGTCCTATTTTTAAAAAGGGTTGCAGGAACGATGTCAGTAACTATAGGCCTATCGCTAAGCTCTCATCGATTCCAAAACTTTTTGAGCGGATGGTGTAAGATCGGGTGAAAATTCACTGTGGCAAAGTCATAACAACTCGTCAGCATGGTTTTGTGAATGGCAGATCCACTGTGTCTAATCTTCTCGATTTTACAACATTCTGCTTAAATTCTATTGATTCTGGTAACCAGGTCGATTGTGTTTACACTGACTTTAGTAAGGCATTTGATAAGCTACCACACAATCTAATCTTATTTAAACTTGAGTTAATGGGATTTCCACAATATTTTGTGAACTGGATTAAATCGTATTTGGTGGAGCGATCTTATCAAATACGTTTCCGAGGCGCATTGTCTTCTGAATTTATTGCTGGATCAGGTGTTCCTCAGGGTAGTCACCTTGGTCCTCTTCTGTTTATTTTAGCTATCAATGATGTAACTCACGTCATTGAACACTCTCATCTGCTTATTTATGCCGATGATATGAAAATATACAGAACGATTAATTCTAGAGATAATTCAGATCTACTCCAGTCTGATCTAAAATCCTTTGAAGTTTGGTGTTCTAAAAATAATATGTTTTTAAATCCAGATAAATGCCAAACTATGACCTTTTCGCGAAAAAGGAATAATTTTATTTTTGATTATAAGATTAAAGATACTGCCTTGAGTCGTGTAGACACCGTCAAAGACTTAGGTATATGCATGGATTCTAAGCTATCGTTTAACATTCATATTGATAATATTTGTAAAAAAGCATCTTCAATGCTTGGTTTTGTAAAACGCTGGGCCAAAGAATTTAATAGCATGATTACAACTACAACGTTGTATTATGCAATCGTGCGTCCTCACTTAGAGCATGCAAGTCAAGTGTGGTCCCCAAGTTACAATGTGCATGTTGATCGAATAGAAAGAATCCAAAAACGTTTTGTTCAGTTTGCTCTAAGGGGCTTAAGTGGAACTGACATATTAGACCTTCCTCCTTATGCGGATCGCTTAAAACTATTAAAAATGCAGTCTTTAGGTGATCGAAGGAAATCGGCAGATATCGTATATTTACACCAGCTCATAACAGGTGTATTCGATTCTCCAGAACTTCTTTCTCACATAAATTTTAACACTAACCGTAGAAGCAGTAGAAACGGTAACAACTTAATTTATTTGCCATTTAGTAGAACAAATTATATGGCTACTGCTCCTTTAAGTCGAATGAGTTCCTTTGTTAACAATTGTAGCGTTTTTGATGTTAATTTGTCAAAAGGTCAACTCAAAAGTAGATTAAAATTAGTTGTGTAAATAGATCTATGTATACGCATGGTTAGTTGTTACGTCTTGTGTTGTCCCTGAGCCCAACCCATTCATTGGTGGGTAAATTTTTCCCACATTAACTTGTTTGTGGTCACGGGTATCCATAACATTGATATTTTCAATGATTACTGGGTAGTGGCTTTAGATGGGTTAATGCTGAGGAAGTGCGATATAGCTGTAGTAGCTGAACTCTATTGTTATTGCATGTTAAATGTTTAAGTTGTATTTCTGTCCTGTGTTATGTTGATGTATCGCGTTTCTTGTATTAAGTACCATGTTTGATTTGAATAATTGTTTTTGATTTTATAGATGTATTTACATTTTACAGTTATGTTTATATAAGTTAGTTGATGTCCATTAGCTTAGTGGTTTTGTACAAGTCTTTTTGTGGATGACAATATGCTTTTAATGAAGAGGATTCGAATTGTATTGTTTATTAGCCTTCCAATTTATTCGACTTGGAATTTACTGCATTGACTTCAGCTACATATGTTATGTGTTATTTTTGACAGAATATGTCCGTGGGCTGCCTTTTCTGGTATAGATACAATTCGTTTGATCGCTCGTATGATAAGGATTATGTGATTTTTTTTTGTTACCTTGATGTGGTTTTCATAGTTTAATTTTTTGTTCACCATTCTTAGATATTTCGTGTGCTGGACTCTATGTATTTCTGTGTTGTTGATTTTTACTTTAAGATTTATTTCCGTATTGTTTTGGTGTTGAAAGACGCTGTAGTTTGTTTTTCAATTTTTATTCTGAACCCGTTTTCGCAAGCCAATTCATGATAAGTCTTCATATCCTAGTTTACTTTATCCTTCAGACTTTTTTTCTGTTGTAGCTGTTGTTAGAAAACTTGTATCGTCAACGTAGATATTGTACGCCGAATTAAAACTGGATTAAACACTGTGGTACACCAATTTTGGTTATGAGTTCGTCCCTGTGTCCGCCTTTTACTTTTACTACATGAGACTTATTGCTTAAATATGTTTGTATCAATTTGTTTGCCACTCCACGCATACCTATATCGTTCAATATATTAAGGAGTCATATTATTGAGGACTCATGAGGTCGAAGGCTTTTGATAGATCTATGAAAGTAGTCGCCATAAGTTTTTTGTCATCTAAAGCGTCGTAGACTTCTTCCATATCAGCCGTACTTGCTGATTCTGTACCGCTCCTCGCTAGGAAGCCAAACTGATTGTTGTCGAATTTTATTGATGTATCGATGAAGTTTTGTATTCTTCTGTCAATAGCTTATTCAAAAGCTTTGCTGATTGCATTGAGTACTGCAATTGGCCTGTAGTTTTTGCATCTATTTTTCGCTCCTTTTTTGTAGATCGGTGTTATAATGGCTTTTTTTTTGTATCTAGTGAATTCACCTGTGGTGAAGCACTTGTTCACCATATTTGCTTAGATTGAGCTTATTGTTGGCTGTAGTATCTGAAGATCCTTTCAGGATATTCCGTCTAATCCTTTTGCTGCATTACTGTTTAGATTTGTAATTATTTGTTGTACTTCTTTTAGTGTAACTAGTTTTAAAAAAATGGATTTATGATTGACTATGTTAGTCATTATTGTATTTGATGCTATGTTATTTTGTGCTAAGTTTGTTGCAGCCTCGACAGGGGACGAACCTTCACATGGCAAAGTGTCTGACTGCCTCAACCTGGCGAGGCCAGCATTACCCATGTCGAAATCGTCCCAAGTCGACTCAAACCTTCTTGTGGTGTTCCCTGGGCAACGGCAAACTGGCCTCCGTCAGCTTGACGGCTAATTATAGCGGCTGGTTACCTAGCCTTAAATAGGTTGTGAGTCGGGTTTGAAGCCCACCACGTAAACAAATAAAAACAAAACAAAATAAAAGTATAAAATCAACATTCTGCTTTATCTTTTTATATTCTGCCTTGTTTTGATCACTAAGGTTAGATTTCCACGCTTTGTATAGTTTTTGTCAAGGTTGATTTATAAGGTTGTCGCAGGGCTGATCGCACTCTCTTCTCAGTACCCATAATTGTCAAAACCAGCCAATTTTGCGAATGACTACGTAAGAAAAACGGATGATAAGAGAGAGCACTGGCAGATTTTCTATGAGCTGTCAACTTCGATTTGACAATTATGGGTACTCGCTCTCTCCCTTGCGACAACCTTATAAATCAACCTTGGTTTTTGTATTAGCTTTAGTTTTTTTGTGGAGTTCTGGTGTGATGTTGTTGCTTCGAGACCTTACTTTTATGTATTTCGTACAAGTATTTTTTGCTGTTTGTATGATTTCTACAACATCCTACAGCTCAATAACTCCGCTTCTATTTAATTTTTTTTCAACTAATTCTGACATTTTTGTGTAGTTAATTTAGGGAATAAATTGATAATTCGTGATAATGTAGTCGACCAGTGTGTTTGAGCTGTCCGTTTGCCTTGTTCGTGTTGTGTTGTTGACAAAGGAGTAATATTTGATTTAGAAATAATGGAATTCTTTCCCAACTGCTTAGTCCCTTTTTCCACACGGCAATTTTTCATGCCAGCAAGTTTTCGATTCCCTTTTGAACTTGCCAATTGCGTTTCCACACAGCAATTCTGAGCAATTTCTTGAGCAATTCTGATTTTACTTTGGAGAAGCGCTAGAACAATTTAATAAAAAAGTAATAAAGTTTGAGGCAGTTTTAATAGTTAATATTAAATTTTTATGCATTCACTGTTTTATTCAATGTTCATATTATGGAAATATTACAACATTAATTTACAATCAATGTTTTTTTATATGAAAACTTTGTCCGCTAATGTGCTGCCATCTTAACTGACGAATCAGAATAAAACGAAACAGCAAAGAAAGAACAGCACAAAAGAAAACTTGCCGGTACGAGCAAGTCTGTACTCGTCCCCTCTCGTCACGTTCCGAGCGCTCAAAAACTCGACTTGCCGGCAAGAAAAATTGCCGTGTGGAAAAGGGGTCTTAGAATCCTTCCTTCTTCCTATTCGCTGCTACAGAAGTAGTGCTGTTGTACAACTTATTATAGTGTACAGCATGGTTTGTAACAATTTTTTGCAGACGAGCAACATCCTTAACAATTCCAAATCCAGCGCATTGTTTATAGTACCAGCCATCGCATCACCAATTCTTCCAGACAGACCTGCACATTTAGCATGATTAATTTTAGAGCATCCAGATAAAACATTGTGTCCCATTCTGGCTTAGAAATTTCACTCGAATTGAGGTTATGTTGTCGCAAAAGTGTACACTGCACATCAGATTTAGCAATAATTTTTAAAAAAATTAACAAATGTCAATAAACAGCTAATTTATCGTAAACTAATTTACGCGAAGAATCGGTACGATTACACACAATAAAGGAATTGAATAAATATTGGAGTAAATTAAAGGAATTTTAGCACACACAAATGTAAAGACGTTATGGACAAAATAACAGAGGTGCCAACTAATCCATAAACTATTTTTTGAAGCTTGAGTAATTTTTAAAACATATAAAAAGAACAATTTTAGAAAAAGTAAATTTGGACAAAAATTACAAAAAAAAAACAGAAAAAATAATTAATTTTTGTCTTTAACTAAAACATATTTTGCAAGTCAATGTATTGCAAAACTGAACTAACTATTGCTAGTGAATAATCTATGTGAAAGAGGGTAAAAAACTCAATTTTTAATTCAAGTTATTTTTACAGCAATAACAAATTGTTGCATAATTTTTTGGGAAAAAATTCAATACTCTCAACAGTTTTTGAAAAAAGATTAAAAACATAAATGCTCAGCTTCGGGTGCTGTGGAAATAAATGTTATTAAGTACTTTTGCCGACCTTTAGGACTTAAAAAAAATATTTAATGGAATATAAAAATAGAAAAAATAAAAAGCTTTAAAGGTCAAAACTTAAAATTTCTCATCGTTTAAAAAACGAAACTTTTTACGCCTCGTTCTGTGATTCGCTAGAGTGAAATCTCAAAAAAAAAACGACACTATTTAATTTCGACAGCGTTTTTCTTAGAAATTGATGTCTCTTTGTTCTTTACGTCTATTATAACAAGAAATTGTAATTTTAATATATTAAAAATATTTTTTCAATTCTCCGCGTGAAACTGAACCCGCAACGTTGTGATAAAGAGTTCAACACACTATCCACCAGGCCACAAAGCCTTGTTAGAATTTATTAATTCAATGTTAAGTATAACAGATACTATGCTGCACTAGATCGTCACCATCTATCAATAGATAGAAGATTGTGTATTTGCTATACAACAAACAATTTCCTTCTACTTGCCACAAGATGTCACAAGCATCGGTGTGTTTGTGTTGTGAATGCTTTTGTGGTGTTGTTGGTACAAGGAAATGTTAGCAATGCCCACAAGTGCGTTGACAAGTGCGTTTTTTAAGTGTAAAAAAAAAAATAGATAATACCAATTAATATGGAATTAACTAACGCATGCATGACATCGGCAATGTATCAAAAATGGTTTGTTGAATTTTGTTTCGTGTGTGTTCTTTAATATATAATTTAATTTGTTTTATGTTATTTTAAGTTTTTGATTTTAAGTTATCAAATATATGAAACAACGAAAAAGCTTTGCTTCTCTCGTGTGTCCAACGATGCACCTGTGTTTTTTTTTTCTCTTTCTGTGGTAACGATATTATATGCGAAAATTCATTGTTATAAGAATTTCTATAGTTTTGAAGATATGTGATTGTTTTTGATGTACAAACAATAAATATTTTTAAAATTTATTAAACGCTAAAATATTTATAAAGTTAGCTTGGAAGAACTTTATCTCATAGGAAAAGATATTGCATTGTAAATTCGTTGTACTAAAAACTCTAATTTGAATATATGACAGTGTTTTTGGTTTTAAAATAACGGTACTTTTTCAAAATTTACTATCTCTCGGAAAAATTAATATCGTATCTAACTTTCACATACCGCACACTAAATACAAAACAGTCACAACTCAAAATTTTTATATTTCTAGGTGAAGCAAAAAAACAATTTTATTTTTTTAAGGTACTCCATACAAAGTAATAAGACAAGACTTTTTTTAACTATAGAGAAAGAAGACGTGTACAAAAAGTATTTGATATGTTATAGTCAAAGTAAGTATATGATCACTACGAATAGTTTTACATTAAAAAGTAAAAAGTTGTAAACTTTGAGTTGCGATTGTTATTTAACATAATTAAGCCTATTTATAAATTTATGTATTTATAAAAAGTATTTATGAAAAAATACACATAATTACAAATAAACTAATTTTCTTTAACAAAAAAAAAAAACAAATATTCTGAATTTTATTTATATTTAGGAGGGAGATTACGATTTCCTGGGCGCCGCGATTTGATTGTGTATGTATTCGTGAAGTTCTTGCAATATAAATAAGAATGGCCGCAGGAAAAATCGATTTATAAATTTATCGGAGTGTTTTTGATGTATCTATTTTTTAAGATAATTCCTTTTTTATAAGATCTTCTAAGAAAAGACCCTATGTATTTCTTAGTATACAATCGATATTGATGACTATGGTCATCAATGGACTATGGAAGACAATACAATAAGCTTTCAGAAAATACTTATATAATCTAAATGCGTTTAGTATTTTAAATTTTATAGCTACTTGTTGGAAGAACTAAAATATTTGCATAAATAAAACCGTAATTTTCTTAAAAAGTACCATCATTACTATGAATTATGAAAAGTATATTATTGAATCCTATTTTTTCTGAAAGATAATTTAATTATCTTTCAAATAACGTGTCGATATGTTAGATTCATTGGATATTTTGATGGATATAGATGTGTTTTCAACAGATTTTGTGGCAAGGAGAACATTTAAAAAACTCGATAGCACGATAACTACTTGAGGTATCGATTTTGTGTTCGACCAAAACTGTTCTTTTATTGTTTTGAACAAAAAAACACTTTCAAACCGCGGCGCCTAGGAAATGGTAATCGCGCCTGTATTTGCTTTTTTTTAAAGGAGGCTGAAGGGGCGTCAAACAAAAAGTGCGAAAATTAGTTTTATTAATAAAGATAACTTGCCAGCATTACACAACAATATGTGTAAAATGTTAAATGTCTCGGAGTCGTAATTGATAGTCGTAATTGACTTAGCTCAAAAATTGCTCTGACTTTGCGAAAACTTTACAGTATTAATTTTATATTTGCCTTTGGGTGTTAAACTCAAAATTGGTCATGCATTGTTAATGTCCTGCTTATCGTACTGCATTGAGGTCTATACGGGCACTGTAGGATACAATATCAAGCGTATTGAAGTACTTTTAAATAGTGTTGTGCGCTATGTGTATGGTCTTAGACGGCGTGACCACGTCTCTCAATTTGTTCAGGACTTTTTTGAATGCAAGTCACTTACTGTCGTTCTATAAATGTATTAACCCTCCGATGAGTGACAGTTCTAAACTTCACGGCCGTGTGAAAAGGTCCCTACGGACCTTTTTTGTAAATCATGTTTTTTTCATATAAAATTTTTTTTTTTTTTTTTAAATTTTTTTGTTTTTATTGTTTATAACTAAATTCTACATACAAAAATAATTTTTTAAATTTTTTTAATTTTTTTTTTTTTTTTTTTTTTGCTTGAATTTTCTTAAGACTATTATAAAAAAGTTTAAAAATTATTGTTGTTGAGCGTGTACTTCTTGTCCCCCGCCCTGTGCGCAAGTGTTGCAGCGATGTAAAAGTGTGCTATGTATGCTAACGCAAACAGCGTTGCCGCAGCCGAAGCAGTGTGCCCGCGTTTTCCGCTGCCGCCCGTACTCAGAACGGCAAAGGTGACATGGCGGTCTACTTGACCTAGCCGCAAACGACGGTTGATTGCCTTCCATCGGTCTTGGTAATACCTGAAATGAAAAGAAAAATAAAAAACAAATAAATATATATTCTATTCTTGAATTTGAAGATGTTTTTCTTACCCTGACATCGAATGCTTCCATCGCATTGCGTATCCTTGGATATGAGGTTATATGGTTGTTCAGGGCACGTTCTTCGATATTTGGTGTGGCCAATTGTTTCGTTAGCAGTAACAAGAACGACCGCCGTCTGTCACTCCTTTTTATAGACTTCATTTCGTTGTAAATCGTAAAAGCAGCAAATGCAGCGACGTACAGCATATTATAAAACATGGCCAACGGCCATCGTTGTGTTGCTCTTTTGCAGCTGTAAGTGCCTAGCATTTCATCCATGGTATCAACGCCGCATTTGTTGGCGTTGTAATCTAATATGGCATAGGGCTTCCGCTTCTCGGTTTGCTCGTCAACGAGGCAGGTGTAGTGCATTGTGGAGAGCACGTTCACCACTTTATTTTTTTTCGGCACGTATGAGCATAACGCTATATCGCCTTCGTTGAACCCAAATAATGTACTATTGATGGTGCGCTTCGGGTTCTTCTTGAACTCCTGTGGAATGAATGTTTTGTTGTAGCGCACTGTACCAACATATGCGGTCTTCCTCCTCAACAAAATACGCGCCAAGTCAAGAGTGGTAAAGAAATTATCCGCGTATATAGTACGGCCAGCATCTAAATATTTTTCCACAAGATCCAGCACTACGTTCTGCCCTTGGTTTATCTCCCGTTGTTGGTTTGGCAGTTTTCCAGAATATACCATTCCCTTCACAGGATAATAACTCTGTGAGTCGCATAACCACCATACTTTCAAACCATACTTAGCTGGCTTTGACGGAATATATTGTGTGAAGCGGGTGCGGCCTCTGTAAGGGAACAACTGCTCATCAACTGTTAGTGCTTCATGAGGAGTGTAAGCTGCTGCCAAGTTATGTTGCAACATTTGCCAAATATCGTCAATAGCCGCAGTTTTGCTGTTGATGAGTCGCTGTTGTCGAGTATTTCCATTGTCGAATCGAATAAATTGCTTTATACACATGAAGCGATCGTACGACAACGCAGCTTTGTATATTGGGCAACGCGTCGCGCCCCATAATTCCATAGCTGGTTCATGGTTTGATCTTGTGAGTACAGCATACAAAAGAATAGCTACAAAGGCGTCAAACTCTTTCACTGCCACTGGCTTCCACTCCTTTTTCTTCGTGGGATTCTTCCCTGCCTTTACGATTTGTTTCACGTAGCACTAAGTGCATTATTTCCTCTGTCATGATTGAACGCATTATTGTATAGGGGTCGTGTATATTTCCTGTTGGTCCTGGTTTCTTTCTTGTGAAGTCGACCACGTTATGATTACGAGTGCGTGATGTTGGTGGTGCTTTTTTACTCCATTGGGTGCCATCTTTACCAATATAGTAACTTTCATTCGTTTCCTGTCCATCATTTTCTTCCTCTTCATCATCGTCGTCATCAGTATCTTCATTTAGCTCGACGTATCCTTCAGTTTCGGCATCTGACTCTTCAGCAGGTTGGTATGTGCGATCTTCATCATCCTCAACTTCATAATTATCAATTGCAGCAATATCAATTTCTTCATCCATGTCTTCGTCCATAAAATCAGCAAATCTACTATCAGCTGCACGCCTTTCATCCGCAGTCATTTGCTGGTAACGTGTACTACGGCGTACAACAATTTCAGCAACGTCCAAATTACTTGCATCTGCCATATTTATATTTTTGTTTCTATCACACACGATTTTACTCTTCGCTGTCTAAACTTTGACTGATTTGGTTTACGAAACTACAACTTCTTTTATACTCTTTCGTACGTCTACCTAAACTCAAAGACATTAGGGATGATGATAAAAACAAAAAATTCTAAGAAAAAATTCTAAGAACAAAAATACTAAGAACAAAAAATACTAAGAACAAAATACTAAGAACAAAAAATTCTAAGAACTGGTTTATTGCTAGTAGTATAAAATTAGAATATTGTGCCTTTCCTTGAAAGCAATAAAGTTCATGTCTTCGAATTTTTCTTAGAATTTTTTGTTTTTACCATCATCCCTAATGTCTTTGAGTTTAGGTCTTTGTGTTCAGAACAAGTAAATTATGTGTTGAAACAATAAAAAAATTATGATGATGCCCAAAAACATGCATTCAGTACAAGGTCCATACGGACCTATTCACACGTCCGCGTACTATTCTCACTAAAACCTCAATAACTCCTAAAGTAATGATCCGATCGGCTTGATTTTGTTTCCAAAAGATGCGCAACAAAATACTCTTGGAATACAGAGTAACTTTGAGGGGGGGGGGGTTGTAGTGGCCGAAGTAGGAGTAATTTCAGTTTGAAAAGGCAAAAAGGTCCCTAGGGACCTTCTCACTCATCGGAGGGTTAATACTAATGTTTCGAGCTATCTAGTGAAAAAATTCGTGTTTAGTCGCTCCACTAGAAATTAAAAAATATGTATACCAAAAATATTAACATGTTTTTTATCGCTTTATGTTTTTTCTTGTGCGAACTGCTCGTTGTTGGAATGCATTACCCACTTCTCTACGAAATTTTTCTGGAAGCGTCCAAACGTTTAAAAGGAATCTACTGATTCACTACCAGTGAACTATGGTTGGATTGGATAACTATAACAATAAAATAACAATAATAAAATCAATTTTCAATGCTTTAAGTGGTTACGACTTTTAGGGAAGCTCTGTAATGTAAATTAATTTAAAATTTGTTTTCTTTGTAAAATTGTTTTATTATTATTTTACACAACAAACTTACTTAAAGTAATTTTTCATCTCGAACGTAAGATAAACATATGTAATATAGCTATTGGCCGAAAAGGCTTTGTATATTACAAGGGAATGAATAATTAAATAAATATGCACAGTTTTTTTCCAAGCTAGATGCTTATTCTAAGCTTATTGGACTGCTTTGATATTAATCTCATTTTGCTTAATAATTTATTCTAAGACAAGTAATTTTTTTTCTTAGTTTTTTGAAGACCCATTTTTACTCTAAAATTTTTGAATTTTGAAAAAAAAGAGAATACATCGAAAGTGTCTGCAATAGTATAATTTTAAGCTTATTTTAAAAAAAAATGCTTGAAGAAACAACTAAAAGAGCAAATTAAGTCACCACTTATTTGGAGGTCACTGCCATAAAAATTACTTAGCAAATTTTTGGAATCTAAGAAGCACACAAATATCAATAAAATATAAATTATTAATAAAATTAATTTTATATCCAGTGTTATGTCGAGCAGAATATTTACAATCGACACACTATTGAGAATGGTCGTTCTACTTGGATTGGAACTTGGTGCAAAGTCCACAAAGTTAAACGCTGTCATGTTCAACCATAGCATGATTTAAAATTAACTTGTATGAATAGACTTTCTCAGAATTTTACCTGTTATTTTTTTTTATGTAAAATTGGTGGCAAACGTGCTCAAATTTTACCAAAAAAACCATTTAAGTTTTTAGTGTGTGAAAAGTTTTAAAACGAATTAAATTTAATATTTTCAAATTTTAGCAACTTTAAAGCCGAAACGCCAAAAACAAACGCAGAATTAAGCTTTGCGGCATGATTTGTTAAGTTGGCAACCCTCTCCAGCTCAACTGATGATAACCTTAGAGGAAATACAAATAAAATCTCAAATTTATTTCTAGTATTTGTTTTTAACAATTAAAAACTTACAGCTTATCAAGCAGTGTGGGGCATTGTTTTAACTTTCGGTTTGCTCAACTTTTTACTGCTTCTGAAATTTTTGTTTATCTCAGCAATTATTCGTATTGACGCTTTCGCGTGGGCGTTTTGTCGGCATTGCTTTTCCTCTGGTTTTTCTCTAATTTTATTTAACAACACTTTGACAATATCTAGTTGTGAAAATTTAATTAACACACTTAATTGATGCCTTCAATTTTTATCAATCACAAGACACGATGATTTTTTAATACAATTATGACATTTATTTACGTCACTCATTAAAAAAAACAACTTCAGCAACGACGCTGCGCTGTGCAAGAGCAACAAACAGCGAGAATATGAATTTTGTTTTCCGTTTTAAGCAAATTTTTATCATTGTTTTCTTTTTGCTACACACAAACACAATAAAATTCTTGCATATTTTTCACATATTTTCTTATCTTTATTTTGCTAGTTAACATTGCATATTTTTTTTATTCTTCTTTGAGTTGCTTTTATTCTTTTTTTTCACGTCTAGTGTAAACGTAGTTTATGTTTGCTTTTAGAATTTTACCTTTTACAAAATATTTTTTTTCAAGTTTAAGCGAATTGATTTTCTCAGTTTTATAAAGTTTTCAACACTTTTCAAAATATTTTTAAATTTCCATTTATTTAGAACCCGATGAATTAAATTAAAATTTATTCCACCAACTCACGCACACGAATGAAAACCTCAAATTAAATAAAGTGAAAAGCAAGTTAATTTTTTGACAAAAGCCAAAGAAGAACAGACAAAACTCGCTGAAATCTATTCGCTAGTGAAATTTCTACACTTTCGTGAGCGCGTTCGTTAGATCAGTACTTCTAATGTCATGTTAGGATAGTCTCACTTTACCGACTCATTTTTTCAGCATGATATAATTAAATAGGTAGCTTTGACAACTGACGGGGAGGCGACGATTTCCGGGGCGCCGTGATTTGAATATGGATTCATTAAGAATTTAAAAATTTAAAATATAAAGAATAAAATCGATTTATTGATTTGTTCTCAAGTTATCGATTTCTTAAGAATTTCTTTTTTGTTCGGGTAAAAAAATATTTTTCTTCGTATATAACAGATATTGCTGTTTAAGGCATTATTTAAAAGGTAATACATGAGGTAAATCTGTTGAGAATATAATGTTTTATAGCTATTTTCATGCAAAATAAAGTATTTGTTTATATAAAACTGTTATTTTCGCAAAAGCTACCATTATTAATATCTATAATAAAAACTAAATTATTGAAGCTTGAAAATCTTTCTTTCATTTGGTATATAATATATATGTTTTATTTAAGCTTTTATGATGCATTTTTTATGATGAAATGATTTGCCCTTGTACGGAAAGTTGTTAATTCATTCATATTTACCTTAGCTGTTTTGTATTCTTATTCCATATTTTCTTATATCACCATTACAATAAATAAGTGTTCTCAACTTTAAATTTTTAGTTCATTAGTTTTGGACAACGGCTTCCATTTTATTAAATTTTATGTAATATACGGTTCTCTACATATATATATATATATATATATATATATAGATGTATGTATATATATATATTTTCTCTACAATATATATACTATATATAATAATTCTACAATTCTCTATTTAACAATTCTACTATTTAATATAATTTTCTACAATTTACCGTACAGATTTACCGTACGCTCTACATTTTAGTATATATTAATATATCAAAATAAAGATTAAATTGTAAGCTTTAAAAATTAAATATATTTTTAGCGCCTTAATAGCGCAAATTTAGTAACAAAATTAAAATTGTAAGCTTTAAAAATGAAACATATTTTTAGCGCCTTAATAACGCAAATTTAGTAAAAAATAACGGTTTCTCTAATTATAAACATCAAATATGATATATTTTTGCTTATAAACTTACAAATACGCTTGCAATGACATAAGTATTGCATATCATTGAAAAGGTAGTTTAATTATTTTTCAAATAACTTACCAATATCTTACATCCACTGGATAATAGCAAAAAAATTAAAATTTTTTGAAGGTCTTGTAGCAAAAAATAAAACTAAAAAATCGATAACTAGGTAACTAGTTGAGTAAGCGATTTTTTGTTTGGCCAATCATATTTTTTGTAGTTCTCTACCAGAAAGCACTTTCATATTGCGGTGCCCCGGAAATCGTAGTCGTGCCAAGTCATAATACGTTGCGTCATATAAACCTATCTTACGTCAAGTTTGCATAATCAGACCATAAGTCAATCAGGGCTACCTTATAATTCTGCCATGATCTCCCGCAATTATTCCCTCTGTAACGGCCCTATTTTTTATCAACTTTATCAAATTTTTCATCCAACAAGTCATCAAAAAATTTGACAAACAGAACTTGTTTGACATGTGACCACTTATAAAATTGTTGGCCAAATCGTTTGACGAAAATCAAAATATATTGATTCGACGAAAAAATTTGATTATACGAAACTTGCGTGATGAAACTGTTTGACCAACGATTAGATGCAGAATATGAAAATGTAAATGATTAGATGCAGAATATGATAATGTAAACTCCCCTAATACCATCTTACTCGTTAATTACAAAAAAGTCTCCAAAAGTTTTCATATAAAATATGCAACTGCATTGAACGCACTCGTTCAATGAAAAATTAATAGTGACAGCAGCGATTTGTTTTTTGACATAATCCTGTATTTTGTTTATATATCTCAAACTAGCCAAACGTAGTTTCGTAAATAAATTTTTTATAAATTCGTTAACATAAAATAATGCTTGCTACAACAAATTCTGCCTTAGCCGCCAATGCTGGCATACCGGACCGAGCTTGGCAGCCGCATTTCGTGTCTCTGGAAACAACGTAAGTTTTTCTTTTTCCGCATTATTAACTGCAGCTACCAAAAGCTTACATCGATGTATTCACAGCATGGGTGAAATAACCATTGAGCTCTACTGGAAACATGCGCCCAACACCTGTCGCAACTTTGCTGAGCTATCACGTCGTGGCTACTATAATAACGTTGTCTTTCATCGCATTATACGCGACTTTATGATACAAGGTGGTGATCCGACAGGCACTGGACGTGGTGGCAGCTCAATATATGGCGGTGAATTTGCCGATGAAATTCATGGTGATCTAAAGCACACGGGTGCAGGAATTCTTTCAATGGCTAATTCGGGGCCCGATACCAATGGCTCACAATTTTTTATAACACTGGCTCCAACGCAGTGGCTAGATGGTAAGCACACGATATTCGGACGCGTGCACTCAGGCATGCAGGTGGTAAAGCGTATCGGCATGGCAGAGACGGACAAAAATGATCGACCCGTGGATAGTGTAAGGATTGTTAAGGCTAAGGTGGAGAAGTTTTAGAGTGGAAATAAAAAATAACACAATATTGAGTAGGTGTTGTTTCGTTAAGCCTTATATATAATACTGTTACTTAGTAGGTTACATTAATAATTGAAATCATGATGTCTAAATGAATGGACACGTTGGCGACAGCACTTTGGGAGCAACTGTCTCACGTGACTCCTACATGTTGGAGTCTAGCACGTCGACAAGCCTTTTGATTTCGCGTCTATTAAAGAATATTGATAAGAGATGATATCAAGAGATTGTTTTAAATTTTGTCCACTTACATGCGTTGGCCCAACTGCTCTGAGGGTCTCATCGACTTTGTTATCTCTTCCGTTTTAGCCATTATTGTATACATGTATTTAATGTTGGCATCCATGCTGTCCGTGAGTTTGTTGACAGCATTTTTGTGCACTTCGACGTTGTCTGCAGTAATTGAAGAGATCTTCGGGCATAAAGAAGAAACACAAAATTAAACAGAGAGAGCGCAGTAAGTGCAAAACTTTACCGAGTGCAGCAAATTGCTTAAATTTTCGGTTAAATTGTCCACCGAAGCAGCTAGATATTGGGCTTCGATCTCCACATCGTTCAGCACGTTGGAATCTATTTGTGGCAACTGCGACTGCAAAAGAAACTGGCGCGTCTGCAGTCCCGTCGAGTTGGATGGCGTGCTGTTGCGTGAAGAAAAGTTGGCACCCGTTGCTTGACTCATATCCGTTCTAGTCGACGGACTAGCTGTTTTGAGTGTGTGCTCCAAGTTGCTAGCCACAAAATGAAGCATTTGACCTTCATGTCGCACACAGCCCTCCAATTCATAGGGAACCGCTATAGAAACGAAATTTAGTAAACTAGAGAGATCATGGTTTTGTTGCCACTTACATGAATCACCACAGAGCAGTGAGTTGGGACGCTTTGGAGCTTTATGTGGCTCACTTGAACTATCTTTCGAATCGTCCTCTTCATCATCATTGCCCTCCAAGCTGCTTTCTCGGCTGCTCTTAGGTAACGGCTTGCTCGTTGTGGGTGTGGTTGCATCGGCCAAATCTTCTGCGCTTATATGCTGCGCCAGGAATGGTATCTCCGAGTATGACGTCGTCATGATGTGATTTTTTGCGCTGTTGGACTCGCTTTGTGGATTACTTACAGCAGCGCTTGCGTCCGCTACATTCGATGAACCACCCTCAGCGCCTTCATCGGTGTAACCATAACGTGGACGTATTGGAATGTCCTGACTGCGACGTGACATTATTTTCAATGAGCAGTTAGTTTCTATAAGCAAACAAAAAATTGTTTAAATTGCTTCAAACATAAATAAAGATAGCTATCAGTTCTTTGCGAATTGTCAAAATCAGCTGTTTTGTTGTTTCCGTTTTCGGAGCTATGGGAAATTATGCTTTATTGCAGACTAAAACCAAGGTGCTTGTCTGCACTTACAATTTTAGCTCAACTGCTACCAAGTTCAGTTCATAGTTAAAGCGAGATAGCATAAGTATAAAATTACAAAGAGATGTCGAGTGTTTACCACTAACCAGCTACGCTAGCTTTACTTTCACAGCCTTTATTATAAGTTAGTAGAGTACAGTTATATGTCACCAACACTTTGCGGCCATGTTGGCTTCGTCGTATTGTTTTTGCAGTCTAGCGAAAACAGCGAGATATATTCGTGCCTTTTCGAACGCCAAAGTTTGTTGAACATCTTTGGATGAGTGTGGAGTTTGTCGCGTAGTGTTGTACATCGTTGTCGCTTTAACGTAAATTTTCAACCGTCAAACGAACGTGACGTGTAGTGAAAATTGTGAAATTTTCGGTAAAATGGCGTGCGTTTTATAGAGAAAATTAAAAAAAAACAGAAATTTTCTTCAATTATTGTAGTTTTAAAACAACAAGAAAAAAGAAGCGCTGGTGTGTGCAGTTTTTAAAGTAAGCAAAACGTTCTGTAAAAGTTTAATGAAAAAAATAACTCGTTAAATAACAGCTCAATGCAGCAGACAGAAAAAAAACAAAAATATGCCATTTTGTGTCTGGTGCAGCGCTCTGACAGTTTTGGTGTTGTCCAGGAGTGCGTGTGTTTATGTGTGTATGCCTGTGCTAGTAAAAAAAAATAATAAAAATACACAAAACTACGTGCTTGAAAAGGGTGCTCCGTTGGCAGCTGCCACGAAAAATATAGCGCAAATTTCGAGTTATCCTTGCTTTTAGCCTAAATTAAGTACATATTCAGTTTAGAATATTTGTACTTATTCTGTAGGCGGAGATACAGATTGTAGTGGTCAAATAATATGTTGATTTTTTTAACTCTTAAACCAAAATAACGATTAAAACAAGGCCGTGAATCTTGCATTAATTGTTGGGATTGAGTTTTGAAACTAAAAAAAATATCCTTTCACCAGAAGGAAAGTTTTCCGAATTATAACCAACCCAGTTAGCAATTCTATAGGTGCATTTGTATATCGTGCTGGGCGAGTATATAGAAACGGTAATGGGAGGGGTGTGGTCCAATGTGTTATCTTGGAGATATTACTATTTCCGGGTTGACTATGGATTTGTAAAAATCATTCAATTGAAATAAGTATGATGAAAGTTAAAATCGATATGTCGATTTGTTTTTGAGTTATCGATTTTAAAAAATATGTTTTTGATAAAACCTGGTAAAAGATTTACTTATCTCTTTTATCATACAACCGATCAAGTCAAATTTTATTTTTAAAATATATATATAAATGATATACGTTGAGTACTTTATATTTTATAAATATATATGGATAAATTAAAAAAATATGGATATGACTGAGAATTTTTAAATTTTTTCAACTTTAATATCGTTCGTCTTTAAATATGCCCGTTGTTAAAATTAATGGCACAAATTCTTTAAGAAATTCTGTAACCTTCAAACCTTACCTTAACACACACATCTCCAACATAGACAAAATCTCCAACACAGACAAAATCTCCAAGTTACAAAATATACAAAGTCAAAATGTATAATTAGAAAATCTCCAAAGACAAAATAACCAAAAATCATAATATCCAAGCCAAAATCACCAAATTTATTTTTTTTTTAAAATTAAAATCTAAACACTGCATATTTTTTTTGTAATTTTTAGTTCAATCAAAAACGCTTTCCAATTTTTTTTCTCGATCATTTATGTTCAAACATTTCACAACACGCACAACACAAATGATCATAAAGCTCGGTCAAAGTCCTTTTTTTCCGTCCAAAGTCCTGGCTGGTTTCAAGGGCTGAGATGGCCATTTATATTTACATTTAAACATTTTCATAATAGTTTTATTGCTTTGATATTCCAACGAATACAAAATTGTATTGATCAAACAAACTATGAATAAAGCACACTATCTTAGGGCCAGTTTTTCAGTAGGAGTTTAAAGTCTAGTCAAATTAAACCGAGTTTAACTCACCAAAATTGAATGTTTAAACTCAGTTTAGGCAAAAAAGAAACACATCACATGATAGTTTAAGTCTATTTAACTTAGAGCCGTATTTTGTAAAACGCAAGCAATCATGTCACTTGGGGTTTGTTGTCTGGCAATCAATTTTAGTAGAAAATTTCAGTGAGAGAGAGTAGGTTTTACTTCATATGAAAACGGAATTGCCAAACCAAAAAAATCCCAAGTGACGTGACCGCTTGCGTTTTACAAAATACGGCCATTAGTTAAACGGAGTGTAAACGTCCAAATTTGGCGGTTAAGCTTGGTTTAATTTTACTAAAGTTTAAACTCGTAGTGAAAAAGTGGCCCTTAGGAACATTGCCTTTAACTTAGGCCATGCTTACTACAATTTATACTTCAATAAACTTCTTACTTGAAAAAAAATAAACTAATAGCCGTATTTTGTAAATTTTGTCTGGCAGTTCTATTTGCATATGGAGTAAACAAACTCGCTCTTTTTTTCACTGAAATTTTCCAAGTGACATGATCGCTTGCGTTTTACAAAATACGGCCATAAATTTTTAGAGATTTTGTCCTCGGCTATTTTGGGTTTGGCGATTTACCTAACCCCCTAGCCACACGTGCCAGTTCGAAGACAGTAACAGTTCGAAAAACTCAATACACTCTCACTTTTCACTAATACACTCACACCTTGACATCACTGGCAGTCCACTGGCAACAACTTTTACTGAGACAGTGAATTTTGACAACCACAGCCAGTGCGAAATCGAAGTAAGGAAACAGTGTTGTTTTTTCTCCCTAATAAAATTCGAACTTTAAATATGCGCTTTTCTTTCATGTCTTGTAGTGAAATATATGCAATTTTTTTAATTGCCCTTATTTGACACATAAAATATCATATGAATAAGTTCCATTTCATTTTGGAATATATTGATAAACAGATTCTACAAAATAATTAGTTCCCCATTTTTATCCCCATTTAAGTTTCGTGCTGTGTTGGCATATAAAGCACCACTGAACAAAAGCAACCGAAATAATAAAGTGGTCGAACCTTTGCCTTTGACGACATTGTGCAAATGAACATTTACTCTCACGTGTGGCCGCAGCTTAGATTTGTAGATTATTTCGAAACATTTTCGTAATTAATACATATTCTTTGTTGGCCTGCCAGTACTATCACGTGTGGCTGCAGCGTAACGTCCACACGTGCAAGTGCAAGTTCGAAAAACTCAATACATCCAAACATTTTTACTAACACACTCACATTTTCAGACTTGCAGCGCTTCTTGCAAGGAAATTTCAGAGGCACTTTCTGCAAGTAAATGTCAAAGAAGGGGATTAAAGTGGCTTTTTGTGGATTTTTCCGGGATTTCCGTAATTTTATACAAGAAGTTTTCCCCGTTTTTAAACTTCTTGATTTCAAGCAATACTGCAATTGCAGGGAAAACCTTCGCATTCGACGACATTTTTAAATGAAGTTGCAGATGAGGACGCTGAAGCAACTTGCAGATAATTTCTAACTTTTTCGAAGACAATATATATTTCCTACTTGCAAGTGATTACTTGCACTTGTGGACGCAGGGTAAGGTTTTAAGATTTTGAATTTGTATGTTGTAATCTGGAGATTTTAGCTTTGGATATTTTGGCTTGGAAATTTTGGTTTGGAGATTTTTTCGTGGATATATGTACCAAACCCAACCTTAAAAATTCCTCAACATATGGCAGTTCATTAAATGTTCTCAGTTTTGTAAGAATCACAGATTGAGGAATAAAAAAAAAAAAACAGCAACGCACAAACATTTAATTTAAAATTCTTGATTTGCTTATATGTATTCGAATTTTATAAATTATTTTGTGAGAGCTGCTGTTTACGCAACTTAATTACAAGTAAAACGCATAAAGCTTAGTGCTTAAAAATTAAGGAAAAATTGCTTGTTTACGCAAAATTGCTATTGCGTACAGCCTAACGAGATACGCAGTTAGTATGCAATGATTTCAATCCCTTTTTATGATTTTAAAAATATCACACATTACTACCAAGTGCGTGAAGATAAATTCGTAAATCCGACGCTAACTTAGCAAAGACACAAACCCATATTTCCTAAAAGTACGATTTTTAAATTCGTACTATTCAAAAGTACGAATTTAACTTTAAGTACGAATCTAACTTTAAGTACGAATTTAACTTTAGGTACGAATTTAACTTTTAGTATGAATTTATATGAAAAAACTACGAATTTAACCTTGTTTGATAAGAAATGTTTTTAATATCAACCAGGAAACTTTAAAGTCAAAACATTAATAAAATATAATAAAAGTAAGGGAAAAATACAAAATTAGACCAGAACTGAAAATTCGGTACAGAATTGAATAAACTTCCGATTCAGGTCATAAACAATTTTTTAAAAAGTTACGAATCATATGCTTGTGATATTAAATTTGAAATAAAAGGTCGTAATATCTACATTTAGGATTATTATTTTTTAAAAACCAATGGACAGGTAATAAAAGCATCTCTTCAAGGGTATATGACTAATAGTGCCGCGCTGAGGATTTTGGCAAAAGGAAATTTTTTAAAAAGGAGTAATCGATCGATTAAATTTTGTATTTTAATAGACAGGTAAGTAAAGCACCTTTTTAAAGATATATGACTCATTGTGGCGCGCTAAGGATTTTGGCCAAAGGAAATTTTTTACAAAGTAGTAAAAAGTTCGGTTCATAGTACTTACTTTGAATTAAAAAATCTCAGTTCCAAAATGCACGATTTTTAAATTTTGTATTTTAATAGACAGGTAATTAAAGCAACTTTTTAAGGATATAGACTCATTGTTGCGCACTAAGGATTTTGGCCACAGGAAATTTTCTTAAAAGTAGAGAAAAGTAGTGAAAAGTTCCATGGTGCTTACTTTCAATAAGAAAATCTCAGTTCCAAAATGTACGCTTTTTAAATTTTATATTTTAATAGACAGGTAATTAAAGCACCTTTTCAAGCATAAGTGACTCATTGTGGCGTGCTAAGGATTTTGGCCACAGGAAATTTTTGGCCAAAATCCTTAGCGCGCCACAATGAGTCACATATCCTTGAAAAGGTGCTTTAATTACCTGTCTATTAAAATATAAAATTTAAAAATCGTACATTTTGGAACTGAGATTTTCGTATTCAAAGTAAGCACCATGGAACTTTTCAGTACTTTTCACTACTTTTTAAAAAATTTCCTGTGGCCAAAATCCTTAGCGCGCCACAATGAGTCATATATCCTTAAAAAGGTGCTTTAATTACCTGTCTATTAAAATATAAAATTTAAAAATCGTACATTTTGGAACTGAGATTTTCTTATTCAAAGTAAGCACCATGGAACTTTTCAGTACTTTTCACTACTTTTTAAAAAATTTCCTGTGGCCAAAATCCTTAGCGCGCCACAATGAGTCATATATCCTTAAAAAGGTGCTTTAATTACCTGTCTATTAAAATATAAAATTTAAAAATCGTACATTTTGGAACTGAGATTTTCTTATTCAAAGTAAGCACCATGGAACTTTTCAGTACTTTTCACTACTTTTTAAAAAATTTCCTGTGGCCAAAATCCTTAGCGCGCCACAATGAGTCATATATCCTTAAAAAGGTGCTTTAATTACCTGTCTATTAAAATATAAAATTTAAAAATCGTACATTTTGGAACTGAGATTTTCTTATTCAAAGTAAGCACCATTTAACTTTTCAGTACTTTTCACTACTTTTTAAAAAATTTGCTGTGGCCAAAATCCTTAGCGCGCCACAATGAGTCATATATCCTTAAAAAGGTGCTTTAATTACCTGTCTATTAAAATATAAAATTTAAAATTCGTACATTTTGGAACTGAGATTTTCTTATTCAAAGTAAGCACCATGGAACTTTTCAGTACTTTTCACTACTTTTTAAAAAATTTCCTGTGGCCAAAATCCTTAGCGCGCCACAATGAGTCATATATCCTTAAAAAGGTGCTTAAATTACCTGTCTATTAAAATACAAAATTTAAAAATCGTACATTTTGGAACTGAGATTTTCTTATTCAAAGTAAGCACCATGGAACTTTTCAGTACTTTTCACTACTTTTTAAAAAATTTCCTGTGGCCAAAATCCTTAGCGCGCCACAATGAGTCATATATCCTTAAAAAGGTGCTTTAATTACCTGTCTATTAAAATACAAAATTTAAAAATCGTACATTTTGGAACTGAGATTTTCTTATTCAAAGTAAGCACCATGGAACTTTTCAGTACTTTTCACTACTTTTTAAAAAATTTCCTGTGGCCAAAATCCTTAGCGCGCCACAATGAGTCATATATCCTTAAAAAGGTGCTTTAATTACCTGTCTATTAAAATATAAAATTTAAAAATCGTACATTTTGGAACTGAGATTTTCTTATTCAAAGTAAGCAGCACCATGGAACTTTTCACTACTTTTCACTACTTTTTAAAAAATTTCCTGTGGCCAAAATCCTTAGCGCGCCACAATGAGTCATATATCCTTAAAAAGGTGCTTTAATTACCTGTCTATTAAAATATAAAATTTAAAAATCGTACATTTTGGAACTGAGATTTTCTTATTCAAAGTAAGCACCATGGAACTTTTCAGTACTTTTCACTACTTTTTAAAAAATTTCCTGTGGCCAAAATCCTTAGCGCGCCACAATGAGTCATATATCCTTAAAAAGGTGCTTTAATTACCTGTCTATTAAAATATAAAATTTAAAAATCGTACATTTTGGAACTGAGATTTTCTTATTCAAAGTAAGCACCATGGAACTTTTCAGTACTTTTCACTACTTTTTAAAAAATTTCCTGTGGCCAAAATCCTTAGCGCGCCACAATGAGTCATATATCCTTAAAAAGGTGCTTTAATTACCTGTCTATTAAAATATAAAATTTAAAAATCGTACATTTTGGAACTGAGATTTTCTTATTCAAAGTAAGCACCATGGAACTTTTTAGTACTTTTCACTACTTTTTAAAAAATTTCCTGTGGCCAAAATCCTTAGCGCGCCACAATGAGTCATATATCCTTAAAAAGGTGCTTTAATTACCTGTCTATTAAAATATAAAATTTAAAAATCGTACATTTTGGAACTGAGATTTTCTTATTCAAAGTAAGCACCATGGAACTTTTCAGTACTTTTCACTACTTTTTAAAAAATTTCCTGTGGCCAAAATCCTTAGCGCGCCACAATGAGTCATATATCCTTAAAAAGGTGCTTTAATTACCTGTCTATTAAAATATAAAATTTAAAAATCGTACATTTTGGAACTGAGATTTTCTTATTCAAAGTAAGCACCATGGAACTTTTCAGTACTTTTCACTACTTTTTAAAAAATTTCCTGTGGCCAAAATCCTTAGCGCGCCACAATGAGTCATATATCCTTAAAAAGGTGCTTTAATTACCTGTCTATTAAAATATAAAATTTAAAAATCGTACATTTTGGAACTGAGATTTTCTTATTCAAAGTAAGCACCATGGAACTTTTCAGTACTTTTCACTACTTTTTAAAAAATTTCCTGTGGCCAAAATCCTTAGCGCGCCACAATGAGTCATATATCCTTAAAAAGGTGCTTTAATTACCTGTCTATTAAAATATAAAATTTAAAAATCGTACATTTTGGAACTGAGATTTTCTTATTCAAAGTAAGCACCATGGAACTTTTCAGTACTTTTCACTACTTTTTAAAAAATTTCCTGTGGCCAAAATCCTTAGCGCGCCACAATGAGTCATATATCCTTAAAAAGGTGCTTTAATTACCTGTCTATTAAAATATAAAATTTAAAAATCGTACATTTTGGAACTGAGATTTTCTTATTCAAAGTAAGCACCATGGAACTTTTCAGTACTTTTCACTACTTTTTAAAAAATTTCCTGTGGCCAAAATCCTTAGCGCGCCACAATGAGTCATATATCCTTAAAAAGGTGCTTTAATTACCTGTCTATTAAAATATAAAATTTAAAAATCGTACATTTTGGAACTGAGATTTTCTTATTCAAAGTAAGCACCATGGAACTTTTCAGTACTTTTCACTACTTTTTAAAAAATTTCCTGTGGCCAAAATCCTTAGCGCGCCACAATGAGTCATATATCCTTAAAAAGGTGCTTTAATTACCTGTCTATTAAAATATAAAATTTAAAAATCGTACATTTTGGAACTGAGATTTTCTTATTCAAAGTAAGCACCATGGAACTTTTCAGTACTTTTCACTACTTTTTAAAAAATTTCCTGTGGCCAAAATCCTTAGCGCGCCACAATGAGTCATATATCCTTAAAAAGGTGCTTTAATTACCTGTCTATTAAAATATAAAATTTAAAAATCGTACATTTTGGAACTGAGATTTTCTTATTCAAAGTAAGCACCATGGAACTTTTCATAACTTTTCACTACTTTTTAAAAAATTTCCTGTGGCCAAAATCCTTAGCGCGCCACAATGAGTCATATATCCTTAAAAAGGTGCTTTAATTACATGTCTATTAAAATACAAAATTTAAAAATCGTACATTTTGGAACTGAGATTTTCTTATTCAAAGTAAGCACCATGGAACTTTTCAGTACTTTTCACTACTTTTTAAAAAATTTCCTGTGGCCAAAATCCTTAGCGCGCCACAATGAGTCATATATCCTTAAAAAGGTGCTTTAATTACCTGTCTTTTAAAATATAAAATTTAAAAAGCGTACATTTTGGAACTGAGATTTTCTTATTCAAAGTAAGCACCATGGAACTTTTCAGTACTTTTCACTACTTTTTAAAAAATTTCCTGTGGCCAAAATCCTTAGCACGCCACAATGAGTCACTTATACTTGAAAAGGTGCTTTAATTACCTGTCTATTAAAATATAAAATTTAAAAAGCGTACATTTTGGAACTGAGATTTTCTTATTCAAAGTAAGCACCATGGAACTTTTCACTACTTTTCTCTACTTTTAAAAAAATTTCCTGTGACCAAATCCTTAGTGCACAACAATGAGTCTATATCCTTAAAAAGTTGCTTTAATTACCTGTCTATTAAAATACAAAATTTAATCGATCGATTACTCCTTTTTAAAAAATTTCCTTTGGCCAAAATCCTCAGCGCGGCACTATTAGTCATATACCCTTGAAGAGATGCTTTTATTACCTGTCCATAGGTTTTTAAAAAATAATAATCCTAAATGTAGATATTACGACCTTTTATTTCAAATTTAATATCACAAACATATGATTCGTAACTTTTTAAAAAATTGTTTATGACCTGAATCGGAAGTTTATTCAATTCTGTACCGAATTTTCAGTTCTGGTCTAATTTTGTATTTTTCCCTTACTTTTATTATATTTTATTAATGTTTTGACTTTAAAGTTTCCTGGTTGATATTAAAAACATTTCTTATCAAACAAGGTTAAATTCGTAGTTTTTTCATATAAATTCATACTAAAAGTTAAATTCGTACCTAAAGTTAAATTCGTACTTAAAGTTAGATTCGTACTTAAAGTTAAATTCGTACTTTTGAATAGTACGAATTTAAAAATCGTACTTTTAGGAAATATGGGTTTGTGTCTTTGCTAAGTTAGCGTCGGATTTACGAATTTATCTTCACGCACTTTTACTACCTACGTATCGAAACTGTTAAAAATCTGAAAATCATATTAATGTCTTCATAAAACAACACTTAACCCTTTCACGTGCAACATTTTGTTAGGAGAGGCGGATTTTTTTTAAGTGATTATTTTAGGCTAATGTGGAATCTGGAAAATCGAAAAAATCGTTTTCATAACGTTTCGAATTATGGTTTAAGTTTTACAAATTATTTTTTCCATACAAAATGGTGCATGAAGTACACAAAAAACGATTTCCTTTTTTTCAAATTTCAAACATAAATGGAAAACTACAAAAAATTTATTTGAAATGTATTTACTTCTAATATGTCAGACAATTATTATGCAGAAGTTATTCAGATTCATATAAAAAAAAAAAATCTGACGTCAAGCAACGTCAACACTGAAATTAGGCAGAAAAGTTTTTCGATTCCCCCGAAAATCATTTCAAACGGAGCTTAAGAAATGTGACTTTATAAGTTCATACGCATCAAAACAAAAAAATACCGTTACGAATACAAGTGTCTGAAAAAGTTGTTTTTACACATACAACAGTTGCATGAGAGGGTTAAGAGGGCAATGTCTTTTAGAATTGAAAAAAAAAACACATTTGCTTGGAACAGTTTTGTGGAAAATCTATTATACACATTGGAAATATTCATTTTGTATATTATTATATCTTAAATGAAGATTAAAAAAAAATAACTTGGCCACTTCTGGTTCGTCCTGGCGGCGATAGTATGCGTCTTGTAAAAGCGACTTTTCAACTGGTACAACACTTTGTGGACAACCTTTAAAAAAACTAAAAATTAAAACAGAATTCTGCTCTATTGTGTAGACCTAAACATTTTTTTAGTTTTTTTCTATCGCTTTATTTATAATTTTTGGAAAACGTACCATCTTGAAATCGGAAAATTGTGAATACAATAAAAATAAAATAAAATTGTTTTTTAGTTCTACTGTGGAGCAAAAACATTTGAATTTTTATTTAATTTTTGTCAAGTTTTAATTAATTAATTTTTATTACGTTGAGAAAAAATATTTTATGTTTATCACAATCATGTATGAGAAGATCATAGAATGTTTGGGAATATGATTGCAGCGATCATGATTCTACAACGAAAAGCTGAAGCAGAAAGCTTTTCAACTTGGAGTCTAGTATTGCTTTGATAGCCGATGATAATGACTCATAAATTGCGAGATCGACTTCAGGCGAAGGAAAAACATTTTTCCGTGTATTTTTTTTATTAATAATAATAAAAAATGTATTATACGGGGTGGACCTCCGGACTCATATATTTGACCCATCCGGACTCATATATTTGACTCCTCTGGACTCATATATTTGACCCTTCCTGACTCATATATTTGTCCCCTCCGGACTCATATATTTGACCCTCCGGACTCATATATTTGACCCCTCTAGGTCAATTCGGGAGATATCCTTTTTATTCGAAAAATTTAATGATTTATTCAAAAGAATATTCTAAAATAATCGAAAAAAGGTTTACTGAAAAATTTTGACCATGTATCTATGATACTTAGTGGAGACTTCAATATAACCTTTGCAGATAATAAAAATATACTACTAACTGAATTTTTGAATGAAACATTATGTTTGACTATGTCCAATGATCGAAAACTCAGTACTATCAAATATAAAACGACGATGGATCCGGTTTTTACACAATATTTTTTCAGAAATTGCAATCAAACATATTTGTTTCTTACTTTATTTACCATAAGCCTTTTAGGAATATAATGAAATGATCGACATTTGAATGATTTGATACTGAAATTAATTTGAAAATTAAAAAAACAGGCACGTTATTTCAATGCTTTAAGTTTTCACTTCAGTCCGCAGTCTATATATTTTTATTTGTTCATTGAAACAATGTCTTGTTTGTATACTTCAATCAATTCTCCAAATTGAACTTCAAATATTTATTATACTTTAGAAGAGGGTTTCAAATCTTAGGTTTAAATTTCATAAAGTAGATTTTTTAAAATATGACGATATAGTTTCGTTGTTTATATATACATGTAAACCGGGTGAATTTCACGTGTTTTTCAGAATGCGTCAATAGTTATAAAATACAGCGTTTAAACTTATCTATCCAATTAGCAAATTTATGAACAATATATGCAAGTGCTATCAAGATTTCACTTATATACGTAAGCAACAAAAAACTGTTGATGTTCTACGAAAAGCTTCATATCAATAAATGATGACCTCTTGGTCAGTAATGCATTGAAACGTGTTGCACCACACCTCACAAAATCAAATCATTTATAGAGATTATCAAGAGGTCCCGGTCGCCTTAAACTACATGAAGTCGGTGGCTATCAGTGGCGTACTCGTAGATATCTTTGCTGACTTTTTTGCGTCTAACTTTGAACCTTATATTATATTTGAATTCAAATGCGGTAACAAAATTTGTGAACATGCAAAAGAATTACGGATCGCAATTAGTACTCCACCACCACGAGACAGACCCGTGGTAATCTGGCACCTGTCCTTCCGAAAAATATTGTAAGCCGTACAATGAAATAGTTCAGAGTTTAAATGATTTTCAGTTAACCATGTTTCTGTAAACACTAAAATATCATATTGAAGAGATTGGGAAGCTAAAAACAAATCTTGCATTTTTGTTCGTAGCCCCCCTACATTTTGATAATATAATGAGTAAGATAAGTTATTAATTACACTAGATTTTACGATATTATTAACAATAGGATTTAAATCATTATTATTAGATATTAGTTTTTTGGAAGTAATCTACTAGTTTCCCTAAAAACATACTCGTGGACTACTATCCCATCAGGCCAAAATTCCTTAGATAGCAAAGTATTTAAGACTGAATCCGGAACAAAAATTTTAAACGATGCAATATCTCTTGGAGCATTAAATTTTAGCTTATGGCACCGTATTTCTGAGGTAAACTGAGGAAGTTTAGTAGAGATGTACGCTAAAATAGCATCCGCAGACGTAGTATCAGCTAGGCGAGACAGGAAAATTACCTTGCGTTCCGGTCTACGAACAACGACGAGGTCACAGTTAACAATGCTCGACCGAGCTTCATTTGAAGGCAAAGTGGGCGTAGTTCGAGCTACTGAAGGCATAGAATGTTGTGTCATACTCGAAGAGATAGAAGAGCACTCAGAAAGAGAACGGTGTACGGCAGCTGGCATTGACGATATCAGAGAAGTTGCCGTCAAAGAAGATGCTACAGATGATGCAGGCTCAGTGACTGTAGATGTAGAGACTGGCAAGGAAGAAATCAGTGAAGATGTGGCCAAATAAGTAGTTGCAGATGGTGGAGGATCAGAGACTACAGGTGAAAAAGCAGCTAAAGTAGTAGTGGCAATAGTTTTCGCTGACGTTATATTAGCATATGATAAGTTCATGTCCAATGTATTTACAGGATGTATAGCAGGATCCGAGACTAATAAATCGCCAATTGAAGACTGCATGTAAGAACCAGACTCACTAGATTTTATTATAGGAACTTCCGTACCCTTAATAGGTTTCGATTTAGATCTAGTAGACTTCTTACCCATCTGAGTAGAATCATCATTTCTTACCTCAGCAACAGAAATGGCGTTGTCATACAACTTATTGCAGTGTTCGGCATGATTTGTGACAATTTTTTGCAGACGCGCCACATCCTCAACAATTCCAACCGACGACTTCATCAATTCCATCAAATACTTCATATTACACCATTAGTTGATATTGGAGCGGTTTATATCTCTGCGGACGATGTAATGAAGAAGTCTTGAATCTTAAAATTATTACTAAATCTATTAAAGGGGTATCTATTATAAAGGGTATCCTATTAAAATACTGTTGTAAAGCCCTAGCAAAACCTCTTCAGCTTATCTTTAACAAGTCTTTATCTACGGGGTTTTTTTTTCCTGACTGGAAAGCGTCATTTATATCCCCTGTTTTCAAAACTGTTAACAAAAACAATATTGAAAACTATAGACCAATATCCAAACTAAAGTCGGTATCAAAACTCTTTGAATTTATAGTAAAAAGAAAAGTAAAGGTCTACTCAGTTATTTCCGAATATTGTATTTCGACTATCCAACAGGGGTATCATCAGGTTGATTCCATCTATACAGACTTTTCGAAAGCCTTCGACAAAGTCTCTTGGGACATTTTATTAAAAAAATTAGCGAAAATTGGGTTTCACTCAAATTTATTAAAATGGTTTGGATCATATCTTAGTAATATGGTATGTCAGTTTTATATTGAAAATAAAATTTTCAAGACCATTTATAGTTTTCTCGGGTGTTCATCAGGGAAGCATTTTGGGTCTGTTACTCTTCATATTATTTATTAATGATATCACATCAAAAGTTAAAAATTCAGTGTCTTTTATATGTGGAATGATTTATAAATATTTCGGAAAAGAAATAATTTGTTGGATGCCTCGTTACTGCAATCAGATTTAAATTCTATAAAGTATGGAGTTCGAAAAATTATCAGTATCTTAATCACGAAAAATGTATTTTTTCCACGTTTACTAAAATCTTCATGTTCATTAAAAACAACATACTATTTAGATAATTTTCCTTTGAAGTATGTTTATGAATTAAACTAAAAAATAAAAAATAAAAATAAAAAAAATAAAAAATAAAAAATTTGTCTGTTCCCGTACTTTTTGCACTATAAATGGTTAAACTGTCAAAAGCGTGAGATTAAGAAAAAATCTCAAAAATAGAGAAAAACACGGAAAGTACGAGAACGCTTTTCGTACTAAAATTGTGTCAACTGTCAAATAAAATCATTTGTCAAAGCTAAGAAAAATTGTCGTTAATTGCATTGAATTTATTTTTATAATTTTTATATTTATATATTTATTTATATTTATTTATATTTATTATTTTTATATTCCTTGATAATGCTAAAAGCTCAGCAAATTGTTTCCACCAAAGAGATTTGTTTGGTTGACCTCCAGCACTGGCTTGATGTGGATTATCGGCATTGGAGACGACATGCTAAAGATTTTTAACAAAGGAAAAAAAAAAAAAACGAAATGGACACTTCAGCCCTTGAAGGAACTTTGACCGAGCTTCTTATGATCAATTGTGTTGTGTGTGTTGTGAAATGTTTGAACACAAATGATCGAGAACTGGACCTACCAGCTTTATGTCGACTCCGAACGGCTTATGTTCTCAAGAAGCTTTTCATGGTAGTTTTTACTCTCTGAGGTTTTGCCATTGTCTGCAGAGAGGTGACGGCCAGATTGGGGGTCTGCAGAGGGGGGATTCGAACCAAGGTTCGACGTTTGCACTCTCTTTTACCATTTTTTAAAGTACGGGAACGCGCTTCTCGAACTCAAACCTGCAAAACTGGTAAATTGGACTTAAACTTTAGAGTACTAGAACGGACCTAATAACTTTTCAGACGATATAACCATAACCTAAAAATAAGGTATGTTTCCGTTCGCACTACAAGTATCTTGAGGTTGCCTAAAAGCGTTTCTTTATACTTTTTTCGAGCTTGAAAGGGGAAAAGAACCAACAAAATATCGCTCTCTCGCGCTCGAAACTTACTTTAACTTTAACTGAAAATTTCGTCGGACACGAATCGAACAGCTTCAAATAGATGTTCTTCAAATTGACAGATCAAAATTTTGTATCCAGCGTCACATGCTTAAGAATAACTTAGCACACAAATCACACTGCATCTACAAGAGCATACATCCTGTCGCTGACTGTCTGCCTCCTACTCTTTGGTGCTTTAAGTGTGCCTCTTAACACAAATTTAATGAAAAGAAAACTATAAAGTTTTTTGTTTATATTTAAAGCAATATCTGCTAAATGTTTATGGAAACTCATACAATGTGACATAAAAGTCACAAAGCATGATACTCCTATATATAAAACTGTTGGCCAAGCGTTTGCGTGAAGTTTCTAGCTGCTGGCTCTTGGCTTCACTTGAAGTTGTCTTTTCTCATTACTTTTGCGCTTCGTCTTCTGCTACTTATTCAGCAGCAGCTTCTTTGCCTTTCATATTTACGCTTATGCTTGTAGGGCAAAATGGGGCATGTTGCTGTTTTTAACCACACTTCACTTTGCCTCTGAGCCGTGTTTTGTTTTTTTTTTTTGTACTGGCTTTTAGCATTCATCAGTTTTTTTTTTTTATCAAAGTCAAAAGATTTGCTGCTTGAAACTTATAAAACTTGCTTGAACTGAACTGAGCCTGCATTGAGTGCAACAGCAAATAAGTTCAAAACAAACCAGTTGAGAGTAGCGCTCACTCGAACTGGCTAAACCAGCCCTAAAAAACTGAGAGAAAAGAAAAATAAAAAAAAAAACTGAAAATTAATTAAAAACAAGGAAATTAAAAATCAATTTTAATCATTTGATAAATTAAAAAAAGTGAAAGAAATAAATCAAATAAAAATAAATATAAAGCTATTGCTATTTATAACAAAATAGTTGGAAGGCTTCTTACCGAAGTTAATGATTTGACTTGGTTAAGCTTTGAAAATACTTGGCTCGATGTTCAACAAAGTTTCGATTATAATAGAATATAGCTGATAGAAGAACAAGAGTGTATACCACACATACAACTTCTCAGGCGCGCAACCACAATTTTTTTTGGGGGGAGAGATTTTATAAAATGTCGGACTTAACAGTACGTTCAAAAACTCCATAGGATGACACATAGATGGCGTTACTAGATTTTTCCATATGATTTTTACTTAGACCCAACCTTCAAACGATACGTATAAAAATTTGACAACAATCTGACAATTGATTCGTGAGTTATAGCATTTTGTGTGCAACTATTGTTATTAAAAAAAAAAAAAAATGGAAATAAGTGAATTTCGAGTTTTGATAAAGCATTGCTTTTTGATGAAAAAAAATACAGTGGAAACCAAACAATGGCTTGATAAATATTATCCAGATTCTGCTCCATCGAGAAAAGTGGATTGCTGAATTTAAACGTGGTCGTACCAGCACAAATGATGCAGAGCGCAGTGGACGTCCAAATCAGACTGTTGTTCCACAAAACATCAAAAAAATCCACAAATTGGTTATGACCGATCGCAAATTGAAGGTGCACGAGCTAGCTGACATTGTAAAGATATGAGATGGTAGTGTTTTTACCATTTTACACAAACATTTGGGTATGCGAAAGCTCTGTGCAAAGTGGGTGCCGCGTGAGCTCACAGTCGACCAAAAACAACGAATTGATGCTTCAGAGGAGTGTTGGGCGCTTTTAAACCGTAATAAAATCGGATTCTATCGTCGATATGTGAGAATGGATGAAACATGGCTTTACTATTACACACAAGAATCCAAAAGACAGTCTGTATTTGTCTGTATTTGGGGATGCGAAAGGAATAATATTCATCGACTATCTCCAAAAAGGAACCACTATCAACAGCGACTACTACTGTGCACTTTTGGATCGATTGAAGGCTGAAATCGTCAAGAAACGGCCACATTTGCAAAAGAAAAAGAGTGTTGTTTCACCAAGACAATGCACCGTATTACAAATCGATGAAAACGATGGCAAAATTTAATGAATTGAGCTTCGAATTGCTTACCCACCCACCGTATTCACCAGATTTGACCCCCAGTAACTTTTTCCTTTTTTCAGATCTCAAGAGAATGCTTGCTGGAAAGAATTCAATTTCAATGATGAAGTAATCGCTGAAACTGAGGTCTATTTTGACGAGAAAGAGAAATCGTACTATAAAAGTGGTATCGAAAAGTTGGAAAATCGTTATACTCGTTGTATCGCTCTCGAAGACAACTATGTTGAATAATATAATCGAGTTTTATCAAATTTTGGTTTTTTTCATACTTATCCTACGGACTTATTGAATGACCTGTTACATAGAAAAAAACGTAACTGTAGCGGCTTTTTTTGCACTGGTTAGTGAGTCCGATTTTTTAACTAATAGTTCCTGGTAAAAACCTCACCCAGGGCAAGCAACACCTTATCATTCAACTTCTTCACATCACAGTAGTATATTGCAACTTTTGGGAGTAATATTTGCATATGAAAGTATGCAAAGAATTCCACCACATACAATAAAAATTTAACAATGTATAAAAATGCATAATGAATAACAAATGAATAATGAATAGAAAATTAATAATGAATAAAAAAAGAATAATTTGTGAATATTTGTATAAATAAAAAAATTAATTCATTATTCTGAATAACGAAACGGAATATTTGAAATTAATAATTAATCAATTTTTCAAAATTGAATGTGAATTGAAAATTTTATTTTTGAATTAATTGTGAATTCGTTGAATCTATTCTTCTGTCGTTATTTAGTTGTACTTCAAACTTTGAATATAAATGCAGAGCTTACATCTCTGATTCCTCTAGCCAAAGTATCAGTTCCTTTAGTCTATGAACTGTATACATTGGTTTAATGAATATGTTTTCTATTATTGTATACTATGTATACTATTTTCTTGATTAAAAGAAACGATTCTCTGACTGTAAGAAGCAGTTCATATAAAACAATGAATTTTTTTCAATGAAAAGTCCCTTAATTTTAATGAACAGTTCAATGAGCGTGAGAACTAGTTCTTAAACTTAAGAACAGAGATTCATTGAACCAATGAACGCGTACATTGGACCAGTTTTAATGAATGTCAAATTACTTTTTCTTTGATTTTATGTACGTTTTTGGTTCAGCAAATATGACCGGTATGATCAAAGGGAGTGGCAACTCCCAAAAAACAGTTTAAGGCGGGACATGACATTCGCGGCGGAGAAAACAGACCTTGCTTTAAAAATTCATAACTCAGTCAAAAATAAACATTTTTCCAAAATTATTATTGTAGAGAATTGAACAAATTACAAGAAAAAAATTAAAAAAAATATATTTTTCACTCCAATATGGTTTTATAGAGCTCCAAACTGGCGGCAGAGAAAAAAACGGGGCCTCGTGTTTGCAGCGCTGGGAGTTGCAAAAATTGTCCGATCAGGAAAAAAAATTACTTTTTTAAATCTTAACGAAATTGGTTATCGTATGACACGAGCTTTTTTTTTAATTTTTTTAAATTTTTGGTGATGTTCCAAATTTGATAGTGTGTTTATTCGAAAAAAATATTGACTTTAAAAATTCATAAAAAAAAGCTCGTGTCATTCGATAACGAATCAAGTTTAAAAAAATACAAAATTTCATCAAAAAATTAACCCTCTCAAAAATGAATGAAAAACATGGTTTCGAGATAAACGCGTTCAAAGTTTGTGAACAAAGAAAAAAAAAGGTTACCTTCAATCTGCCATGCCTGCTTTGTACTGTATGACTTCGTTATCTTGTGTTGTGCTGTTTCTTATAGTTTTTTGCAATCGTTTAGCAATTCGGGCTTCACCCTTCACCCTTCAAGTAGGTACGAAATAACAACCACCAAAAGTCAGGTAGCAAGTAAAACAAGTATATACCAGCTGCCGTACGTAGGTAGCGCAAAAATTAAAAATGCGCTCTCACTAATCCGGCTGTAACTTTTGAACCCGTAGAAATTTTTCCATGAAATTTTTTTTTCTTAGAATCTTAAGAATATTTACTAAAATACAAAATTATTAAAAAATTATTATCGATTTCAAAAAACTGCCAATGTCATGTAACCCCTTAAAAAACACTCAAGTTCGCAAACCAAAATATTATCAAAAAAAAAAAAATGAAAACACAAAAAGCTTTCCCAAACTATCACTTATAGCAAAAAATTCGCTTGCAGTTCAGTGTGTAGCTCTTGGTAGTCATGTTTATGATATCGCTTATTTCATTCTATTCAGCACTTTTTTCGTCATGTGATTGCCGCCTATTGCGAAATTTTCTTGAGAATTTTGTATTTCAGGAAATTCCCGTGACTGCTTGGCGCTCCTATAGCATTACTAGACCACTCTCCTTTTCTCTCACTCTCTCCGTTGGTGTGTACAGCGTTGCCACTTTGGTAGAATTCTACCACATTTCGAAGAATATAAATTTTTTATTCAGAGCGGCTTTTGGTTATTTGGTAGTTTATTTTTTCAATTTAGTATATGTTTTCAAGTTTTAATATTTTTTTTTTCAAAATAAAATTATAACAATAATTTTATTTAAAACAGAATCATTCCTTTTAAATCCTTTTAAAATAATTGACTTGAATTGAAAAATAAAAAAGGAAATGGCCATTTCAGCCCTTGAAAGGACTTTGACCGAGCTTCTTATGATCAATTGTGTTGTGTGTGATGTGAAATGTTTGCACACAAATGATCGAGAACTGGACCTACATGTTTTACGCCGACTCTGAACGGCTTATGTTCTCAAGAAGCTTTTCATGGCAGTTTGTACTCTCTGAGGTTTGCCATTATCTGCAGAGAGGTGACGGCCGAACAGAAAAATGAATTCAATTGAAAAAACTTTCTGTGTCGGATGGAGGATTCGAACTACCTAATAATTAATTTTACTTTACATAAAAAAACTGTGATTCATTTTTTATAAAAATCACGTTTTCGAATTTAAGAAAAAAATGTAAATGTACCCGATCTCAAATATACCACATTATCCAATTTTAAATTTTTTTAGAAAAATATTTCTTAGATAATAATTAACTAAGATTCTTCGAAAACTAATTTTGTTCTTATTAATAATGTATTTTGAATTGATTATAATTGTTGAGTCTTGCAATATTGAGACTTTTTATACTTTCAAAAAATATAAACTTTCAAAACAAAATACGATTCAGTGAACTGAAAAAAACAAAATGAAAATTTATGATGTAAAAAGAAGTGACACTTTTTATCAATCAAAATGCACAGCATTAAAAAATTCGGATTATCCAAAGAATATAATGGAGACGAGATACGTTACTATAACACATTACCTGTCTATGCTACAATATCCGAGAATTGCGGTAACCCTTTTTTAAAGCAGAGGAGAAAACTTATTTTTGTTTTGGCAGTTTTTTTTTTTAATTTTGGTAGATTTTTTGATGAGATTGGTAGGCAACATTTTTTTGTGTGGTTACCCTGGGTGGGAGCCTTTGGTGACCCACGTCCCAGCACATCTAATACAAAATCAAATCACCTCTCTTGATTCATTGAGAAGAGTCGTCGTCGTCGTGTGTTCTATGTTTAAAAGTTTGGCTAACTTTGGGCATTGTATAACGTCACCTTAATGCCGGTGCCAGCGTCAATTGAGTATCCATAAAATTTCTATGAAGTCAAAATATGTTCATTAGTCTTCTTTGTTTTTTATTTTTTTTTCATGCTGTAGCGTTTTTTCGTTCTTTTTTTCATTGTAAGTATTAAGTTGAAAAATCTTTTTTATGCTGTATTTTTTTTTTTTTTTAGCTCTTACCTTTTATACATTCAATGCTTTTTCCTTTGTTGACGGTGTTCATCCACCCACTCTTGCAAGCCAACACCGGCGCCCATCATCATCATCAGCATTCATTCATTCATTTCGGCAGAAACCTAAACAGTACTCGTTCGCTCTCTTTCTCTCTCTCTCTCTCTCTCTCTCTCTTTGTCTGACTTTCTCTCATGTTTTTCTACTGCTAACTCAGTGGGTGAGATCCAGTCTTAATATTGTTCAGTCTTCCTTGTGGCTATGAATTCGTTTCCAAATCAGGTCCACCTACGCTTGTTTTCTTTCACAAAAATTTCTTCCTTTACAAACAACAACAATAACAGTAAGATTTCCATACAGCGCGAAATCTTTACATTATTAAATAAAAACAAGATCTGCGCATGCGTTTGCTAAGTGGGAGAAACCCAAAAAACAAAGTTGCCATCTCTGCTGGAAAACTTATTTCGCAGTTTTGTGTAAGTAAACTTTTGTGAAGAAATAATAATGAAAAAAAAAAAATAA
Organism: Coremacera marginata; assembly: GCA_914767935.1. Classification (NCBI taxonomy): domain Eukaryota; kingdom Metazoa; phylum Arthropoda; class Insecta; order Diptera; family Sciomyzidae; genus Coremacera; species Coremacera marginata. The sequence continues at coordinate 18,162,369 of OU612047.1, forward strand.
TAAAAGTCATATTTCACAGCTCTAAAAACAAGCATTTTAAGCATGTTTTAACGAATTTTGAAGCTTAGTTTCCTCTACTGCCCAGTAAGACATAAGTATCGGGTAGAAAATTACTTTTTCTTTTTACTGTTTATCATTCGCCGGACTTAAATATCTCCCAAAATACAAACTTCATAAATGACTTTGCAAAATATATATATATAAAAAATAAACTTCCTGGGAATTGAACTCAAATTCTCTGTGTTACAAGTGTGCTTGTACTAGTATTCGACCGTGGAAATTAATGTGTGTGTGTGTGTAAAAGTGTCATTTGTGATACATTTCAGATCTTATATATGAACCAAAAAGTATCATTATGATATAATTGCAAACCCTTTTTTGAATAAAAAAAAAGAATCACTTACGATTCAGTTTCAAACTTATTTATGAGCAAAAAAAAATATCATTTATGATTTATTTGCAAATTACAAATTCGCTTCCGAAGTATTTTTCCTACTGCGACTGTGTTTAAGTTTCAAAAAATTACTTCTTCGATTCAAAAATATTTATTCAAATATTCGTTTCAAAAATATTTATTAAAATATTCGATTCAAAAATATTTATTAAAATATTCGATTCAAAAGTTTTTAATCGAAAATTTGTGGTTAAAAAATTGTATGAGTCTTTTTTCCAAATTTTTTCTACACATAAAGGTTGCTGCCCACTGACGGCGCGTAACGAAACGAAACGACAAGCCGGTCAGAATTCTTTGGTTTTATAGCCACCAGCTTTTTCATCGGTCGTTGTCGTTTCGTCGTCGTTAGTGTGCATGAATACATAAGAACGCAGTGTAGTTATATTTTGTAGTTTCGTTACGCGCCGTAAGTGGGCAGCAACCTTAATACAAAAAAATTTCAGGCCGAAGACAAAAATCTTAGAAATTATAAAATATTCCCACCTGAAAACGTTCGCAAAACTCTCGTTAAACTTGCTCTTGTCTAGTTCTGTGGATATGCAATAAGTTTTGCAAAAGTTTATCATACAAAAGTAATTTTTTGCCACAAAGTGGCAACATTTTTCATATAGCACACTTTAGCTCTTAGCCGGAACGTGGATACATGTACAGAAAAAGGACCGGACGCCTTTGAAGCAAACTGAAACATTTTAGTACTCCGAGTCGGTATTTGTTGGAAAGCCCCGTTGCATGGCAGACGTGTGGATAGTTGTCACCGCTCGTGTCGTGCTTTAAAAAAGGTGTGTGATTGTGTATTTATATGTTGGTTGAGCTGTGCATAGATTAATAGAAAAAAGTGGTGTTGCCGGAAAGCTAAAAAAAAAAAAATAAAAAAAAAATTAAAAACCTCAAAAAAGGATTACCACACTTTGCCGACTTTGCACCTCAATATTAGTCAAAAACTTTAATCATCAGTCAATGTTGAATGGAGGATTCGAATTGAAACTTTCTAACCAAACAACAATCAGCTCACTATGCAGACATTCAGCCTACCCAGTAAATAAAGTAAAAAAATATTAACACCAACAACAACAGCAACTACAGCGACAGACCCAGCGCGACATGCAATGAATGAAAGGCAGCCAGCCAGACCGACAGCCATACAGCCCGCGAGATAGTCAGTAAGACAGACTCGCCCAAAACTTAAATTGCGGCGTAGTTTCTAGTTTATTTCGTGCGATACACTGCTTTAGGCCGCCGCAACGGTTTTTTCGGACCGGCTTTTAAATTTTATTTCTTCACATTTGTTACTGCTTTTAGCCGAAATTATTTTTATAACTTTGGCTTTTGCGTTAAAGTGTATAGAACGTCTAAAAGAAAGAAAGAAAAAAAATGAAAAGAAATAAGTCGTAAAAGAAAGAATTGAGGGAAGCACATAACAACCAGCCGTCCAACGACAAGCTTAAGAAAGTTGCAAAATTTTTGCTACAAAAAAAAAAAAAAAAAAAAAATAAAAAAAAAAAACAGTTTTAAAAGAAACATCAAAACAACTCAACAGAGCCAAAAATAGAGGAAAAAATAATGATAAATCTGTCTGGTGACTACGTTGCCAGTCATTTATGGAAAAAAAATCCAATATTGTCTGCTATTCATTTCGTAGTCTAGCTAGAGTAGCTGGAGCAAACATTTTGTGAGTTGGCCAATACTATTGGACAATTTTTTAAGAGCAATACACGGTTTTCATAACATTTTTCCTTTCCAATGACTAGAATAGAAGAGCGATGTGGAATTTTGAAAAAAACCCATTTATTTTTTCAGAAAATTGAATTTTAAAAATATATTTGTGTGTGTGAGTGTTACTCTTCAAATCGGTATAAATTGACTCATAAAATTAATGTTTTAAAATCGTAAAAAAATATTCCCAACTTATTTCAACAATATTCCAGCTTAGCTTTTTCAAATTTGCAAAAATAAAATTAAGAAATTACTTAATGTTCGGTATTTCAAAATTATTAAAAGGTTATTAAGGCCATCAGATCAAAATCAGTGTAAATAGAGCCAAGTTGGAAAATGTTTAAAACGCATTTCACTCATTCACTCCGACATTATTTATTATATAATCCATCAGAAACAAAGGAGGAAATTAAAAAAAAAAATGGTTCATTTAGAGGCGAACTGTTCTAGAATCCACAGTTGTAGAAGTTATAATATCTGCTTTAAGCTATAAAAACTACAAGTTTTTTAGAAATAGTTGATCTTTGCTATTTATAATCAATAATATTTCACATATTATTGAATAAATTTTGAATTTCTTTTCTAAGGGAGAGAGAGGCCCGTGTAAGTTGCAACGTTTCGTAAATTTGCTCATGTTTGAAGTCAATTTGAAGTCATTGAAGTCATATGATGGCAATCATTCAAAATAAATTAAATTATGACCGAGAAGAAACATTTAAGTCATGATATATATTTTCTTAGCTTAATCTCTACCATAAACAATTTCAAAGCTAATATGTAACAAAAAACAATTCAATTCAAAAACAGAACGAAATTAGCGAAAATTTGCAGAGAACATTTGTTCGTTTTGTTTTATTAAAATAAAAAAAAACAATTGTTAATAATTAGGGTGAGGTGGGGTAATGTGTACCATGGGGTGATGTGTAACACAGAGCTTTTTCGTACAAAATGTTAACAAATGAGTTCATGAACAACTGTAATGTTTCTTTTGACGGCATCTAGTTTTTCGTAAGTGTTGGGGAAGTAGGGAAACATACATTTCATTAGAGTTTTTAAAAAGCGTGAAAAATGTTTGCTAAAAAGTTTTTTAAAATTTACAAAAAATACCGTTTCGAATAAAATTTACTTCATATTTAAACAGTGAGTAGATGTAAAATGTGCTATTGTTTAATATCTTTAAATATAAAAAGATTTTACATTTTTTTACGTTGGGGTAAATTCTATCAATGAAAAAAAAAGTGAGTTACATTGGGGTGATGTGTAAAACTTACGGTGGGATGATGTGTAACACATCTAACACATAATTACCATTAAAGAGGCAACAACGTCAAACTCTGAAATGCAATCACATCAACGGCATTAAAAGAGATCGGCCCAGTTCATATTATTCAGCTCGGACCAAAATCCAATTGTGGTAGAAAGTCAATGAAAAGCTTTGTTCTAACAACGCCACAGAAACGTTTACAGTTGCAGGTGCAGTAGATTACATTAAGTTTTTATCATAATACTTTTACTAAACATAAAAAGTCAAAATAAACATAAAAAATTAAAGTTCCTGGTCTTTAAACCAACATTTTGTTGGTGTTACACATCACACCACCAATTTAAAAAAGAAAAAAAAAACATATTTGAAATGTTTGTGCTATTTCATCCTTTTCTCAAAATATTCAACAGCCATGAAAACACTCACTTCGAATTGGTTCTTCTGCAAGGGATAGGCTTTAAACCAATCAAAAATTAAATTTCTTAACACTTCTATTTAAGCAAATAAACACGTGTTACACATCACCCCACTTCAGCCTGTGTATTTTTTTGTGTGTATAAATACATAACTCGTTTTATACAACTTGAATTTTGAAACGTTTTAATTTTTTCAAAATGACTTAAAAAATGTTTGAATACAATCAAAAAAAAAGACTTCAATTAACTTAAAATAATTTCAACATTTCAGTGACTAAAAATATGATTTCAACTGAACTGAATTTTATTGACTTGCAATTGAGTTCAATTGAATGCAATCAGTGAATCCAAGGACCGCGAATTCAATCATAGTGAATGAATTTAAAGACTTCAACAAAATTCTTTACAAATTGATTTCGAAATCATGACTTCAAAATGTTTGCTGATTTCAAAACTTGAAGTGATGAAATCAAAAAATGATTAAATGACTTAAATCATTTTTTGGCATTCCGTGCTGGTTTTTGATTACATGAATGAATTCTTTTACAACTCTGATAATGAGTGACACATACGATGAACGCCGCATTATATAACAATTCTAAGCGTCATACATAAGTTGTTGTCCAAAGCACACTTTGCTTTAATGCTGCAATGATATCTATGAGAATAATTAAAAATCATTTGTATTCAATGACATACGGCGCCTATACTTCACATATGGTTCTAAACAATAGGGGTATTCTCTATGTCTAGTATATGCCGTTGCACGGTGCAAGAATAGCAAATGATTATTCCGTACAAATGCCAAAGCATTGGCCCGATTGCATATTTCCTATTCTTGCACTGTGCAATGGCCATATACTAGACATAGAGAATACCCTAATGTTTTTTAAATCACACTACTTTGATACAAACTTTGGTACTTTGCTTTTAGTCTCATTTTCAAGACGGACGAGTATTCCTAAATCTAAGGTGACAGTGTCAGATCTTGTATTTGTCTAAAAATATTTCTAACTCGCTTACTCTCCCCCTGTGGTAGTGCCCCGAACCTGCCTGAGTGAAAAATATGTCGTCTGATTAATATGCAATAATTGTAGAAAATATTGAAAAAGAGTTAAGGCGTTATATTGGGCGCTACGTAGATGTCAGAAGTGAATACATTGAAAAAATTTTTGTTTGCATTGAAATCTTGTCTAATTGCAGGATTGAGATGTTCGAAAAGATTTAGAGCCTATAAAGGACGAGAAAGAATTAAAGTGAAAAATTTTAACTTGTATTTTGAAATCTATCATTAATCACATAATCATGGAAACATTATTTGTAGGCATTTTGCCTTTTCCAAAATACCAAATTCAGTAAATACAATAAATAAACAAGTCAATTATTCAATAGCTGCTGCTCTAACTGAAATGTTTATTTAATTATGAACGATTTATCGCAATTAAGCAAAGCTTTCAGTTTCGTTGGGTTGAACAATTGAAATTATCTTCTATTTACTTTAGATAATATTGATTTATTATTCCATTTGAACAAAACAACACTCAGAACTTTTGAAACTTATATCTACTTAACGCTATATTTAATGAACACTACTACCATGAATACATTTACTACAACCTAATTATATTATATCTAGCGGCAGTAATTAAAACTATATTGTCTAACTTATTCTCTACTTTTCTTTTCTTCTCTTTACAGTTTTCTTTTAAATGGGTTTAAAAAGTTAAGTTTAAACAGATAAAAGCTACAAGATTGTAAATAAGTTTGATTGTAATAATAAATAGCATTAAAAAAAGTTGTCTAAATAAGATTGCATTTATTAAAAGTGCAGATAGAAGGGGAGAAAAAAAAATTAAAAAATAAAAAAGTTGAAACTTAATATTAAACGAATGTCGCCGCGACAAATAGTTGTGGCATCAAGCAAAGAATTAATTAGGAATACCACAACAACAACAACAGCAACAAGCAAAACTACAAACACAACGATAAAAAAAACATCCGCTACAACAATAACAGCATCAAAACAGACGACAATAAAGCCAATAAATTGTTATAGTAACTCATTAAGAGAGAGCGATAACAACAACAACAACTTCATAACACACAGCAGCAACAACAAGAATAATAATAGTAAAAATAAAAATAATCATAAAAGTAGACAAAAAACTAATTGTTACAATTAGATCGCAAACAATTTTTTCACAAAAATTGCCAGCGACCACAAATGAAAACTTCTCATTTTTCGTCGTCTAACTACGACTATTCTAGTCGCTCGATATACGCGGGCGAACAGCAGCAGCAGCACGAGCAGCAACAACAACAACAACAACACGATCAAAATCAACAACGTCAACAGCAGCAACTACATCATCATCATCAACAACAACCAACACATTTGCAACAATATCAAACGCAGCAGCAACTAGTTGCGCAGGACAATCAAACTTCAAGAATTGTTTATCCTGCTAGCTCAACAACATTTGTTGCTATTGATGTCAAGCCACAACAGTTTGGGCGAAATTCGCCAACTTTAGTTGCAGTCGAAAGTAGAGATCAATACTATCAACAACATCAACAGCAAGTTGTCAAACAAGAACGAGTTCCACATCAAGAGCAATTTGAGAGCAATACAATTATTGCTACAGCAAATTGTAGCAGCAACAACGACAACATACAACAAAGAGTTGAAAACACTGTTAAATATATTGACGACACTTCAAGTAGTGGCTATCAAAGGCAACAAACACGTCAGCAATTGTCGCAAATTGTTGAAACATCAACTGAACGAGTTATTGTTGCAAGTAATACCAGCAATACGAGCAGAACGAGCAACAACAACTACGGCGAGAAGTCAAAACGTGTAGTTGCAGCAGCAGCAGCGAACGAAACGAGCGTTGTTGTTGTGCCGCCAAAACAACAAGTATCTGCGATACGCTATTCAACGGGTGCAACAAGCAAGCAACAACAGCAACAACAACAGCAGCTGAAGACATCCAGTAAACGCAAAAGAGAAACAGGTATGTTCATATTTATCGCATTAGCATAAAAATCTTTAGCATAAAATTTCTTCTGCATATCACCGAACTTAATCACACGCTCAATTAAAAGTTAATTTAAACAAAATGAGCTGCGAAGTAGAACAAAATCTATACATTTAGTAAATCTATAACTGTGAAAAAAAAACAAGAATATGTACCTACATGTTTTTTTTTTAAATTCTAATTTTGATGGATATTTTGACTGCTGTGTGAAAGCCAAAAATGCCATTTTTAAGATATTTGTCGTGTGTGTGTACAGTCAGAGACTAAAGTTTTCATACACTCCCAAAATATCAAGAAACTGCTAAATGAAAAGCATCAGAAAAAAAGTTGCACTATTATTAGTGTAAATAAACACGAATTTTTATTTCTTTTAAAAAAATAACGTAATAGACGAACAAAATTAAAAATTAAGGGAAACAAAAATGTTCATACTGTGCAATTTATTTTATTTTATACAGAAACTGCGTGTTGCAACTATTTAAGTACAGTAAGTTTTTTGTGTTATAAGTAGGACACGTGTAAGTTGAACGCTTCAAATTGAGTGTGCACTCAGGAACTAGTGTTGGAATCAGGAGTATCATTCTTCAAGTGTATAGAAAAAGCAAAGTCTTTCGCGAGATGAGTAAATTAATAAATGCACCACCATTTGCTATGGTCCAATTTACCATAAACAATATAAAAATACTGGTTCCGTCGAAAATAAGCTGAGACAAGGACGCCCCAAAAAAACTCTCTAGACTAGATATCTTAATTTTAATAAAAATGGAAAAATTCCCTAGTAAAGGGTGATTTTTTAAGAGCTTGATAACTTTTTTTTTAAAAAAAACGCATAAAATTTGCAAAATCTCATCGGTTCTTTATTTGAAACGTTAGATTGGTCCATGACATTTACTTTTTGAAGATAATTTCATTTAAATGTTGACCGCGGCTGCGTCTTAGGTGGTCCATTCGGAAAGTCCAATTTTGGGCAACTTTTTCGAGCATTTCGGCTAACAAACTTTTTGTTGCCAAAAATGGAAGAACTGAACTTGGTTGACATGTGGTTTCAACAAGATGGCGCTACATGCCACACAGCTCGCGATTCTATGGCCATTTTGAGGGAAAACTTCGGAGAACAATTAATCTCAAGAAATGGACCGGTAAGTTGGCCACCAAGATCATGCGATTTGACGCCTTTAGACTATTTTTTGTGGGGCTACGTCAAGTCTAAAGTCTACAGAAATAAGCCAGCAACTATTCCAGCTTTGGAAGACAACATTTCCGAAGAAATTCGGGCTATTCCGGCCGAAATGCTCGAAAAAGTTGCCCAAAATTGGACTTTCCGAATGGACCACCTAAGACGCAGCCGCGGTCAACATTTAAATGAAATTATCTTCAAAAAGTAAATGTCATGGACCAATCTAACGTTTCAAATAAAGAACCGATGAGATTTTGCAAATTTTATGCGTTTTTTTTAAAAAAAAAGTTATCAAGCTCTTAAAAAATCACCCTTTATTACTGCACTACAAATACCAAAAAGCAACGCTTACACTTTGAATAAGGCAGTTCATCCGAAAACTATTGAAAGGGTGTAACGATCTAACGGTTATGAAAGCAGAGTACTTCGCAGAAAATCATTGTTAACCGAGAAGAATTGGAGACCTCGCCTAAAGTTTGGAGTTAAGCATTTAAACAAAAGAATTGACTTTAGGAAAAGATTTTATTTACTGACGAGAGCGAATTTAGCTTGTTTGGCCAAAGAATACTGTTCGAACCAAGGTTGCCAGTCAAAATTCGGAACAATTCCCACGAAAATTACCTTTTTCCCACAGTACCATAAATTAAATACCACCAAAATTACCACGGTCAAAATAAACAAAAAAATTCCCACCTCAATTAAAAAATACCACAAAAAATCCCGCGATCATTAAGAATTACCACAAAAATACCGCGCTTTTTAAAAATACCACCAAAAATCCCATATGCACTTAAAAATCCCAAAAAATATCCCATACGCATAAAAAAATACCACAATAAATCAAAATTTTCGGAAAATCTGGAGATGTTCAGAAAGCATTTTGTAACAAGAAAATGAAAACGTACGAACAAGGGCTTAACACTTCGTTTACTCTAACGCTTTACAACTACGAAACCAAAGATATAATAGTGGTATTCAATGAACGCCGTATTAATGATGTTCATAGCATAAGAGTGATATATTTACAGAAGCGTATTTTGCAACAACAAAACATTAAGGAATTTTACAAAGGTAACTTACGACAAAAAATCGTGGTGTAAACAGAGCGTTTAATGCGTATAGTGGCAATGATTTCATATGAACTTTTTGCTTATTAAATGTGAAAAAATCCCAAATTCCCACGGCAATTAAAAAAATACCACACTGAATTCCCACTCTAATTAAAAAATACCACGCTGAATTAAAAAATACCATGCGAATTACCAAAAAAAAAATCCCAAGGCGAATTAAAAATTACCACGAATGGAATTTTTCCCACAAAACTGGCAATCTTGGTTCGAACACTGAAACATGGTGGTGGTAATGTAATGGCTTGTGAAAGCGATACAGAATCTGGGGCTGGCCTATTTGTATTTATTAGTGTCCGACCGAACCCAATGAACCATAAGTGAAGGTTTTGAGTAAGGTGAGAGTTTTGCGAACGTTTTTGGTTAGAATTTTCTAATTTCTTAGAATTTTTTTCTTAGAATTCTTAATTTTTTCTTTTTTATTTTGTCGCTTAAAAGTGCTTGTTATAAAATATTAAATTCGTGAAAGCTTTTCCCATAAAGAAAAATTGTGCATATTTTGCGAAATTCATTAAAAACTTATTTTGAGTAGAAAATTAATAATTTTTGTATCATTTCAGTAGGTAAGACTTCCTTGTAAATGAACCATTTTATGTTCATAAATGAGTTCGGAAATGAATCATTTATGTTTCTTCTTTGCATTCTGAAATGAGTTCAAAAAAGAATAATTTTTTTATCATATCAGTAGGAAACAATTTCTCATAAACGAACCATTTTTTGTTCATAAATGAGTTCACAAATGAATCATAAATGTTACTTTTTATATTCTAAATTTAGGTAAGTAAAGGAACTTAAAATGAAAATTTTAACCTTCGTACAAACGTCATATGAACTTTTTTACCAGTGCGAGATGGATGTACTGCTACACGTATGAAAATTTTCAACATTTCTATCAAAAATTAAAATCAAGCCCAAATAGAATGAAAACCACGAAAACATTCCATGCAAAAATGTAATCAAATAAATTCTCCAATTAATAACATTACTATTTGGATATTTCATATATAATTTGGAAGTTTGTCAAATTGGAAAACAATCACGCCTTTTCCCCTTTGAAACATCAATATCATGAACAACACAATACGTGAATTCCAGCCCAGGTATATTAATCCTATTAACCCAATGATTAATATGATCTCTAATTTTAGTAATAATGATTTCTTGTTTAACAAAATATCGATATGTAATTATAAATAGTATTATGCAATAATAAAATTTATAATTCAAAAAGGTTCTTTTTTTTAACTCATTATTGAACAAAAAAATGTTTGTTTTTGAGAGGCAATTCAGTACAAAAATTGATACAAAAAGGGTTCAATTTCGTTTCGGTTTTTTACAAAAGAACTTTTGTATGGTTCATTTTTGAACTCATTTCCGACGAAAAAACAGTTTGTTTCTGAGAGGCATTTTCGTCCGGCGATTGATTCAAAAAGGGTTAATTTCCGAGTGCTGAAAAATAACTTTTATGGTTCTTTTTTTAACTCATTTCCGAACAAAAAAGAGGATAATTTGTGGTTATTTTTTTAACTCATTTGCGAACAAAATAAGGTTCGTTTTTGAGAGGCATTTTGGTCCGACGAATGATATAAAAAGGGTTCATTTATGAGTGCCGAAAATGAACGTTTCTACCCGAAAAGGTTCATAAATGAATTCAAAAACGGTAGTTTTGGTTCACTGGGAATATTCGGCTTCGGTATTCGGCGTATTCGGCTGATTTTTTAATCTTCGGCTTCGGTCTAAATAGCCGGTTATTTTGGCCGAATATTTTTGCCTTGTAATGACTAAAAATTTTTTTATAATTCGTTAGGAAAATTTCAGTATAATTCGATGAATTCCGTTCGAAATTCCATACTTGAAATACTTGTTCGTTTTGTTTTTCTCTTCCTTTCTGTTCTTCCATAAGTTGGTTTTCACTCGTTTGAAAACTTTACTCAAATGATTAATGCAGTGAGTGCGACCGACATTTGTTGATAAGATCATGGTGAAGTACGTGTTGAAGGAATTGGAATAAAACTGAAAAATTTTTTATTTTCACTCGACCGTCTCATTACAATATAAAGCTTTTTAATTTTAAATATTAATTATTTTTATGATTAGTAATATTATTATTGATTCAGGTAATCATTGATTACATACGCATGTATAATATGAATTGTGTTTTTTTGTGTTTTTTTGTTTTTGTGGTCGAAAGAAATAAAAAAGCCGAGTTGCACTAGAAATTTTCTGCCAGATTTTAGTCAGTATTGATTGAATTTCTGTAGCTTTTCGTGACTAGATTGAAAATCGATTTATTTTCTACGTCATCCTGACGTTACTAAATCAATTATAGAAATATTAGAATTCAGCAAAATGACATAAAAGGAATTTAATCAATTACAAGTCGAAAAAACTAGTTTTATGTCTAGTCGAAAAAGCTACAGGAATGCAATGTTGCAATGCAAACACTCGTACTTAATATTTGCTTTTTTTTGTTTTTACTGAAACGAATAAATAACGAAAGCCAGTAGTAAATTTTATAATTTCTTTGTACTTGAAAAAAATTTTATTAATATTCCACATGACAGAATATTCGGCTTCGGCCAAAATTTCACATTCGGTCGGACACTTGTATTTATATTAGTATTAAGATAGTACTATGGATCGATACTATTAAAAACAGCTATAGGAACATAATATGCAACCATCGGTTCGTATATTGGTTCTTGGCCAGTATTGGATTTTTCAACAGGACATTGATCCCATATATTTATAAAGCGCACATTGTCAGAGATTGGTGGTTTATTATGCACCCAGGCAGTTGAACTCCACCTCTTGATCACAGGGCCTAAACCCTATTGAGCACGTTTGGAAAATTTTAAAAAGAAAAACCGTACACACCGACAAGAAATCATCAAAACAAGCTTTGCCAAGGAACTGGTGGAAAATTACTCCTGATATGACTAAAAATCTGACCGCATATTGATGCTAATAGTGTACCAACAAAATATTAAGCTTATCACAAATAATACATGAATTAGTCTGTATTTGTAGTACCTCTTAATATTTATGTTTGTTTGGTTTTGAAACAAAAGAAAAATGGGCATTTTTGTGTTTTGTGTTTCTATAACCATATAGCAACTTTTATGTGATACTTTCCTTTCAGCAGTCTTCCTTTCTGTAGACTATAGTCTCTGACTGTATGTCGGTGAAAGCATCATGCGAAAACTGTTGGGTGGATTTCAATATAACTTGGCATGAAGAAATCTTACGTTTCTCATGCTAGATACATTTGATCACTTAAAAAAGTATTTCCTAAAAAAAAAACAAAAAAAAAAATTTACGTTTTTTGCCAAATATTGAAAATGAAAAATCACCTAAAAATTAAAAAATCACCAAATAATAAAAAGTGCTATTCGCCCCCAAAATATATACAATATAAATCAAAACACGAAAAACGACAAAAATGCAAAATCGCACAATTCTTGTAATTTCATAGTTTACGCTAGTTTAAAAAATTAAAAAGATATCCATAACTATCAATGCATGGACCAGGTATCCAGGATATCAGACAGGTGGAGAAAACATTTTTTTTTTAAAGTTTTAAATTTGAAGTTTGATTTGCAAAAGTTTTTTTAAGGCGGGACATGACATTCGCGGCAGAGAAAACAGACCTTGTTTTAAAAATTCATAACTCAGTCAAAAACAAACATTTTTCCAAAATTTTTTTTATTATTGTAGAGAATTGAACAAATTACAAGAAAAAAAAACATATTTTTCACTCCAACATGGTTTTATAGAGCTCCAAACTGGCGGCAGAGAAAAAAAACGGGACCTCGTGGTTGCAGCGCTGGGAGTTGCAAAAATTGTCCGATCTGAAAAAAATGACTTTTTTAAATCTTAACAAAATTGGTTATCGTATGACACGAGCTTTTTTTTAAATTTTTTTTTCAATTTTTGGTGATGGATGTTCCAAATTTGAAAGTGTGTTTTTTCGAAAAAAATATTGAATATTTCGAAAAATATTGAAAATATTCATAAAAAAATTTAAAAAAAGCTTGTGTCATACGATAGCGAATCAAGTTTAAAAAAATACAAAAAAATAAAATTTCGTCAAATAATGAACCCGCTAGTGCCGCAATCAGTACGAAAAACATGGTTTCGAGATTAACGCGTACAAAGTTTGTGAACAAAGAAAAAAAGGTTACCTTCAATCTGCCATACCTGCTTCGTACTGTATGCCTTCGTTATCTTGTGTTGTGCTGTTTCTTATAGTTTTTTTTCAATCATTTAGCAATTCGGGCTTCACCCTTCAAGTAGGTACGAAATAACCACCAAAAGTCAGGTAGCAAGTAAAACAAGTATATACGAGCTGCCGTACGTAGGTAAGCGCAACAATTAAAAATGCGCTCTCACTAATTCGGCTGTAACTTTTGAACCGTAGAATATTTACTAAAATACAAAATTATTAAAAAAAAGTCGATTTCAAAAAACTGCCAATGTCATGTGACCCCTTAAACTAGAAATCGTGAATTTGAAGTTAAAGATATATATGGGTAAATTTCTAAACAAACGCCTTTTTTCTGTGTCCCTGTTTTTCCAGTCTTCTCTCTCAAAAAGCACAAAAATAAACTAAAAAAAAAAATACACCTAGCCTAAGTTTTCAACGTGATATTTATTTAGCTCTCATAATCTAAGCATTAATTTTTAACTGAATCCATTTTGAAGCCTCTATATACATACTCGATAAAATGGCATGAAAGACAAAGTGTTGGGAAGTAGTTACACGCACGTGGGTTTCCTTTGGATAACCTTGTTTCACCCGCATGTTATTTACAGTCGTCTGCATGGCCTGCTGCTACACTTTGAGCTCCTCCTCAATTTTCTATATGCTTTGCCGGTTATTTATACGATATATATTTGTCTATGTTGTCTTGATCGCCCAGTTGATGGAGCTGCTGCTTAGCACCTAGCAAGAATTCCAAAAATATCATAAACTTATAGCAGTAGCGCAGGAACGAACAACAAATTTGCTGCGACGCTTCCAAAGTAAACAAAAAAAAATATAATTATTATTGACAGTTTTTATTTATACTTAATTTTGTTTGCTATCTCGCTCCTACATCTTCATCTTCCTCTTCTGTTCAACTGCTGTCTCATTCAAATTTTTATTTGAATATCTAACAATTAATATTTTGCAGAGCTTTCCAGAACTAGAACTGTAGCTAGGGCCAGACATAGATACAGCAACGTGTTTGTGTACGTGTCGGTTCGTATGTCTTTTTGTTTGTCTGTCTTTTCCTATCACATCAGCTTCAATGCGATACAATTCAGCTGTTGCAAAAGTTCGCTCGTCCTATCTCTGTGCCGTAGCGCTGAAACACTGATAACAATGAACAGAGTTTATATTTTTATTTTTCATCTTTATAATAATAATAGTAGTAATAATAATAGCAATATTTTAGGCCAACTTGTTGTTTGGATGTACATTTCAACTTAACTTCTGCTCTACTATAATGTGGCTAACAATTGATACTCGTATCTATATTTTTTGTTATTTTCCTTTACCTTTTCGTTGCTATTCTTAATTTGTTTATTGCGACTCAACGGAATTAAATTGCTTGCGCACGTTTTTCAAATTAAGTATTTCACTTCAAATGGAAAGGTTTTATTTCAGTTGACTGTAATTTTCCATCAGAACTCTAACCGGTTTAATTTACTAATTGTTTACAAAACGGCGATAAGTTTCCAAATTTTGTTGGTCAAACCTTTTAACTACATAGTTGAAAAATAAGTTCGCTTTATTAACGCTTTATGTAAAGTTTACGCTTTATGTAAGCATAAACATGACAAACGCATGATTTATTGATTATATTAGAGAAACCTTAATAAAATTGTTGAGAGTGTTATAGAAATTTTAGTATCATAATTATATTAACATTTTTCAAATGCTATGTTTTGATGGTGCCTAGTTGAGGAATTAATTATTTAGGCTCAATATTGAATGTTTGAAGTAACAGGAGAAAAGCTTAGCGGGTTGGTTAAGGTAAGCTGGTTGTTTTGAGGTTAGCGGGCGCTAATCAAGACTATTAAAAGAATGTCCTGTCGTAAATATTTTACAAATTTTAACCGCGCTTGCCTATCATGCAGGAAGTCCTGGGTTGGCAAGCTGATAACTTCCATGTTCCTTCTCATTAACCATTCAATAAATCTAATGGTTAATGAGACATAAAAACATATAACGTCATATTTTTTGTTCTTAAAAACTTCAACTCTACGTTCTTACGATAGAAATGGTCGTTAAAAATAATAGGCAATTCAAAAGACAAAATAAATCAGAAACATTAAAAAAATATGTTACTAAATCAAGATGTTTGAAAAAATTACAAGAAAAAAAAAAAAATAATTACAAAAATAATTAAGTAAAGAAAAAATAGTTAAATAATAAATAAATAAGAAAAACAACTAAATAAGTTCAAAAAATAAGTAAGTTACAAAATATATAACTAAAAACAAAAAAAATATAAAAAATAAAATAAATAAAAAAAAAATAAAATAAATAAAAAATAAAATAAACAAAACATAAAATAAAATAAATAAAAAATAAAATAAATATAAAATAAAATAAATAACAAATAACAAATAAAATAAACATTAAAAACCAAAAAAAAAAAAAAAATTAAAAATTAAGATAAAAAATTATAAATAAAAAAATAGTAAAAACAATCATAAAAAATCATAAAATATAAAGAAACAATTATGGATATTAATAAACAATAATTAAAAAGTAATACAAAATAAATTGTTAAAAATAGTCAAAACTAAATAGTAAAAACTAAATAGTAAAAAAATAATAAAACTAAAACATAAACAAAAAATTTTAATAATGAAAAAGTAAAAAAGTATATAAGTAAAACATGAGCTTAAAAAAAATCAGTAAAAAAAATAAATTAGAAAATAAATTGCAAAAAAAATAAATACAAATAACTAAATAATAAAAAAAAATAATTAAAAAAGCAAAATATTTAAAATATAGGTATAAAAATATTAAAAATACAAATATAATATGAACTTACACTTGTGCTCATACAATTAAGTCTCTTATAGGAAACCAATGAAATACAGTGCATTAATATTTTTAATGTATAAAATAAACTCAAATTTATTTGTAAAACTAAAAAGGAACTCAAATTAAAAATATTACATAAAAAATTTATATGTATTCATGTTTTTTATCTTAGTTCAATAAAAAAAGATACACTGGTCCAATTCCATACTGCTCACATAATTAAGTCACCTGGAAGAAATTAGTTTTACTTTATCAAATTTTTATTTTTTTTTGAAAATATTTTATTACTTACTGTTAGTACTTGGTTGGATATCCTTTATGCCGAATGACTTCTTCACATCTCTTTCCCATTGAGCGAACTAAAGCAGCACATTGATCAGTCGTGACGTTATACCATTCATCCCTTATTATTTCCCACAATGATGCCTTGTTTGTAGGTTTTCTGGCGGAAACGGCTCTTTTAATAATTTCCCAGAGATTCTCTATTCGGTTTAGGTCAGGACTTTGTGCAGGCCACTCAAGAATTTTCATATGGTTAGCA
Source organism: Coremacera marginata (assembly GCA_914767935.1). Classification (NCBI taxonomy): domain Eukaryota; kingdom Metazoa; phylum Arthropoda; class Insecta; order Diptera; family Sciomyzidae; genus Coremacera; species Coremacera marginata. Next base: position 18,179,147 of record OU612047.1, read on the forward strand.
CTCATCCAGTCCTTTACGACGCGTGAGCAGTGTTTGGGGTCATTGTCCTGCTGAAATATAAAAGCTAAAGGCAAATCATCGGCATAATCCCCTACTAGATTTTCTTCTAGAATATTTTTATACATTGTGCCTGTCATTTTGCCTTCGATTAGGACAAGTGGACCAACGCCAGATGCAGTGAAACATCCCCACACCATTACTGATGAACCACCATGTTTGACCGTCTTCTTGGTGTATCGTGGGTTGAATTCTTGTAGTGGCGGACGTCTCACATAAGGTTTTCCATCGTTGCTGAATACATTAAATTTCGACTCATCGCTCCAAACTACCAAATTCCAGAAATTTGAGGCTTTATGAAGGTGCTGCTTTGCAAATGTCAATCTTCTCTTTACATTTTTTTTTGACACATTGGGTTTTCGTCTCGCTATTCTTCCGTTTAAAGCATTCTCTTGCAATCGTCGTCGGACAGTTTGTGCCGATATTTTTACACCATGGTACTCATCCATTTGTGCCCTGATTTCTGTAGAAGTCAAAAATGGATCGCACTTGCTCATCCTGACTAACCGTCTGTCATCAGCTGGTGTAGTTTTTCGTGGCTTTATTCGAGGTAAATTGTCAAAAGTACCATGTTTTTCGAAATATTGAATCGCATTATACACTTTTCCTCTTGAAACACTCAAAAGTTCTGTAACTTTCGCTACACTTTGGTATTTTTGGAAACATTCCCATATAATCTTCCTCTCGCTTGGTGTTGAGCTCTTCTTCTTACCCATTGTGTTTAGTGGTGCAATTCTTGATTACAATTTTGTTTTTTCCTTAAAAATTTGCAACTATTTCAAAAAAATCATAGCAATAACTTTGTAAAAGAATGCAACATATCGTTATAAAGATCAATGCCTTAATTATGTGAGCACTTACCCGCGAGTTTCGAAGAGAGAATGTCATGTGGAATTCAACGTACACAATATATATTCATAATTACTTACAATATTTTTAGAACAGATAACGGTATTAATTATGAGTAAAAGAAAACAAGTGTAACTCTACAGTGATAATTGTTATTTCTTCTTTCATGTTTTGTTTCTTGATGTCTTAATTGTATGAGTACAAGTGTATATAAAATTGTAGAAACTAGTAAGGATGGAGCTTCGGCAGGGTAAAATACTCAGGTAAAATACGCAGGTAAAATACTTCGACAGCTAAAATACTCCCCCGCGGTCATATTGAAGTATATTCGAAGCCTTTAGCCACGACATACACAATGACATTCAGTTTTATATATTAACGAAAGTTCTTTAATTTTGATGACGTCACTTTGTATGGGAAGTGGGCGTGGTTTTCATCCAATTTTGCCATATATCATAGAGATGGTTTATATTATATATCAAAGCTAATGTGCAAAATTTCAAAATATTTCATTAATTTTTGTGGATTTTTGAGAGATTTTATGTTTAAAATAAAGCCACTTTGTATGGGAAGTGGGCGTGGTTTTCATCCAATTTTGCCATATATCATAAAGATGTTGTTTCATATTTAATATCAAAACCTATGTGCAAAATTTTAAGACATTTCTGTAATTTTTGAAGATTTTTAAGAAAGTTTACGTTTAAAATAAAGGCAATTTGTATGGGAGGTAGGCGTGGTGTTCATTCAATTTTTCCAAATATCATAGTGATGGTCCATATTAAATATCAAAGCCTATGTGCAAAATTTCATGACATTTCTTTAACTTGAGCAGATTTTCAAGTGATTTTACTTTTAAAATAAAGCCAATTTGTATGGGAGGTAGGCGTGGTTTTCTTTTGATTTTTCCAAATTTCATAGCCAGAATTTGAATTGAATATCAAAGCTTACGTGCCAAATTTCAAGGCATTCCTTGAGTTTTTGTGGATTTTAAAGACATTTTTCTGTTAAAATAAAGTCACATTGTAAGGGAGGTAGGCGTGGTTTTCATCCGATTTGGCCCGTTTTCAAACTTGATCTTCCTTTTTTAAAAATATATAAATATTTTGAATTTCATTGCGATAGCTTTAAAATTACGGCTGTAATCGTGTCCACAGACGGACAGACAGACTGACACACGGAAATCGACTCAGGAGGTAATGCTGATAAAAAATATATATATTTTTCTATACCCGCCTCCTTCTTGGCGTTACAAACGGAATGTCAAAGTTAATATACCCCTTACGCAGTACGCGTTGGGGTATAAAAATAAGAAATGATAATTAAAACTTAAACTTAAATATAGAACATTTTAAAAATAATAACGTAGTAGAACTTAATTAAAAAAAAACATTGAAAAATGTTATAGTTCAAAATAAAAAAAAAAAGTAAAAAATTTAAGCATCAGCAGGGAGTGCCCAAAGTACCATGAGCTTTCATTTAATGTTCGTTTTTTATTTAAACACAAAATAACTGACAAATCAGATTAAATTTTTGCAGAAATTACAGAAATAAAATCAATTAAAAAAAATTGTAAAAACGTGCTCAATTCTAGGTATTTGAAAATTGTTTAGAATAAAAATGCCCTCTATTATTTAAAGCTTTCTTTCCTAAATAGTAAAAACGTTAGGTTCAAAAAAAGAAAAGGAGTTATTTAAGAAAGTCTCAGTAGAATGTTCTAATTAAGCTGTTCTTCTTTGCATTAGTGATTTATCTTTTTAAAATAATCTTTTTTTCTTAGTTAAATTTCACATGCTTAAATTTTGCAAATAATTTTTAAGTAACAGTAAAGTTAACTGGATTTACAAGCTTTATGGTAGGTCTTTTTATATGCGTCTGCTTGTTGTACAACCATATATATCTAAGGAAAAAAATATGTTTTTAAATCGTTTGGAAGAATACAGAAAACGTTTCATCGCTCTGTCGTACTCTCTCATATAATTCTATTAACCGCAAATTCTTGACAGACGAAGTTCTCCTTGAATTAAAACACTCGCGATAAACGCAGCACATCTCTGTAGACTACTTTTAACAATATTCTGCACCTTAAACCATGGCTCGACGGTTGTTCTTGAACAATTTGCTTTGAGTGGAATAACCACGCAAAACAACAAAACAGTAACATTACCTTTAGCTGCTACTTTCTGAGAGTTGCTTTTTGCTACATCCTTCTCTTTCTTAACATTTTAATACCCTTGCCAATAATTTTTTTTTATGTACTTTCTCGCGTAAATCTTACGTTTGCAATAATGCACTTGTTTAACAGAGTTGCCAACATATCAAGTTCAAAACAGTTTTAAAATGTTTAGAAATTTCTTTCAAAAGATTTTTAATATTTTGGATTTGATTTAAAAATCTGGGTAATATAATAGATTATTATTCTAGTATTAGTATTAGTATAAGTATTAGTATTAGTATTAGTATTAGTATTAGTATTAGTATTAGTATTAGTATTAGTGTTAGTATTAGTATTAGTATTAGTATTAGTATTAGTATTAGTATTAGTATTAGTATTAGTTTTAGTATTAGTATTAGTATTAGTATTAGTTTTAGTATTAGTATTAGTATTAGTATTAGTATTAGTATTAGTATAAGTATTAGTATTAATATTAGTATTAGTATTAGTATTAGTATTAGTATTAGTATTAGTATTAGTATTAGTATTATTATTAGTATTAGTATCAGTATTAGTATTAGTATTAGTATTAGTATTAGTATTAGTATTAGTATTAGTATTAGTATTAGTATTAGTTTTAGTATTAGTATTAGTTTTAGTATTAGTATTAGTATTAGTATTAGTATTAGTATAAGTATTAGTAGTAGTATTAATATTAGTATAAGTATTAGTATTAGTATTAGTATTAGCATTAGTATTAGTATTAGTATTAGTATTAGTATTAGTATTAGTGTTAGTATTAGTATTAGTATTAGTATTAGTATCAGTATTAGTATTAGTATAAGTGTTAGTATTAGTATTAGTATTAGTATTAGTATTAGTATTAGTATTAGTTTTAGTATTAGTATTAGTTTTAGTATTAGTATTAGTATTAGTATTAGTATTAGTATTAGTATAAGTATTAGTAGTAGTATTAATATTAGTATAAGTATTAGTATTAGTATTAGTATTAGCATTAGTATTAGTATTAGTATTAGTATTAGTATTAGTATTAATATAAGTATTAGTATTAGTATTAGTATTAGTATAAGTATTAGTATTAGTATTAGTATTAGTATTAGTTTTAGAATTAGAATTAGTATTAGTATTAGTATTAGTGTTAGTATTAGTATTAGTATTAGTATTAGTATCAGTATTAGTATTAGTATAAGTGTTAGTATTAGTATTAGTATTAGTATTAGTATTAGTATTAGTATTAGTATAAGTATTAGTATTAGTATTAGTTTTAATATTAGTATGAGTATTAGCATTAGTATTAGTATTAGTATTAGTATAAGTATTAGTATTAGTATTAATATTAGTATAAGTATTAGTATTAGTATTAGTATTAGTATTAGTATTAGTATTAGTTTTAGTATTAGTATTAGCATTAGTATTAGTATTAGTATTAGTATTAGTATTAGTATTAGTATTAGTATGTATTAGTATTAGTATAAGTATTAGTATAAGTATTAGTATTAGTATTAGTATTAGTATAAGTATTAGTATTAGTATTAGTATCAGTATTAGTATTAGTATTAGTATTAGTATTAGTATTAGTATTAGTATTAGTATAAGTATTAGTATTAGTATTAGTATTAGTATTAGTATTAGTATTAGTATTAGTATAAGTATTAGTATTAGTATTAGTATTAGTATTAGTATTAGTTTTAGTATTAGTATTAGTATAAGTATTAGTATTAGTATTAGTATTAGTATTATTATTAGTATTAGTGTTAGTATTAGTATTATTATTAGTATTAGTGTTAGTGTTAGTATTAGTATTAGTATTAGTATTAGTATTAGTATTAGTATTAGTATTAGTTTTAGTATTAGTATTAGTTTTAGTATTAGTATTAGTATTAGTATTAGTATTAGTATAAGTATTAGTAGTAGTATTAATATTAGTATAAGTATTAGTATTAGTATTAGTATTAGCATTAGTATTAGTATTAGTATTAGTATTAGTATAAGTATTAGTATTAGTATTAGTATTAGTATAAGTATTAGTATTAGTATTAGTATTAGTTTTAGAATTAGAATTAGTATTAGTATTAGTATTAGTGTTAGTATTAGTATTAGTATTAGTATTAGTATCAGTATTAGTATTAGTATTAGTATAAGTGTTAGTATTAGTATTAGTATTAGTATTAGTATTAGTATTAGTATTAGTATAAGTATTAGTATTAGTATTAGTTTTAATATTAGTATTAGTATTAGCATTAGTATTAGTATTAGTATTAGTATAAGTATTAGTATTAGTATTAATATTAGTATAAGTATTAGTATTAGTATTAGTATTAGTATTAGTATTAGTATTAGTATTAGTATTAGTTTTAGTATTAGTATTAGCATTAGTATTAGTATTAGTATTAGTATTAGTATCAGTATCAGTATTAGTATTAGTATTAGTATTAGTATGTATTAGTATTAGTATAAGTATTAGTATTAGTATTAGTATTAGTATTAGTATTAGTATAAGTATTAGTATTAGTATTAGTATCAGTATCAGTATTAGTATTAGTATTAGTATTAGTATTAGTATTAGTATAAGTATTAGTATTAGTATTAGTATTAGTATTAGTATTAGTATAAGTATTAGTATTAGTATTAGTATTAGTATTAGTATTAGTTTTAGTATTAGTATTAGTATTAGTATTAGTATTAGTATTAGTATTAGTATTATTATTAGTATTAGTGTTAGTATTAGTATTATTATTAGTATTAGTGTTAGTGTTAGTATTAGTATTAGTATTAGTATAAGTATTAGTATTAGTATTAGTATTAGTTTTAGAATTAGAATTAGTATTAGTGTTAGTATTAGTATTAGTATTAGTATCAGTATTAGTATTAGTATTAGTATAAGTGTTAGTATTAGTATTAGTATTAGTATTAGTATTAGTATTAGTATTAGTATTAGTATTAGTATTAGTATTAGTGTTAGTATTAGTATTAGTATTAGTATTAGTAATAGTACTAGTATTAGTATTAGTATTAGTATCAGTATCAGTATTAGTATTAGTATTAGTATTAGTGTTAGTATTAGTATTAGTAATACAAATTTTGCTATTTCCAAATTTTACAATTTAAGTACTAGACTGCTTAAGTAAATCCTCTACAAAACTATTGAAAAGAAACCCAAAGAAGTCAACTTGGTTGAGAATTTAGATCGTATAGAAACATAGTGCAAGAATTCGGAATTAAGAAACGGCAGAGTATTAAAAAAAACGATTTTTAAAAAGCATAGTTTTGATGCAAACCATTGAATTTCGTAATTTTTTTTTTTTTTGTTTTAACCTGACCTTATTAGTCTTTCGAACCATTCTTTAAAATTTTTTAATTTTGTAGTTATAAAAGTTGGCAACAATGTTCCTTGGATTGTCGTCTGCCAAGAAAAAACTGAATTGTGTTATAGTTCCGGCACCTTGAGGTTAAATTGGAATAAGCTAGAATAAGATTGCAACCATAGCGTACAAAAAAAAATGAAAAATTTATGTAATAAAATTGGCGCAATTTAAAGGAACTTTTCTTCTTACTACCGCTTTCAAATAGAACGAACGGATATGCGTGTTTTTGCTTTTTTCTGACTGCAAGACCAGATGATAATTTAGCACTTTGTTCTACACCCAAGGCAAAACGTTGACACACCTTGTACTAATGTTGTTACTTTCTTTGCAATGCACAGAAGCATAAAATTTTAAAGAACTACAGTTTGGTTTATTGTTTGTAGCTAGAGGCAGTGTTTTCTAAATTCAGTGTTTTCAAAAGACTTTTCACTTGTTACTTTTATTGCACTAAACGATATCATCTTGGTTTTTATATAAAATAATAAAAAGGTAAGTGAGAGAGGATCGCTGGTGAAAACGACATCATTATATTGAATGAGATTTTTAATATTTTGAATATTCTTGTATTATTTTGCAGTGAATCTTCTTAAGCCGCATATGCAGAAAATTAGAATTTGGAGTTAAAACTTTCACTGGGAAAAATTGCCTCAATTTTATGAAATAAGACTCCAAAATAAATGAAAAATTCATTAATCAAATCAAGAACTTGATAATAAATAGTATTTCCCTTGTATGAAATGTTTTTATAAATTTTTAATCGAAATTCATTGAGTTAAAATGGCTCTACAATTTCCTATAGTCGTATTCGTTTCGTACAAGGGAAATATAATATATGACCCCAAAAGATGAAATAACAACAAAATTGTTTTGTTGTTGCCTTCTGTATACATTTTTTGGGAACGCTTAATTTTTTTTTGGGGCAATATTTTATTGGGGTGTAATTTCATAGCGCCTTCTTGTATATCTATAAATAAAAAAATAATTTTCTGTGTAGAAATATGCTATAGGCGCCTAAATTGCTCATCCGATCAGCATGAATATGAGTTGGTCTATTCATTTTTACCCTTCAACATTTCTTCTGACCACACTTAACCCCTATGTGCAAGCCTTAACAGTGCTAATTTTAACAGTGATGACATTTACAGTGGTAACGATATAACACGACAGCCGTTAACATTGCTGATGTTAACATTGCTGACTTAGGTGATTGAGGTTACGCCAATACGTTTTGAGCTTTTAATCAAAGATTTAAAATGTTTCCACGAATATTTTTTATGCAAATTTTGACAAAATGTTCTCCAAAAGTTGTATAATTATAATGAAGAAATAATAAAGAAATTTTCCTAAAATAAACAGGTGCTTAAAAACAAAAATTTTGAAACATTGGTTTTTTTTTTGCCTAAAAACTTTACTGGGTCCTTAGAAAGATTAAGTTAGTAAGAATTTCTTGTTCTGTTTACACATCATTTCATTATTGTGTTTATATACTTTTTAACACTCACTACAATAAGTTTATTGCCACATATGTAAGTACTGTAAATAAAGTGAATGTTATGTTTTCATCTGCTGTCAATGACATAATCAACAACACCAGCAACAACAACAACAACAACAACAACAACAACAACAATAAAAAAAGTAATAATTATAACAGAGCCAGAAAAAATTAAATTGAATATTGTATTTATTTTTGATGTTTTTAAAATTCATGCAAGACATCACGTAAAACTTATAAACTTGGCTCTTTGTTTATTATACTCCCTTATTTATTTAAATAAACTAGCACACAAACAAACACACACGTGTCAAATTCACACATCTGTCTCAAAAACACGCAAACACCTAGATGACACACACACACACACTCACACACATGCAGCCAACCACACTCCATTGGCACTTGGTGTAGATGTTTTTGATGTCTATAGGCAGAGAGAAGCATCGTCGGCATATCACGAAATTTTGTGGTGCATGTCACGTTATAAATAACTGACGATAAGATTTATTTTTTTTTTGTCCCTGTTCCAAAAACAAAAACCAATTTATTTGTTAAACATAAATTCACTATGCTTTAAGTGTGAGAGTTATTTCTTTTTTTTTTTTGTTTTTTTTACATAAGGGTTTCTCTGGGGATACATATAAAATCAAAAAAGATTTTGTTAGTTAATAAAAAAATCCTGCTCAGCAGTGAATATTAACGAAAAGATAGAAAGGTGGATGGCGTCTATGGTGAGCCATGACAATTTTTGAAATGAGCTGGTGAGACTTCTGGCTGATTTTAGCTTTGAGTTAAGAGTACTAATTAATTTAGCTATAAAAGCATTTTTTATAGCTGTTCCATAATTTTAGTGACTTTGTTTTTTTAAATACTTCGAGAAAAAGCTTATGTTAAATTAACAAAAAACCTAGTATAATTTATAAGCTGGCTTTGGTAGTTTTCAGCCACCCAAGTTTTCCCATTAAAACGCCTAAGTCTTACATGTTAAGCTGCCAATTTTTATTTGGGCGATAAATTAACTAAATATTTGATAATTTATACATTATTTAAAAAAAAAGAATTTTAACAGTTATAACTTTTTTCTGAGTTTGGGTTTTTTAATTTTTTTTTTTTTTTTGCAGAAAAAGCCATCCCTGCTATTGTTTTTTTAAAATTTTGTATTTTTGGGGATTTTAGCGGAAAAATACTCAAACTCCAGGTTGTTAGGATGGGGTTATTCAACATAATTGCACAATTTTTTTAACCGTTTTTAAGTTTTTTTTTAATGAAGAATCAAAAAAAAAAAAAAATACACTGCTTGTTTTGTATAATTCTTCATACAGTAATCTCATATCATAAATCATGAAAAATTTATTTATAATAACGAAAATGGCTTCGATGATAAATTATATCCATACCATTATGATGAAGTGTCGGATTTTCGGTGGTTTACCTACAATATATCGCATATTCTTTTTTTTGGCAGGGTATCAAAGTATGTGCTTTTAAAGCAATGTATTAAACAATAAATTGCTTGTGTGAATAAGCATAAGTTTATAATTCCCATACAATTCTCTCCACCCAAGCCGACTTAGGTGATTTAACTATTGCTTTTTTTCTCGGTGTATAATGTTGAAATTTGCAATTTTTTAGTAGAGGAAACATCTTAATAATACTGATTACATCCAAAATAAATTTTTTTTGAATTTGAAAAAACAAATGACTTAATTTTTTCTCACTATTTCTCATTCTTATCAAAAATATGCTATATTTAAGCATTCTACAGTTTCGACGACTACTTTGAGGTTTATGATTTAACAACAACTAAATTCATTAATTCGTTTTATTTGGCCAGACACTCAGTCCAATAAATGCATTTTCTGTTCGTATAACTTCTTGACTTCATGAGCAGTGAAATTGATTTGAATAAAACCCCTTCATAAAACATCAACACAGCAACAACAACAACAAGAACATCATAAACACATCCTACATGAATGGGCTGGTCTAAACTGTTGGATGAAGTGGAAGTTGAAGTACTACATATATATGTATTCAATTAATGTTATTTCATCGAAAATTGTTTGGCACAGCAGGGCGGAATACTTAACGAAGCAACACCTGGCTATGTCGGAAATTGTGTCTGACACATTTGCATCATACTCAATGTATAGTTTTTTTGGTTTTCTTTTTTTTCTGTTTTGGGTTTTGTTCCACCACTTTAATATATTTATTGAATTTAAAGATACGTATGGTACATTCATTATGTTTATTATGCACAGTGGATCAGATACGTCAATTTTTGGTCATGAATATAAATTTAAATTTAAGAGTTGTTAAGCTCAATAGCCCAAAATACACTGTAGTGCTCAGTCTGCGTGAAACCAGTTTTGGTTTTGTGCACATGAACTTTGTTTGATTGTATTAATTTGGTAAATTTTGCGAAGCCCTAAATAAAATATGACGACTTGGCTTATGTGTGCGTGACAGTCACTCGTCACTACAGCTTTTCGGTGCGTTCAATTTCACGCACCTCACATCGCCTGGCTCTCCTCCCTTGCCTAAGAAAACCGGTTTCACGCAGACTGGGCACTACACTGTATTTTGGGCCTATAGTAGTTAAGCTATTGAGAGTTGAACAAAATGGTTGTGTTGTGATGATCAAGGTTTGGATTTTGATGCACTTAAAAACATCCAAAAATTACCTAAAAAAATTACAAATGCTTAGAGCATTAAAATTTCTCTAAAAAAAAATACAAAATTGACCTAAAAATAAAATTCATGATATATTTCTAATTGCTTTCAATTAAAATGTTGATAACTGCATTTAGATTATCAAAATAAAACAACCATTTATTTCGAAATACTTCTTTCCACTTTAGCACTGACGAAAAACGAATTTATGTAAAAAATGAAATGTGATTGTAGTTCCAAATTTCCTTTTAGTTCCATGTCTCCAATATTTTTTCACTAAATATTTCACCTTCATACCCGAAATTCTGTTTCAATACTTGACGAAATTTTCTACAACGATAAGCTTTTCTTTTATACTTTTAATCAAAGTAATACTCTAAAATTTCTATGGCTCCATGGTATGGATTGAATATTACCTTTCTGTTTAAAAAAGTTTGAAAATTATGCCCTTTATTTCATTGTTGAAAAACAACATTTGAGCCTCTTTAACTGCTTTGGAAGCCTCTTCAAAAAATCTTTTCGGAAGATCATCACGGAAAGTTTCAATGTTGACTAAGAGACACGGAAAAAACGGATTAGAATTCACAAAATCGCACTCAGATTCGCACAGATTATGGTAGGATGAAAAAAAATTATTTTAATTCGTAGTGATGGAAAAATTTGTGCTTATAATATAAATACCGGTATATATTATAAATACCGAATATAAACCTCGCTATACTACCAAATCCTTAAAAAATGGATGTGGCAATATAATGGTGTGGGAATGTTTTTCGTGGCATGATGTTGGGCGCCTGTGTATTAGATCAAGCAACTGGAAAAGACAAATCTTTATGTTCGTCGTATCTTGTAAGAAGTCATGCTTCCATATCGTCCGTCCCCTTCGTGCCAAAAACGCCAATGTGCATTTTTATTTTTTTTTTTGGGTAATCGAGTTTAAAGATTCGAATGGCTCAGAAAAAATCCAACTTTTCCAAAATTTCTTTTCGGAAATGGATAATACGCACTTAAAATTACAAAACATAAAAAAATTAATTTTTGTGCAACCATTTAACGATTTCATTATTTTTACATTAATAGTTACATAGTTTTTTTTTACTTTCCACATCAGATTCGAAATCTGCGACCCCAAAAACCACCTTGTAAGTCCAAATTTTAGTTAAATCGGGTAACATTCTAAAGATTCGGTCGCCATATTGGATTCGCCATTTTGTATTTTTTATTTTTGACATCGAATTCGAAATTAGCAACCCCAACAACATCCTTTATATAGAACTTACTAAATTCCGTACACAAATAACTATATTATGGTCAGTTTATCGTGTCAGCTGGACCACAGTGCAAGGGCGGCATATATTTTATGCACTCACGCATATTAATATCGGAAATCAACAAAATTTATGTGACTCTTAAGGGCCCTTGAAAATGCTAAAAACATGTTTCCCATAATTATACGACATTTTGTGGGAATTTTATGACTGTTTTAAATGCTTTTTTGATGCAATTCCACTCGTACATCAAAATCTGAAAAAAATTAATATATATTTTACTTTAACCAAGTGAAACATTTACTTGAAATGAAACATATTATACATGTTGATATACTTGAAATGAAACATATTATATATGTTGCATTTCAATAAACACAACGCAATCAGCCGAATTATGTAGAGTTGTAGAAGGAAGTTTTCGTTTTTATGATAGCAGATAGACCTCATTTTTTTTTATTTTACACTCATGAATATTGACGGTTGATGAACAAATTTGCATTAAAAATTTGCAAAAAGTTTTTAAACTTTGTCTTGAAAACGGGAACTCCCTTTTACAACTCCCGGGAGAAAATCTTTCATAATTGGACTGAATGAAAAAACACAATTTAATGAAAAATAAAATACAACAAAATGAAAAATATAAAAAGTGAAAAATTTAAGAAAAAAATATTGAATAAATAAAAGAAACGTAAAAAATACAAAAAAAGAAAAAAAATCAAAATTAAAAAAAAACTAAGAAATTAAAAAAAAAAGAAAAAAATAAAAAAAAATTAAAAAATAAAAAAAAAATAAAAAAATAAAAAAAAAATAAAAAAATTAAAAAAAAAAAAAATTAAAAAAAAAATAAAAAAAAAAAAAAAAAATAAGAATTAAAAAACAAATAAAAATTTAAATAAAAAAAAATCAAAAAAATAAAAAAAGGGTAAAAAAAAAAGAATAAAAAATAATAAAAAATAAAGATTCAAAATCAATCTTCAACAAAAAAATAAAAATAAAAAGTGAAAAAATTGTAAAACAAAAAGTTAAAAAAAAAATACAAAAACACATATGCAAAAAATACAAAAGTACAAAAATACGAAAGTAAAAAGTACAAAAGCATTAAAGTACAAAAATACAAATAAAAAAATTCACAATTGTACAAAAATACAAGAAAACAAATAAATAAAAAATATACAAAAATAATCGAAGGAAAAAATAAAAAAAAAAATCAAAAGGGGGAAAAAAATAAAAATTAAAAAAAAATAAAAATTAAAAAAAAATAAAAATTAAAAAAAAATAAAAATTAAAAAATCTAAAGGTTAAAAAAAAATTAAAAAATAAAAAAAAATTAAAAAATAAAAAAAAATTAAAAAATAAAAAAAAAATAAAAATAAAAAAGTTATATTTTTACGTAAACCAAAAAGTTACAAAATACAAAAACACAAGAAAACAAATATACAAAAAAAAAAAAATACATAAATACAAAAATAGAAATCGCAAAAGTACAAAACTAAAAGAATAAAATTCAAAATAAAAAATATGTGAATAAAAAAGTACAAAAATACATAAGCACAGAAATACAAATATACAAATATTAAAAAAAAAACATGCATAAATACGAAAATACAGAAGCACAAAAATACGAAAGTAAAAAGTGCAAAAGCATAAAAGCGCAAAAATACAAAAATACGAAAATATAAAAATATAAAAATTCAAAATACGAAAATAAAAGGGAACAAAAGCATAAAGTACAAAAGTACAAAAAAAATTTCAAGAATACAAAAATACGGAATACAAAAATAAAAGAATACAGAAATGCAAAATACAAAAAAAAACGAAAATTCAAAAGTACAAAACCCAATTTAAAAAAAAAAAAAAAAAATATGGGCATTTCCAGAAAAAAGTGCACCATGACACGAAAATGAAAAGTTATTAAAAAGTTATTATTTTATGATATTATCTTAGAAAATCGTCTACATTGTTTCACAAATGTAGTTTTTCTCTTGCGTAAATGTTTAGTAAATGTTTCTTAAACGTTTTTGTTGCAGTAAAAATTGAAGGTATTGGCTAAAGATAATAATGAAATGATTGAGGCAAGGAGAGAACAGTATATCAACTTTATTTATTGATTTCTCAATTACTTAATAACTTAGTTATTTAATTGCTTAATTACCCAATTTAATCACAATGGAAATTTAAGTAACGTAACGCCAGTAACGTCACGTCAAACGACTAAGCTTAATTACAAAAAAACTGGAAAAGATTTTTAAATTTGATGACTTGAAAATAAACTCATATTATTTGAAATTCTTCTAAAAAAGGTTTTATACAAAAAGTCTTGTCTAATTAGCAGAATTTTGCAAATTTTGTAAGCCAAGTAGAAAACTACTTCCGCTTTTTGTAACGTCACGCCAGAGCATAGTTTTGCTTATATCTTTAAATCCTTGGAGTCAATTGTTATAATTCTTTTACTCTTTATAGTACTACTTAATAACTACGCAAATTTCAAAAATCGTTATCAAAAATTTGACTTTTTCATTCTTTTTTTTAATATTTTTTCGTACAAATCGTACGGTAATGCCACTTTGGAAATGCCTATATGAAAAAAATAAAAAAATAAACAAATAAACAAAAAATACAAAAATAAACAAAAAATACAAAAATAAACAAAAAATAAAAAAATAAACAAAAAATAAAAAAATAAACAAAAAATAAAAAAATAAACAAGAAACAAGAAAATAAACAAAAAATAAGAAAATAAACAGTAAATAAAAATAAACAAAAAATATAAAAATAAACAAAAATATAAAAATAAACAAAAAATATAAAAATAAACAAAAAATATAAAACTAAACAAAAAATATAAAAATAAACAAAAACTATAAAACTAAACAAAAAATATAAAAACAAACAAAAAAAAAATAAAATAAAAAAAAAATAAAATAAATAAAAAATAAAATAAATAAAAAATAATAATAAATAAAATATAAAAAAAATAAATAATATATAATAAAAAAATAAAAAAAAAAAAAAATAAAATTAAATAAAAATAAACAAAAAATAAAAAAAAAAATATATTCGGGGTTGTTGTAGAATCCAACAACTCTTGGAATCGCAATTAAAACCGACGAATATTTCCCTTAAGCGTTATGGATCTAGATTTTGCGGTCTTATGTTCGAATCGGTTTCGGTGTTTGTTTTACGTTCCACAGAAATCGATGTTATCCGAGGGATCCTAAGCGAAATATTTGTCTATTTCAATTCTGATTCCAAGCGCTCTTAGTTTCTACAACAACCCCGAATATGCTGTTGTGAATTTAACTCGCGTCCTCTGGAATACTAGTTCGCTTGTTCTACTATTCAACCATTTCGATTGAGAAAATCGATCTGCGTAACGTGCTGTATGATGTTCTCTTACGATTTATTTGCTAAACTCATTCATAAACAAATAAAGTATAATTTATGATTCTCATTCATATAAAGGACTAATTTTTTTGTCAAGTATTTTTTCCTGAATGAGTAAAAACGTATCATTAAAGATTCATTTATAAACTCTTGTATGAAGATGTTTTTTTTCGTTTTAAAAATTAATCTTTTGAACTATTTTGAATTTCAAAATATGCATTTTTTGGAATTTGCTCTTATTTTATTTCCTTGACACAAGTTCAAGGAAAGTCTCAGTTCGAAAACAAAATTTAATAATCGAAAAATATCAATTCGAAAACTATAGCAAAATTTCACTTTGTCAAAACTGCTTGAAAAAAGCGGGTATATTAAGAAAGTGTATTATATTAAATTCTAATACACATTTTTTAAAAATTTTTTATTCAGAGACAATTTATAAATGTTTAAATTTGATTGTAAAATATTAATAATGTTCGTTCTCCATTCTTTTGCAGGTAATAAAAAAAAAAAAATCCAGACTTTGTAACATATATTGCTTACTCACACAAACGTAAGTAGTGTAAATTTACATAAATTTATTCAAGCGTAACTTTAGCCAATTTGTGTTTATAGCGTTGAAAAAATTAACACATCTAACAATCGTAAGAAGATTTACAAAAAGTCAGCTCAGAGAGAAGCACACAAAGAACGTACACACTACAAATAAAATAAAAAAAAAGAAAAGAACACAAAACGAGAAATCATTCACGGCAGATAACTTTCGAAAACGTGTCAATATCATACTCGAAAAATAAAGTCAGGCAAACCATTTAAATGCATTGAAATCAAAGAAACACTGGCAAACAATAAATAAATGAGTAACTAGGTGTACTAATGTTTGTATGTTTGTGTTATTATAACGTATAATTCGAGATGTAGAACAAGCGCGTAAAAGAGCAGGAAAAAAAATGTATAAAAAATTTCATATAAACAGCAGACCTGTTTTCCTCATTAAAAGGCAAGTGCAAAAAGAAAGAACAAAAAACAAAAAAAAAAAAAAAAAAAATTAAAAATTAAAACAAAACGTTCCTACCGGGGAACAGCATATTTGGCGAACACCGTCAAAGGAAAGCAGCGTCTGATGCGCATTTAAAATATGGCTCTACTGCATCAAATGGTGCCCTGCTGCCTGCACCGCGTTGCAATCCTCCTTCACTAGCGCCGACTTTTTCGACTGCTTTTATTTTGCAATCTTCTGTCACAGCTATTTAAAGTTTTTGTTGCTTTTTTGTTTGGAGCCCCAAAAAATAACTTAAAATTAAATAAAATCAAAGTTAAACCATGAAGTTGTCTTCACAAATTTCAACTTTAATTTTGACTCCAATTTCGACTTTGGCTTTTATTTTTAAGGCCAACACGATCATCATAAATCAAGCATATTTGTCAGAGTTAAACATGAATAGGTGCCTAACTTTGACTGTTAACTCGTATACCTCCTTTTTTTTTTTTTTTTTTTTTTTTTTTTTTTGGTTTGTCGAATTCAATTTAATGATGTGCCAGTTGTTGTACCAGAAACAAGTTAGACTTCACTTGGCTTAAAGCTGTGAACCCACAAATAAATTTAAGCTGTACGATTTATTGCAGTCACACTCGAAATTTTCACAAATAGTTAAAAGCTACCAACAAATCAATATTTTAATCAACTGTTTAGATCTTGCTTTTTACCGAAATTACGAAATATCTTAATTATATACTGAATTTTATTTAGTGTTGAAATTTTCTACAATATTGATTGAATGCTAAGTTTTATACTTTGAAGTTAAATTCTTGAAATTAGTTCAAAGTAGAAATAAAAAACAAAGATTGTATACAGTAAAGAAGTGAAACTTCTTCTCTGTATGCAGAGTGTATAGTGTATTCTCTTCTAAAATAAGAAAGCTTTTAGTGTAAGAGACGAACGGAAAGATATAGAGAGTCAGATAGAGAGGGAGATAGAGAGGGAGATAGAGAGGGAGATAGAGAGGGAGATAGAGAAGGAGATAGAGAGGGTGATAGAGAGAGAGAGAGATACAGAGGGAGATAGAGAGAGAGAGAGATAGAGAGAGAGATAGATAGAGAGAGATAGATAGAGAGAGAGATAGAGAGAGAGATAGAGAGAGAGAGTGAGTTAGAGAGAGATAGACAAAGATAGAGAGAGATAGAGAAAGATATAGAGAGATATAGAGAAATATTTATAGAGAGATAGAGAGAGATAAAGAGAGAGATAGATAGACAGAGAAATCCAGAGATATAAGAGAGAGAGAGAGTTAGAGAGTGATAGAGAGGTAGAGATAGAGAGAGTTCGAGAGAGATAAATAGAGATAGAGAGAGATAGAGAAAGATAAAGAGAGATAAAGATAGAGATAGAGGGAGATAAAGAGACAGATAAAGAGACAGATAAAGAGAGAGATAAAGAGAGAGATAAAGAGAGAGATAAAGAGAGAGATAAAGAGAGAGATAAAGAGAGAGATAAAGAGAGAGATAGAGAGAGATTAAGAGAGATAAAGAGAGAGAGAGATATAGAGATAGATAGAGAGATAGGTATAGAGATAGATAGAGAGAGATATAGAGAGACAGAGATAGAGAGAAAGAGATAGAGAGACAGAGATAGAGAGAAAGAGATAGAGAGAGAAAGAGATAGAGAGAGAAATCGAGAGATATAAAGAGAGGGAGAGAGAAAGAGAGTTAGAGTTAGAAAGTGATAGAGAGAGATAGAAAGTGATAGAGAGAGATAGAAAGAGATAGAGATAGTTAGAGAGAGATAGATAGAGATAGAGAGAGATAGAGAGAGACAGAGAGAGACAGAGAGAGATAAAGATAGAGATAGAGAGAGAGATAAAGAGAGAGATATAGAGATAGAGTTGAAGAGAGAGAGAGAGATAGAGTTAGAGAGATAGAGAGAGAGATAGAAATAAGATAGAGAGATAGAGTGAGGTATAGAGAGAGATAGAGAGAGATATAGAGATATATAGAGATATATAGAGAGATATAGAGAAATATAGAGAGATGTAGAGAGATATAGAGAGAGATAGAGAGATGTATAGAGAGAGATAGAGAGAAAGAGATAGAGAGAGAGATAGAGAGGGATAAAGAGGAAGATAGAGAGAGAGATAGAGTGAGATAGAGAGCGAGATAGAGAGAGAGAGATGAAGAGAGATATATAGAGAGAGATGGATGTAGACTTTACCACAATTGTGGTAAATGTACCATTTACTCGACTTTTTGGCTTCTACCAATTTTACCACCCACTATGTGAATTTTTTCAAAATCTACCACTTTTTTATTTCAGACTAATTTTAATGTTTTTTTACGTTTGTTTAACAATTAATATTATCATAAATTTACTTAAAATAAACAAAAATTTTAAACGATTTTTGTATATAAAAATGACTGCATAGTAATTCCAATAATATAAATTTTATTACAATTATTATTTCAATCCTTTTGGTATATAAAGAGTAGATACAGTACTGTTTTCAGAATATTATATGAAAATAATTTGCAATAAAACTAATTAAACGTCAAAAATTGACTTTATGATAAACTTCTTATGAACTTTTTTTTGTAAGAGAACAAAATCTACCACCATTTTTCTAAATCTACCACTCATTTTAGACTCAATCCAACCACTATTTAAAATTTTCAAGTGACAACACTGAATATGATACAAAATTCCATAAAAATATTCTGTTTATTCAATATTTACACTATAAGTGATTTTTGCTTCAATTTGTAATACTGATATTATTGGCTTGTAATAACTAAAGTATGAGAAATATATCTGTGATCAAAAACTTTCGAGATAACGTAAAAAAATTGCATGCATTATGGTTCCGGATTTTTTTTTGTTGATTCGTTGGGATTATTATTTATGTGCAAACTAAATTTTTCGTGAAGAAAATGAGTCAGCGGTAAAGAATAATTTAATGGAATATTTACGTTAAAATCTCCCCTGAGAATCATGGAATTTTATCTTTGCTTCTAACAAGAGCATCAACATCTGTTTGACTGTTAATCAGCAGGGAATGATGTATGAAATAAAAAGAAAATTAAAGGTGGGCGATTGGCTTGCCACCTGAATTGTATTCGTTGTATTGTATTTCTACCAATTCAGTGCTGGGGCGCACGCCATTGTCAGAATTTCAATAAAAGTGGCAATAGGATTGCCACCTAATAAAATGAGCTTTCAAAATTTTTCGATATCATTTAATATTTTAAGGGGTCGCTGATTTCGAATCTGATGTCAGAATTTTAAAATTAAAGATGGTGGATAGGGTTGCCACTTTAATAGTTTTTGTTTGTACGAATTCGATTCGAACATTTTTAAACAAATTATTGGCTTTATTTTAAACATGAAATCATATGAAACATAAGCATTGATATTTAGCATAAATCATCTCTATGATATTTCGCTAAATCGGATGAAAACCATTCGTACCTCCCATAAAAATTGGCTTTATATTAACCGTCAAATCTCTTAAAAAATCTGCTCAAATTACAGTAATGTCTTGAAATTTTGCATATTAGCTATGATATATAATATGACCATCTCTATGATATTTGGCAAAATCTAATGGAAACTACGCCTACCTCCCATGCAAAGTGACGTCATCAAAATAGAAAAACTTTCGTTAATATATAAAACTGAATACCATCGTGTCTGTCGTAACTTCGAATATACTTAAATTTGTCTTGGGGGGGGGGGGGGGGGCGGGAGGGGGTAAGGTGGATTTTGAGTATCGGGGTATTTTAGCTTCGGTATCCTGCCGAAGCTCTATTCTTTACTAGTTTTTTTAATGTTTTCTGCCTGAAATTTTTTGGGTCATTTTTCTTATATGATATTATGTTTTGCTTTTTATATATGTTTTTTAATTTATGACCATTTTTTTCCTTCTCTATTTTTTTACTTTGTTTTTAACTCTTATTTTTTTACTCTTTTATTTTTTTAATTCTTATTTTTTTTTTATTTTTTTTTTTACATATTATTTTTTTATTTCTATTAGTTTTTTAATAGTATTTCTTTTTTTATTCCTTATCTGTTTTACCTTTTTTATATTTTTTTTATTGTTTTTCTACTTTATTTTTTACTACATTTGACCTTTGTACTTCATTTTAGTTTTTTAACTCTTTCCTTTTTTTTATTTTACCTTTGTTTTTAAGGATTTGTAAATTTATTGCTTCTTTTTTGCTTATGCCTTAGTTAGTTTTCATTTTTAGTTTTCATATATCTGTTAATTAATTTTTAATGTTTTTTTTTAATTTTTCCTTTTTCCTTTTAATTTTTTTTTTTATGTTTTTACAGTTAAACTATATTAACTGTCTTTTGAATGTTTTACTGCTCTTACGTCTTGTTACTTTTTTATTTGTTCACAGTTTTTGTGTTTTCTTTGTTTTTTAGTTTTTAACCGACTTAAAAAAAGGGGGTCTCAAGTTCGTCGGTTTCTCTGTTTTTTTTTTTAAATGTGTGTACATCAATTACTCCTAAACCATGGGGAAACCATAAGGAAACCATGGGAACAGATAGATATCATAAGCATAAAGGTGCCCGTAAAAACTGGGCGGTATTCGAGAACTGGTCGTGGCAATACTAGATCTCGCAATCGACACTAGGGCACTGAAATTTAGTGTAGGGGTAGGCTCAATTATTACAAAATACCGTCAAGAAAATAGGCGTTATTCGACAAATGGGCGTGGCAATATTAGAAAAAGAGTATATCTCGAATAATATTTATACTATGGTACTGCAATTTGCATACTACCTTTATGGTAGACATCATTAGTAAAAATTACGGTCAAGAAAGTGGGCGGCATTTGACTACTGGGCGTGGCAATATTAGAAAAACACTATCTCAGATAATATTGACACTAGGGTACTGAAATTTATCGTAGTACAGGGCTAGGCAGAATTATTAAAAATTACGGTCAATAAAGTAGGCGTTATTCGATAAATGGGCGTGGCAATACTTGACAAACACTATCTCAGTTAATATTGAAGCTGGGGTACTGAAATAAAGTACAGGGGTAGGCACAATTATTGGAAATAACGCTCAAGAAAGTGGGCGCTTATTTAAAAAAGGGTCGTGACAATATTAGAAAAACACTATATCTCGAATTATATTGACACCAGGATAAAAAAACTCGTTACAAGAATGGATATAATAATTTCAAAACACGTGACATCTAATTTAAATTTAAGAGACAGATATTTGAAATAACCAACAAACTTTCAGAATTTAATAGAACAAATTTGTTTCAGAACAATTGTATTTATGTTTTTTATACACATTTTTCGAAAATTTATCATATTCTCATAATTTCTTGATGAATACAAAAGCTTTGAAGTTGGCGCTTCTGATTAAAAGTCTCAGAATTATATTAGCTTTTGTAATCATAAAGAAATTTATTTATTTATGATAATAAAACAAATAAGAAAAAAATGCAAATAATAAGATTTCATATATAATAATATAATTAAATAAATTATCAAATATGACCAAGAAATTAAAAGGAAAAGTATTTTTAAAATTATTTTTTACCTTGTAGTGATTTTGTAGTCGGTGGTTTTTTTTTTAAAAAAGTTTTTTTTCTTTTATCGTTTCTTTGAATTTTTTACTTTTAGGTTTTTTAACTAGAAAATATTTAATTTTTTCTTTTTTCTGTTGTTATTTTTTTCTTTAAATCAATTAATTATTTAATTCAAAGATATAAATTTAATTTATTTTTCCTTTACATTTTTGGTTAAAGTTTCAAGTTTTTCCATGCTAATTTTTTCAGTTTTTTTTATAGTTTTATTGTTTTTTATATTTGTTTTGTTTTTATATTTAAATTATTTTAATTTTTTTTATATATTTTTTATTTTTATATGTGCTAGTATCTTTACTAAATTTTTATTTGTTGACTAAATTTGATTAATTTATCTAACATTTTGTATGTTCTTTTTTATTATACATTTTTATTATATTTTAATTAACCACTAATCATTAATAATGTTTTAAATTTTTTTTTAGATTTTTTTATCCATTTTGAATAACTGTTTTTAACCTAATTTACCTGATTAATGAATTTACTAAATCATCAGGTGTTTGAATTAAAAAAATAACAGTTTTTAAACGACTCAATCTCAATCTATCTAATAAATATAACACCGAATACAGTTCAATATTTTTTGACCTATATTTGGTCACAAAGTTGACTCTATTTCAGCAGTTTACCAACAAAATAAACGTTTTTTTATGACAAAATTGAAGTTAATTAGAAAGTGCTTAATAACTCTGTCTATCTATTTATTCATTTATTCATTTAATACTCAATAAATACTGATTGAACACAAACACCTCTTTCAACAGTGATGAAATAAAGCAAATTGCATTGAATGAAAATAGCTCAGTTTAATTAATATTGCTTTTGGCTTTGTTGCCGGCTTCAACACGAGGAAATTCAATCAATTAGTCATCACATCACAAAAGACCAAGTTCAGCCCGGCATCTTCCGTTACACCCCCGATAACTAGAGGAGGTGGTAGCCTTTGCTAACATGGCATTGTTGTTGTTGTTGTTATTACTTATGGGCACATTGCATAGGTGTTCCTTTTGTGTATACATTAAGCTCATATCTATTATGTGCACATACACACACACACACATATACCCACAACCACACCCACTTCCACATATTGTGGCACCAAAACAATATTTTTCAATAACAATCAATAGCTGCGAGTTGTTGTAACTAAAGCTTCGTTTACCACCACTACTAACAGCAGCAGCAGAATCATCATCACCGACCGTCATTGTAATAGCAACTTTAATTTACTGTTGTTGTAGTTGTTGTAGTTGTTGGTAAACTGTAGTTGTTGGTAAAGTGTTTCAATAAACTTTTTTTAGTCGTCGTCATTGTTTGGCAATTTTTTTTTTTTCCTAGACTGGCTGCGCGAATGTATTGAAATTTAATAATCAAAATAAAGAGGGAAAAAAATAACACCGTCCAACACAATCTCAGCCCCAAGAAAAACTTGGGCACATATTAAGAAAAATCGCTCCTTGTCCGTCTTTTCAGATCAAATCGTTTGAGTTTTTTAATTGCTGACCTACCCCCAAAAAAAAAAAATACCACGCCTAGTTATTTCACTTTTATAAAAATTTATAATTCTTACAGAAATTTAAGCCCATATGTAATAATTAAAATAATTTTGAAATTTTTGTATTCTGAGCTCCTCTACCAGAATAACAGCATTTTTTCTTGGACTCATTAAAGTTTGAATTTTGTCTGACGGTGTAATAAGTAATTTCTGAGCAAATTTGAACTCACACCCATACAAAATAGAGTTGATTCAAAGTTTTACGATATTGAAGCGGTTTAATTATGTGTTGCCAATATTATTTTTTCTATTTTGTATGGCTTTATTGCTTGTGATAGATATTAATTGATTAACTTTGTTTCTTTTAGTTTGTAGATATTTGTTGGTGTTGTCAAGTATGACTAATAATAACTCTACAACTGTTGTTAAAATCTGCATGCAAATTCTATTTTCTATTTTGGTTTTATTTAATTTTGCGCCGAATATCTTTAAACATTTTGGAGGTTTAAGTTTATTTTAGATTTTAATCTAAAAAAAATATTCGCAAAAAAATGCCGCATAAATTTGAACTTGCATTAAGTTTCAGTAAATTAAATATTTATGTTTTAAGCTACTTGACGTTCTTCTCTTTTTTTTCTTTTTGTTTTGCTTAAAAATATACTTTTTTTATCATGTTGTTGTTTTGCAAAATTGTTGCATTTACTTATTCAAATTTATTTGAAATTATGTACTTATTTTAAGCTTTATTGTATTGAATAACTGATGAAAAGAAATGTTTTCTTTGAACGATATGAATTTCCGAACGGCGCACAATGAAGTTTGTGACCTTGTCTTTGGAAATGAATTCTCACAAGCTTTTTAGCTATCCCAAAACAAGTTTTTTAACGTAGAATTACGTCTTACAGCGCGGTTTGTATGGCGCGTCTTTTTCGCAAATTTTTTCAAGTACATGTAACATTTTTGTTCACTTTTTGGGGTAAACCTACAGCCTTTAATATTCATTGTACAAATATAAAATATATGCCAAAATATCAGTTATATGGCGAATGAAACCAATATCTAATTATGGATTTTGTCACTTTAAAAAATTCACAAAATCGCAAAATCTAAGAAGAAAATTCACATTTTCGTATGAGAAAAATCTTGCATAAAATGATTCTGTAGTTGCTTATGTTGTTCTTATAGTTGTTAGTTTGGTTCGTGTCAAAATCACGAACTCAACATTGTTTCGTTTGTTGAAACGAATTGTTTTACATATATTTTTCAGCAACAGCCAGTGTTGCTGTTGTTGTTATTAATATGTGTGTAAAATTTACATATTTATATACATATCTGTTGCTTTCGTTTTTGTCGTTCTTTGTCGGGACTTGCGGATAACATCCCACACAAGTTTCGTTTAAATTTAATTTTCTTACACCGGATATATCATAAAATTTTGGAATTAAAGCAGAATTAACTGGAAATGTACAACACCTGAGTTTTCTGGTTCAATGCTAAAAAAACAATATTTTTTCATAGATAAAAAATCGTTTTTCTTAATGATAACGATGGTTAACTGATGGTGCAGATCTTTTTAAAAAATCTTACAAATTCCAATTCAAGCGTGCAGTTCCAGTAACCAACAGATTTTAAAACAACAACAACAGACAAAAAGCAGAAACAAATAGCAGCAGTTGTTGCAGCACCATCACCATTACCAGATCCAACGGCTATAACAGTTATTAATGAAGTAACTAGTAATAATTGGTGACTTGTTCTCGAGTCTGGTGCCCTCATTTTCAATAACTAACTAAATAAAAAAAATAAACAATCTAGTTCAACAAACAATCAAAGACAACAACGGTGAGGACGCATTTGAAATTCACATAATTCCAAACTATCTTTCTTCTGTTTTTTTTTTTTTTTGTTCCTCTATACTGGCGTGTCAGCAGTGAGTGAATAAGTGGTGAGTGCGTGTGAATCTTTACAAAGCTGACATCATGTTGACCCGTATTTTTCGCTCACTCACTGACGTCAATCGGTGGCTTGAAATTCTTTTATAGTGAAAAGGTGGTAAAATTCAAAACGAAGAATAACATAAAAACGACGCAATACGTGTGAATATAATGAAAATTTAATTAAAACAAATAAATAACGATCAATACTGCAGAGAAGTTTCAATAAAATTAATGGTATTTGTGACAACGTCGCATTAATATTTTAGATTATGTATTTATTTTATAAATAGGCGTGTGTATTTTTGACTTAAATCTTCAAATGTGTATCCGATGCTCTCCATTCTTCTTTACAGTCTGGTTCATATTAAAAATACACTCTAAAAATATCCTCTTTGTGCATTCCAAGCAGGATACACGAAAACCAATTATGTATAAGAAAGACATTGCCAATCAAACCTTTTGTTTACTATAGTTTAGTATAACTATTAATTACTATATATTGCATTATATTTTATAGGGTGCTATATATAACGTGTGTTCCACTTCTAGTCTATAAAACCCAAAAAACTTCCAATGGCCAAGCTAGTAACATAAATAATCTTTGTGTATCCTTTTTGTCAAAAAATCATAGATGCTTACCCAAAAAGTCTATATAACTCAAAAAATTTGGAATGATCCAAGTTGTTCCAAAAATATTCGAAGTGGAATACACCTTATATATAACAAGTTCAAGTAGTCTACAAATCGTTAAAAAAAGATTTTATGACCCAAGTAGTTACATATATAATGCAAGTAGAACCTATTGGCCATAAAACCATATAGTTTGGTCCAAGGAATCCACAAAACCCGAAAAAGTTCCAATAATCCAACTAGTTTTAAAAATTATCCAAGTGGAACCTATTTGTCAATAATATAAATTTTTGCCCAAGTAATCCATAAAACTTTGTTTGGAACCAAGTTGTTCCAAAAATATTCGAAGTGGAATACACTTTATAAATAATAAGTTCAAGTAGTCCGCAAATCGTAAAAAAAGATTTTATGACCCAAGCAGTAGAACCTATTGGCCATAAAACCATATATTTTGGTCCAAGGAATCCACAAAACCCGAAAAAGTTCCAATAATCCAACTAGTTTTAAAAATAATTCAAGTGGAACCCATTTGTCAAAAATATAAATTTTTGCCCAAGTAATCCATAAAACTTAAAAAAATTCGAATACCCAACTATCTTCAAAAATATTCCAAATATTTGACCCAATTTGTGCGATAAATAACCCAAGTGAAACCATTTGGACATATAACTACATACTTTGGTTAAAGAAATCTTCAAAACCAAAAATTTTTTCAAAAATCGTACTAGTTGCAAAAAATAAGCCAAGTTGGAACCTATTTATCAAAAATCATAAATTTTTGTCCAAGTAGTTCATGAAACTCAGAAAAGTTCCAATGACCCAACTAGTTTCAAAAATATTCCATGTGGAACCTATTTAACAAAAAATCGAAGATTTTTGTCCAATGAGTTCACAAAAGCTAAAAAAGTTGCAATAACTCAAGTAGTGCGATAAATAATACAGGTGGAACTATATATTTGTATTACAAGGAATCCATTAAACCAAATATGATCTAACTAGTTCTACAAATAATTGAAGTGGAACTTATTTGTTAAAAAAAAACTATAAAATTTTGTCTAAGCAGTCCATAAAACTTAAAAAATTCCAACGACCCAAGCAGTTCCAAAAATATTCCAAGTAGAACCTGTTTGTCAAGAAATCAAAGATTTCATCAAAGATTTTTAAGATTTTTAAGATTTTTTTTTGTTCCAAAACTAATCCAAGTTAAATCTATTTGTCAACAAATTATTGATTTTTGTTCAAGTTGTTCATAAAACTCAGTAAAGTTCCAATGACGACCCAACTTGCTCCAAAAACATCCCAACTGGAACCTTTTTATTAAAAAAACAAACATTAAAAAAAGAAACAAACTCGAAAAGTTCTAATGACCCAACTAGTTCCACAAATAATTCAAGTGGAACCTATTTGTTAAAAAGCTTGATTTTTGTTCAAGTTATTCATAAAATTTAAAAACAATCCCATGATCCAACTAGTTCCAAAAATATTCAGAGTGGTTTATATTTGACCTAAATAGTGCCATAAATAATCCAAGTGGAACCTATTGGGAATCGAACTATATTTTTTTAAAAGAAATCTAAAACCAAAAAACGTTCAAATGACCCAACTATTTCCAAAATATTTCAAGTGGAACCTGTTTATTAAAAATCAAAAATTTTTGTCCAATGAGTCAACAAAAGCCAAAAAAAAAAAAATCCAATGACCCAACTAGTTCCATAAATAATTCAAGTAGAACCTATTGGTCATAAAATCATATATAATTCAAGTGGAACCAATTTGTCAAAAAATTATAGATTTGGTCCAAGTAGTCCATAAAACTATATAAAAAAAAATAATAGTCCACAAAATATTTCAAGTGGAACCAATTGGACTCAAATAATGCCATAAATAATCCAAGTGGAACCTATTTGTCAAAAAATCATAAATATTTGTCCAAGTAGTTCATAAAACTCAGAAAAGTTCCAATAACCGAACTAGTTTTCAAAATATTTCATGCGGAATCTATTTATTAAAAATCAAAGATTTTTGATCAAGGAGTCTTCAAAACCCAAAAAAGACCCAGGACTGACCCAACTAGTTTCATAAATAATCTGAGTGGAACCTATTGGTCTACAAAATCCAAAAATTGTAGTTGAACCCACTTATTTAAAATACTTCGATTTTTGTCTATGGAGTCCATAGAACCCATAAAAATTCCTGGTCCTACCTGGGAACTCTTCTATTATTTTTCTCATTCATTGCCATATGCGGCTCATGAATGGTCTCATGAGTAATAATCGATTCATTTGCGTACACAAGGGGGAACGCTTAAGCTATTAACATTTTTTAAAGTACAAGTTAGTAAATGAAAATAAACGCTAATTTCGCGTATATTAATGAACTGTGGCGTACATTTGAGAGAACCAGTACATAAACGTTGTAGTAGATAGCAGATGACTTCGCTCATTATTCTTTAGTGTTAAAGTTTGAGAGAGAGACAAGAGAGCACAAGAGAGACAAATAAAACCAGAGAGAGAATAATTTATCAACATTTTTTAAATTTTCATTAACGAATAATCATCGTTAACGATGTTGAGAACTATAATTTCGTGATAATTTTATCGTTATAATTATCGAGAGACTATCACGATATGAGAACCATAATTTTTAGATAATTTCTCGATAATTTTATGCTCTTAACCTTCGATAACTTATCGTTAACGACATCGAGAACTTTAATTTCACGATAATTTTATCATTTTAATTATCAAGAACGATAATATCACGATAATATCTCGATAATAAAAATTCCTGTGGCCCATCTCGAACACACAAAGCGTAACCTACGCTAAAGTTACTGTATGCCGTTTGTGTTGAGTACTACTATGCAAACATTACAAACAGTACTGTATGTTTATTTTTTTTACAGTATGATAATATTTTTGTCGTAGTGTAGCGTGTGCATTTGCGTTTGTGCATATAAACATATTCGCTACAAAAAGACGAGCCATGTCATCTACGGTACACTAAAATATCGTCCTATTTATTTTCGTTCACCGTTGCTAGTACATGAGTTAGTTCTTTTGCTTTGTATAGTTGGCTTACTTCTGAGGAAGTGAGACGTTATTAAAGGTACCAAAATAAGCTGTGAACGGTAGATATGGGCAACGCAACGCTGCGTTGCATTATTGAGTTAAGTCACTAAATTGCGCTATTGCGTTGATACACCTGTTTTATTTTAAAGAAACACAATAGCGCAGTAATACAAATAGTTTCTTGCTTGTTATTCGTTCTTTGTTTCTTCTTTCTTTGTTTGTTATAGCAAACCTAAATATAATTTCAAACTTTCAAATTGTTTTGTAGATCAGAAACGTGTATGTATTATCCGTTTGATTGCTGTATCAAGCTGGAACGAAGTAAAGCATGCTTAAAATTAAGGCTTAAAAATATTTCTATAGCCAGCATTCCTTTATAATAATAACTCATTTTTGTTTTTGAATGAAACATATTGGTAAAGATTTTTGATTTAAATGCGATAACTTCTTCAAATAATTCACTGCGCTATCCAATTCACCACACTCAAAAAACTTAAAACTCATAATTTAACTCAGTATACATTGAAAATCAAACTGAGTTGATTAAAGACCTCTTGATACAATAGTCATAGCATTTCAGACTGCGTCATAGCGCAATTGCGTTAACGCATTTCGTGTTCGTTCGCTATCAAATCTTATTGAATCTCGAATTGTTAAAGACACTCGTTTTGTATCGATAAATTAAATTACTTCATATCATTACGCTATTATTTTGTAATCAATACAAATGATACAAATTATCACTTTTACGATATCAATTCGCTATCGAAACGATAACTTTTGGATAGATGTGTAGTGTTTGGAATTTCAAAAACAATGTTTAGATTAAATAGCTCGCTGTTTGTTTGTCTAATATAAATGAGTTTGTTGACTTTTATCATTATATAGTTTCTTCGCATCTATTTTAGAGACACAAGTTTTCCGTAAGTTTGAGCAATATTTTCAGCTGTTCAAATCTGGTGTCTGCTAAGTTGTCATGCAAATATAATTGGCGAAACAGTCTTCGAAAAAAATCACACGTCAACAAGATTACTAAATCATAATTAAGCCCACTTGTGACAATATTTTCACTGACATCATCATGTTCACCAATAATAAAATCAACCTAGACGCGTGGACCAGAAATAAAGTTGAGAAATATTAATTCGTTTTATGCTTAAATTGATTTATTTTCGATAAAAAAAAAACTAAAGTTATAATTGTTGAGAATGCTTAAAAGGCGCATACTAAAAAAAAAATGTATATTTCTTCAAAGCAAAATAGAAAAAAAGAATAAATGCAATAAATATAAATAACAACAGGTTTTAATGAGAAAACTACAGCGAGCAAATCAAGTTAAAAGATATCATTAGACCGCAGCAACATGACTCAAAAGCAACTCACTAGGATGCCAGGAGAGGGAGGCTAGCTAGCAGAAACTATAAAAAAACGAGTCGAGACTAAATTGACAGGCAGGCAAATCAACTTGTGTTTATTTAGTGGGCATTAATGCAATACAGCTTGTTAGCGAGCGGGCTACTAAAACGACGATGATGATGATGATGATGATGATGGCGTCAGTGCCGCACTCTTCAACGTCGCTGTAGTCAATCATTCAAGGAAAGTATTTTAGCCTGCACTCAAAATTGAAGCCAAAGCTGATTAGCAGCGTAAGAAAAATAAAAAAAATTTGTTGATGCTCGCTCACACGCACGCAACACTTCAATTGAAGCTTCAATAATTGGGAGCGATGAGATCTCAAACAACACCACCCCACCCCCTAAAACTACTTTAACAACTTTCAACAAATGACCGCTCGCGATATACTTCAATTAAGTAGAGTGCTTCTTCAATACACAGTATATGACGAGTCTAAAACTAGCTGTTGGGGAAAGAAGAAGAATTAAAACTGTATCCAGCAGATACACAAAAAAAAAAAATAAAATCCAAGCAACAAACGGCCAACTAACGACACAACATTTTCTCATTTACATAACTAGATTTAAAAGCCGAAATGTTTTGTTTTTTGTTTGCTTTTATGTAGCTAGTTTTTTTCTTAAATTTTTTTTTATGAAAACGTTTATCTATGAGTGCGTTTATCTCGTCATAAACAGCAGAGCCACAAGAAAAAAATTAACCAAACCAAAGAAACAAAACTAACGTCAAGTTGTCAGAACTTATGCAGCAGCGGCGTGTGTGAGCGAGTAAATCCAGTCCGAGCGTGTATTTGCATGGGCTGCAAAACAAGTTCATCGCTTTTAAGAATTAATTTTAAAATAATTTTTTGAATAAAATTTCCTAAAAATCCCCAAATGTTTTTTATTTGAAGTGAAAAAATGCGGAAGACAGACAGACAGACAAAGACACTTGAGTTGGAAGTTATTGTTAGATACAACAACAACGACTACGCACTCTCAGTCGCTGCAACTATCTGCAGCTGTAATTTAATAAAAAATTATTTGATACAATTTTTATGCATATAGTATGTCTTTAGTTCTATGTTTGTCCGTTTATTGCATGTTAGCAGCGTTGTCGCCATCGTTAAAACACTTTAAACGCTTTCAAGCATTTCTGTGTTGCTACCACGTTGGCGTCAGTCTTCATATTTTAAAGCTTTTTAACGCTACTTGCCGGTTTTTTTTTGTGTTATTCTGATGCGATCTTTGCGTTACATGCAATTTATTAAATTTCATTCGAAATATTTTGACTTCATTTTTATGCAAACCAAAAAAAAAAACAACAAATTTAGTTTTGTGTTGTTTTTTTATGATCTTTGTTTTTAGTTCTTTATTAGTTCTAAGTTGCGTTCAGCACTCCTTTAAGCTGTTTTCATATATTTTGTTAAATATTATTTTTATTCATAAACAAAAAAAAAAAAAAAAATAAATAAATACATATTAATTATATTTAGGACATATTTTGTTATTCCACAAACGATAGCTTGTAAACCGTTAGACTAAAAAAACAAGTACAGATACAAACTCTGAAGAATTGTCACCAAAATTTTATAGCTTTTTTCTGCAAATTGTGATTGCGAGAATTTTATTTAATTATTTTAGTAAAGATAGTCCGTCGAAAGGCGCTGTTGGGTATTACAGTTAAAATTTAAACATACTTGCATTTGTATGTAATGTTTTTTCTTAAAATATATACATTTTTCACATAATTTCTTACCTGTAATTATTATTAAAGATAGTCTTTCTCAAACATGTGTTTTTAAATATATTCACCATCATTAAAATTCAATCTTCACGTTTTATGCCGGAAATTAGCGGGGCTTGTATACTGAAATGAATTAATTAGTAAAGTCAATCTCTTAATGCAAATTGCAGCACAACACGAGCACATCACAGCACAATTTTCGAAATTTGTTCAAAAATTAAAACCGCTAGAATTTCCTTGAGAACTCGCAAAAATGGGAATATTGTCTATGTCTTTATGGTAAATTGCAGCACAACACTAGCACATCGCAGTGCAATTGCCGAATCTATGAAGAGAAATAAGAACGTACCGTAACTGCTGAAATAATTCGAAAATACGAGATTTTTGTCTTTGTCTTAATGACACATTGCAGCACAATACGAGCACATTACAGCACAATTTCGGAAATTTGTGAAAAAATTAAAAGCGTGAGAATTTCCTTGAGAACTCGCAAAAAGGGGAATATTCTCTATGTTTTTATGGCACATTGCAGCACAACACGAGCACATCACAGCACAATATCCAAAATTTGCGTAAAAATTAAAAGCGCGCAAATTTCTTTCAGAATTTGCAAAAATGCGAATTTTCTCTATGTTTTTATGGCACCTTGCGGCACAAGACGGGCACATCACAGCACACTAATCGAATCTACGGAAAAAAGTAACTGCGCACCGTAACTTCATAAATAATTCGTAGATATGTGAATTTTATCTGTTTCTATGGCACATTGTAGCACAATTTTCGAAATTTGTGCAAAAATTACAAGCGTGCAAATTTCATTGAGATTTCGCAAAAATTAGATTTTTCCTTGTGTCTTTATGGCACATTGCAGCACAACACTAGCACATCGCAGCACAATTTCTGAAATTTTTTAAAAAAATTAAAAGCGTGTAAGTTTCTTTGAGAATTGGCAAAAATGCGAATTTTCTCTGTCATAATGGCACATTGAAGCACAACACACACGCACGTCATAGCACAATTTCGAAAATTTGTGGAAAAATCAAAAGCGCGCAAAATTTCTTTGAGAATTTGCAAAAATGCGAATTTTCTATATCTTTATGGCACATTGCAGCACAACACGAGCACATTACAGCACAATTACAGGATCTATGAAGAAAAATAAGTGCGTACTGTAACTTCATAAATAATTCGCCAAAAATATGAATTTTCTATATGTATTAATGTCACATTGCAGCACAACACAAGTAGATCACAGCACAATTTCCGAAATTAATAAATAAATTAAAACAGCGCAAATTTCTTTGAGAATTTGCAAAAATTCTAATTTTCTCTTTGTCTTTAGGGCAAATTGTAGCACAACACAAGCAAATTGCAGCACAATAACCGAATCTATGAAGAAAAATAAGTGCGTACTGGTAACTTCATAAATAATTTGTAAATATGTGTGTGAATTTTCTCTGTGTCTTTATGGCGCTTTCATTGCAGCACAACACGAGCACATCACAGCACAATTACCGAATCTTTGAAGAAAAATAGCACGTACCGTAACTTCATAAATAATTCGTAAATATGTGAAATTTCTCAATGTCTTCATGGCACATTGCAGCACAACACGAGCACATCACAGCACAATTTCCGAATCAATGAAGAAAAATCAGTGCATACCGTAACTTCATAAATATTTTGTAAATATGTGAAATTTTTCTATGTCTTTAAGGCACATTGCAGCACAACACGAGCACATTACAGCACAACACGAGCACATTACAGCACAATTACAGAAATTTGTGAAAAAACTAAAACCATAAACATGATTTCAAACATAATTTTAAATTTCTGAAAAAATTAAATAATAATAATTAATCTTCTAATACTAAGAAAAAAAAGCACAAGCTCATACAAATTTCATTCTTAGAATTGTTCTTTTCAATAGAGTCATTTTCTAAAACAAAATAAAAGGGCTTACATTTTGTACATAAAATTATTCCGTTTATGGTATTTATTTGTTATTGAAATTATTATTCCAAAAGTTTTGATATTTCTCATCAAAGTAACTGGAAACGCAGTAACAAACTTGTTGATTTTTTTTTCCTTTTGTTGTTTTTATTGCCATTTTTTCTACTGATAAATACATTAATTTGTGCCTTATGTATTTAAAAGATAACATATCGCAATCAAGCGCTTTAGAAATTTCGATGGAAAATTTTTGTTGTTATCACCGCGACAACAAATGTTGTAAGGCAACTAGAAAGAAATGAGTCTTATAATAGCGCAGCTGTCAAAAAGCACAGCGAAGACAACAAAAAGTTTATATTATTGATATTATTTTGTGATTTTTATCTCTATCGATATAGAAATAGAAGAAAATTTCGAATCGGTTTTAAATCAGACTCTTGCTGTTTTTCTACTTAAATGAGGCGGTCTTGGTTTAACCAAATAAAATTTAAATACAATATTGGAACCAAAAATTTATTGGAACAAATCCAAAAAGCTGGTTAAATTTAACTAGAAAATTGCAAAGATTTGACAGTCAACGCCTGCATTTTTTTTTGTCTTTGTGACATTGTTGCGCATCGCGGACTGTTTAAGTAAGCGAAACGCTTGTAACAATATAGCCGCCAACGTGTTTTATACATAAATTATACACAAAGTGCATGTTTTGCTCTTCCTTCTATATTTGTTGTAATTTTCAAAAAATGCTTTATATAAAAATCTTTCTATTTTGTATTAATTTATTTTTGTTAACTTGAATTGCATGAATTTTACCAAAATAATTGCATGCATTTGGAACGAATTTTGTTGTATTTTTATTTACTGTAACGCCGCTTCCTCTGTTTCTGTTGCAACTCTCTGTGGTGTTGAATTATTTATGAATTTAAAGCAACAACAGCAGCTCGAATAAGAACAACAACCCACGGAAGAACATGTTGAAATTTATTATTAAATCGGGCAACAAAAACCGCAATAACAAAAACAAATTAAAATTCATATATAAATATGGTTCCAATTTTAATTTTAACAGTCACAATGAACTTTTATCCAGAGTCGACCAAAAACACCTTTTATGAAATTTAAAATCGTCGCAATGCAACAAAAATAAATGAATTGCCACAAAAAAAAAGTGACTGTCAAAAGTCTGCATGCATCGAATTTTTGGTAAAACTTTAGAATATTAGTGAAAAGTAAAGTTTGCAGTTCAATTAGATATGAAAATCTAAAAAAAAATTAAGAAAACTTTGATCTTTAACAACACAAAAACGTCACATTAATACGTTATACTTTACGCGACAAAACTCTACATACAGTAGACATGGGTAACGTTACTGCGTTGATACACTTGTTTTAATAAAAGTAACGCAATAGCGTCATAACGCAAATGACCCGCTCAAAGCAAAAGTAAAAAATATTTATAGAGCGAGCAAAAGTTGGACAAGTTGTACGGCGCATCGAACATAGTGGCAGAAAGTTGAAAGCGAACATTATTTCTCTGTTGGACAAGAGGTTGCGGAGAATATGCTTGGAGTGTGTGTCAACATTTAAATGTTGAACGTATGTTGGATGCTGTCATATGCGCTTCGTTTAGTTATATTTAATATTAATTACTTATGGATTTAATAATCCTTAATGAATCTATTAGCAATACGATTTATTTAGAACAGATATTCATTCAAGATTTTTATTTGATTTCATTTATTTTTCCAAGTGAAGTCAATTTGCGTTTAATATTTCACCACAAAATTCTCGGCATTTGAAAAATTGACCACAACGCAACGCGTTTGTCAACTAAAACCCTCACTGCGTGGATTCAAATTCTTGTTGATACAGGAATCATAGAATGTCAAACTACGCTAAGGCGCAATTGCGTTAACGCAATCTGCTGAGACAGTAAACTGCGTTTGAGTTGGTGTATCAACGCAGCGATTTTTGGTGCGTTACCCATGATTAACATACAGGGCTCAACTTTTCAAAGCAAGCTCGATAAAAATAAGCGATACATTTAAAATTTTTTTACACCGTATTAGAATGTTTTAAGTTCTGTTCTAATGCGAAAATGTAAAAATTTCTTAACCCTGCTTAGATATCATACGTCTGCGAGACGTATGCTGCTTTTTTAATCTTTTGCTCTCTCTCTTCCGATAAGATTATCTAAGCAGGGTTAAAATATAGTCGAACCAGAGTATAGACTGTTATATACAATTAAATTCGGCTCTTCGGCCGGGCTAAGAAATGTTTTTGAAGATAGGCTGATTGCTAATTATATTTCTGGCCTTGGCAACAGTGGATGTCAACACTTTGACCATCTGACGCTTGCATTGGAAACTTACCATTGTTAAACATACCCTACTTCAGAACACTTTGCTTGTTGAGTGCGATTTGTGTTGCTAACAGTATGTTGAAAAATGCATGTTTGGCAAAAAATGGAATTAACCTGCGATTAGTTGTCATAACTTTCAACCTGCTTTATCAAGATAAGAATGCCTTTTTTGCGAATTTTCAAAAAAGTTTGCGTGCTTTTAATTTTTTCACAAATTTCGGATATTGTGCTGTGATGTGCTCGTGTTGTGCTGCAATGTGACATAAAGACATAAACAAAATACACACATATATACGAATTATTTAAGATATTTGATCTGCACTTATCTCTTCATAGATTCGGTAATTGTGCTGTGATGTGCTCATGTTGTGCTGCAATGTGCCGTAGAGAAATAGTTTATCTATTTTCGAATTCGAATTTTTGCGTATACTTATTTTGCGGTGTAATAGACGTGTAAATTAAAAAAATTTTTTTTTTATCTAATGTGTTATTTAGAGTTTTTAGAATATACATACATGTTTTTAGATCCTAGATACATGTTTTAGATCCATTATATCTTTTTACGGCATATAATGCTAAGCATTGCAGATTAAATAATAGTAACTGTTATCAACCGATAATTTAAAAATATATGCAATATTTCGAAAAACAAAAACTTTAAACGCGATTTCCACAAAACTACTTTTTTTTTTTAAAAACGGTTTGATAGATAACTCAAAATCTATTGGTTCAATTCCAATGAATTTTTGTGCATTTTGTTTGTAATTTTGTCCTTTAAGCATCCCCCGAAATTCAAGTACCTATTTTTTGTTTTTTTTTAACAAAAAATCGCGCGAAAATCTATCATATTTGACATTTTGTCAAAAAATGACATTTGATTTTTTTTGTTTCAGATACATGGGAAAGGCCATATCTAGCGAACCGTTTTGAATGTCTTTTCTTTTTTAAATGTCATTTTTAGCGGCCGCTATATAAAAACCAGAAAATTATTTTCAAAAAAAAATTTTTTTTATAAAGTACATTTTATCTACAATAAACTATAAATTGGAAAAAAAAAATAACTCCTTGTTTTTAAAAATTTTTTTGTAAAAAGCTGTTGTTTTTTTGCTATACACGTATATTATACCTTAAAGAAATTGCGAAAATACATTTCGAAAATTGTGCTGTGAAATGATGTGCTCGTGTTGTCAAATCGGGTACTTTTGGAACAATACTTTGTCGTCTGGTTTGTATTTTCTATCACATCGGCAACTCCTTTGTCGCTCTGCAGAGTTGACTGCAAAAGTTTGAACAGCACTACGAGTAATAGTTTGCCAAGCACTGGATAATATTTAAATAATATTTTCTAAGAAGTTTTTTCTAAAGAAGTTTTCCATAGTTTAAAAACAAAAACAAGAGGTGCAAAATGGTTCTAGCTTTTTAAATGAAGAAAAATCTTGTTTCCATGAAAAGTAGATTTTAGCTCAAACCAATCATTACTTAAAGAAATTAGCTCATATGAAAGCTTATCGTTTGAAAATGACGTTATGTAACAATCAATTGTAAAATCTTCACAACAAATAACAGATTTAAAGAAAACAATGTAAAGGTATGGAATCTTTCATTTCACACAATGTTCCTAATTAAGGCATATAACAGAATATCAAAAGCAATATGAAAGTTGTATTATTTCATTTAATTTTCAACGACTTGAACTTAAAAGCGTTTTAACGGAATATAAATGCTTATTGTAACGGTATATAAATGCTTATCGTTAAAAAATGATGTGATGATAAGAAGCAGTTATCAAAACTTGAATTTCATGTCATGTGTCTAATTACGGCATATAACGGAATTGTAAACATGATATTTTAGTTGTATTTATTAACTTTATATTCAACAAATTGAAGTTAAAAGCACGTTATTTCGCTTTAAAGTGAATAAAATCACACTTAATGGGAAACTTTTGGAATAGTATTTCAGCGTCAAAAACATTTGTTAATTTAAATAAAAAAATATTGTCGTTTAAAAGTGACTTGGTGATAATAATCATATCAAAAATCTTAGAAGTTACATGATTGCTTTCAAATGCAGCATATAAAAATACGCTTTATTACGGCATATAATGCTAAGCATTTAAAAATGGCAGAAGGATAACAATTTTTTAGAAAATCTTTAAATCCACATAATGTTTCTAATTACGGCATATAATGGAATTGCAAACATGGTATAACATGATGTACTATTCAATAAAGTGAAACTAAAATGATGTAGTTTTGCTTTAAAATGCTTAAAATCATATGCAATCAAAAACTTTTAAAATAGTTATACAGTATTGAATACATATTTTTATATAAATACAAATCTTGTCTTCAATTACGGCATATTATTATACACTTTATTGCGGAACATAAATGCTTATCGGTGCAAAATGTAAATTTAATATAATGTTTCTAATTACGGTATATAACGGAATTTAAAATCTTATATTAACACTGTAATTTTTTAATTTTATATTCAACAAAATTAACGGAAAAAAATGTTATTATGCTTTAAATAATAAACCATAAGTGTTTGAAATAGTTACGCAGCATTGAAAACATTTGTTTATTTCAATACAAATCTTGTCATTAATTACGGCATCAGTTATGCGCCTTTTTACGGAATATAATTGCAAGTCGTTAAGAAATTACATAAGGATAACAATTATTTAAGAAATCTTAAATTTTATGTAATGTTTCTAATTACGGCATATAACGGAATTGCAAACATGCGCTAAAATGTGTGTTTTTTAATTTTAATTTAAAAAATTGTACCTAAAATTAAGTAATTTGGCTTTAAAGTACTTAAAATCGTTCCCAATCAGAAACTTTTGAAATAGTTTTTCAATTGTACTTAGTTTATTTAAATATAAATCTTGTCCTTAATTACGACAAACTCTTTGTAACGGAACATAAATGCTGATCGTTTGATAAATTGCGATATAACAATTTTTTGATAAATTTTATGCAATGTTTCTAATTACGGTCTATAACGGAATTGAAAACATGGCTAAAAAAGTTGTAATTTTTTTTCGTTTTTTATTCAACAAGGTGAATATAAAATAATGTTAATGCGTTTTTCAGTGTTAAAGTCATATATCATTATATTTATTCAACAATAAAACTTCCCGTTTCCCTACTTTAAAACAGTATTCAGCTTTTTAAAATTATAGCAGAGCATAATTAGACTCAACAGCTCGCCCCGTTCTACCTTTTATTTTCATTATTGTACCCTTCGAACTTAATAGTATTTTCGTTCGTTAATTTTACCTTAACGAAAAACAAATATTAATTTTTTTTTTAAATTCTTTCGAAATTCAGTAATCAAAAGGGATGGACTCGAAAAACTTCCATCTGTTGTATATAAAAATATCAAATAAACAACATTTACCATATAATACTTTAAAAAAATTTTCTTTAACAGACAGAGAGAAAATATATAAATTTAAAGCAGTGCTGTTCACGAAAATTTCTAATTGAGCCATTGAATTGCTCACAATTGTGATTCTTTGATAAATTTAAGGCATTTTGCATATTTGGTGAGCCAAAACGTGTTTTCTTTTTCAACATTTTATCCACCAGCCAATTGAGCCACTTACTGGCGTGACTAGCTTTAGAACTTTCAGTACATAAAAAGTTTTTTATCTCCAATTTCCTAACATCAAACACTAGTTTAGCGTTTTCTAAGAGCCTATTGAGCACAATTATGCGCCTTATTTAATAGCTAAGCGCCTTGAAAAACGATAATAAAATCACTATCAACCGCAAATGTGGCCAATTTACAAAATATCACTACGACTGACATTTAACTATATAATAAAAACTGCCAACAATTTGTATCGAATTTTTTCCATTTTTTTTTTGTTCAGTTTTTTTTTTATTTAGTTTTCGTTTTATCATCAAAGCAAACTATTATTGCTAACATGCAAATGTTGTGCTGGGAAGCAACGCAATAAAAATGCGCTGGGAAAAAGTGCTGATAATCAAGTCACTTTCAACCCCAACTACTAGTCGGCGTCACAAGTCCTACCCAAAACACTTCCTCCTTCTCCCACCTACGCTGATTGTATTATCTGTTGGGTGGGTGGGTGTTGTTCGTTTGCTTTAAATTTGGTTGCAAAGTTGAACGTTTTGTGAATTTGCGCTGCAGCAATGCGAGCTAACGCAAATAAACGGGACGACGTCAGCAGCCAACAACAATAATGAACGACAAATAATGCATAAGCTTTTTTGTTACGCAATTCTTTCTATTTATATTGCTTATTTTTTTTTTTTTTTTTTTTTGTCGTTATTGTTTTAAAATTAGCGCGCAAATCTTCACTTTGAATCTAATTTTATATTTTCAACAAAAAGTATCTTAAAGTTCATGTTTCTCAAGTATAGCATATAATATGATAAAATCTCGCTTTATTTCGCCATTTTCTGTTGACCATTTTTTATCCTCATGGTAACGAACACTTTAAACCAAACTAAGTTTCACCAACAACAATTTTACGCTACAAATTAACAACAACCAATCGATTTACCTCAGCTCTCATTGCTGCAGTAAAGCTTTTAAAATAGATGTCGTTGCACTCGGAAATACAACTTACGGCAAAAAAAAAAAAACAAAAAACTATGGTGCTGCCGCTTCTGCGCGCGTTTTTTTCCACGCTTCTGGCTGAGTGAAATTTTCACTGCAGTGCAGCTGAAAACGCATTTAATCGATTTAAAATCGATACTTGAACTAACCAATCAGCCAATGTACCAACAACCAAATAGTCAACCAGTCAGCAATAACAACTACAACAGCAGCAGCAGCAACTACAATTATACAGCTCGAATAACTTTAATATAGCTACTCCGAAAGTATATCGTCGTCGGTAGAGTTTTAAAAGTATCTAGTTATATTTTTATACCTTTTATTTTACATTAAATCTGCGGATGTCGTCCCGTCTGTCGTCTGTGGTTTTGCTGTCTTACTTTTGCATATAAAATTGTATTGATTTCTAAAAATGTACACCCTCTTTCTCCATTGCTGTTGTTTCCTGTTTATTCACTACACTCAACATGCATTTACTATCATTGAGATACAAAAGTATCTGCCAGTTTGTATTTAGGCAGATATCTTCGCATTGTTGAAAAATTTTGTGCAACTATCTAGTCTTGATGTTTCCCAGTGAACCCAGATTATTTTGTTTAAATTTATTTATGAACTCTTTTAAAATATCATAGAAAGAATGCGTTTTTGACACTCTCAAAATTATCA
This sequence comes from Coremacera marginata, assembly GCA_914767935.1. NCBI lineage: Eukaryota > Metazoa > Arthropoda > Insecta > Diptera > Sciomyzidae > Coremacera > Coremacera marginata. The sequence goes on from OU612047.1 coordinate 18,220,874, forward strand.
TTTTTGAATCAGTTGTCGCACTAAAATGCGTCCGTCTCCAAAAACGAATATTTTTTGTTTGTAAACAAAAGTTGTTCGTAAAAGCAAAGTCCGCGAAAGAGTTATAAATGATTCTTTTAGGAACATAAAACGTCGTTAAAAAAATAATTTTTTTTTAATAAAAATAATAAAAAAAAAAGAAAAAACTGGGAGTTGTACCTGTGTCCTCTGTTGAAAGATTGCGGTCAATTATCTTCACTTATCAATAAAATTCAGCGAAAGTGTTCATGAAAGAATCTATGATTCATTTAATAACTCATTTACGAACAAAAAAGTATCTTTCATGATTCATATTCACTTGGTACTTATTTTTGAAAACCACTTCCACATCTAACAGGTCATTCAATAAGTCCGTAGGATAAGTAAGAAAAAAAAACTAAATTTTGATAAAACTCGATTATATTATTCAACATAGTTGCCTTCGAGAGCGATACAACGAGTATAGCGATTTTCCAACTTTTCAATACCACTTTTATAGTACGATTCCTCTTTCTCGTCAAAATAGGCCCCAGTTTCAGCGATTACTTCATCATTGCACTTGCATTTCCTTCCAGCAAGCATTCTCTTGAGATCTGAAAACAGGAAAAAGTCGCTGGGGGCTAAATCTGGAGAATACGGTGGGTGGGTAAGCAATTCTAAGCCCAATTCATTCAATTTTGCCATCGTTTTCATCGATTTGTGACACGGTGCATTGTCTTGATGAAACAACACTTTTTCTTTTGCAAATGTGGCCGTTTCTTGGCGATTTCAGCATTCAATCGATCCAAAAGTGCACAGTAATAGTCGCTGTTCGTGGTGTTTCCTTTTTGGAGATAGTCGATGAATATTATTCCATTCGCATCCCAAAAAACATACGCCATCACCTTACAAGCCGACTGTCGGGTCTTTGCTCGCTTTGGAATCGGTTCGTCGACTGCTGTCCACTCAGCTGACTGTCTTTTGCATTCTGGTGTGTAATAGTGAAGTCATGTTTCATCCATTGTCACATATCGATGATAGAATTCGATTTTATTGCGGTTTAACAGCGCCAAACACTCCTTTGAAGCATCAATTCTTTGTTGTTTTTGATCGACTGTGAGCTCACGCGGCACCCACTTTGCACAGAGCTTTTGCATACCCAAATGTTCGTGTAAAATGGTAAAAACACTACCATCTGATATCTTTACAATGTCAGCTAGCTCGTACACCTTCAATCGTTCATAACCAATTTGTGGATTTTTTTGATGTTTTGTGGAATAACAGTCTGATTTGGGCGTCCACTGCGCTCTGCATCATTTGTGCTGGTACGACCACGTTTAAATTCAGCAATCCACTTTTCTACTATTTGTCTCGATGGAGCAGAGTCCGGATAATGTTTATCAAGCCATTGTTTGGTTTCCACTGCATTATTTATTCATCAAAAAGCAATGCTTTATCAAAACTCGAAAGTCATTTTCTTCCATTTTTTTTTCAATAACAATGAAAATGCAATGAAAATGCACACAAAATGCTAAAACTCACGAATCAATTGTCAGATTGTTGTCAAATTTTTATACGTATCGTTTGAAGGTTGGTACTAAATAAGAATCATATGGAAACAAATCTAGTAACGCCATCTATGAGTCATCCTATGGACTTTTTGAACGTACTGTTATTTATAATCAAAATACTGGGGCAAAAATACAGAGTAATTTATGAGTATCACAAAATACTAGAAAGTAACATATTTTTGTGCGCGCCTTGTGGCGTATCGATTCGAAATTGTTTTTTAGACATGGTAATCAAATGATTAACATATAGAGTCCAAAACATCCGGTTAGCAACGTTGTTGTTCTACTGAAACAAAGTCAAAATACATGGTTATTGTAAATGACTGAGTGTGTTGTTGTTGTTATTGTTATTGTTTATGTTTATTTTAGATGTTTTATCAAAACACGAACGGTGATGTATCTGCGCAATATAATAAAATATGGGTAAAATAAAACCTCTAAAAGAACGAATTTGCATATTATTTGAATTTCAAAATACACACTCACTCAAAAGCATAACAACTGAAAGGAAAACATTTTGAAATTTGACTACATGATCTAACACATATCAAAACAGCTATAACAACATAGGCAGATAACAAAGCTATTTCATAAATTTGCTTAAAATTATATCAAAAAAGGAGCAGCAACATTTTGTTTTATCTGTTCAGATACTTTTTGTAGTTGTCGTATATACAAAAATATTATAATACTTCAAACAAAAATCATCACAGGCAGAGCCTATACTTTTTTATATATCCTTTATAATAATAAGCCAAAATTATGATAATTTAATATCATTTACATAATTTACCATGCTCAATTCGAGCTAACTTAACTATATTTTTTCTTTATATTTTCAGGTTTGTTACATGTCCAATGTTTTTGTTTTTTGTAAGTATTTTGAACTTTATTAAAATTAATTGAAATTAAAAATGTTGAAATTCAGTTCAAGTTCAGAAAAATTGTTATTTCGTTTTAACTTTAGTGGAAAGAACAAAAACTATATTTTGGTGTATTTGGGGTCAACAATGAATACAATTCTTTGAGTTATATGACGTTGCAGAAATGAAAAAAAAATTAGCTTTGATATTTTTAAAGATTTAAAAAAGTATAGTACAAATTGCGAACGTCGATCACACAGTTTGAAATTTCGAAATAACATTATCCGTCGTATAATTGGAAAAACGTGCTTTATTTCTTGGCAGTTAATCAAAGAAAAATTTGTTTTTTTGCATATTATCAGTATTTCAGTTTATTTAAATATTCATATTTGACTTTCACACGATTTATTATAAATCAGTCGTCAGTCCATTTCAAACGCACCACAAAATCTTTAAGAACAGGTTGACCACCTTTAATTTTGCTTAAAATTTCCGAATTAAATAAACTAATTGAGTAAAAAATTTTAAGATTTTTCTTAAACTTTTTACGAACCATTGAAATTTGGTCAAAATTAATGAAAAATCTTAATTCTATGATTCATCAGGACTAGGTGGACTTTCACGTTTAACCCCTTGTAACCCAAAATCATAGATTTTAAAATAAATAAATTTAAAATACTTGTTTTTAAGTTTAATAAAACACTAATTTTTTAGAAAATCACTATTTTTATTATGTCTTAAATCTATCTTAATTAATTATAACTACTCTAATCTAATTTATAATACTACTTCAATTACTTCATGTTAATTTATCTTTCAATTAAATTTCTTTTTCATGATAATAGGTAAGCATTGCTGTAAGAACCTATAAATAGCCTACATTCCCTGAAAATCTGATTCAATCTTATAAATATTTTTTGAAGAAACACTTCAGACCTGAAGGTTGGAGATTTCTGCCAAATTAATTTTTCGTTTTCAATAAAATTTTTCACAAAAAAGAAAATTCTGAGAAACTCACTTTTTATTGATGCTATCGAGAAGTCCTCCTATCAGGACCTTGAGAAGAAGTCATAGGAAGTTCCCCATCGTTATATTGGCGCGCAACGTGGGGATAAGAATTCGCAGCAAGACAGTGAAGAATCAATAAATCAACCCGAAGTAAACCGCTCCATCTCGCAAATTACATCAACGATTCAAGAAGAATAAACTGCTGCAAATCAAAATTCTACCATGCCAACATTCTCCGAGGACCAGTTCAAACAAATCCTCGCGGCAATTGGAACGAATTTATCAAAATTTGTATAATTTTCCAGATGCTCTGCACGTTTTCGAGGACAGCGGGAGCAGGCTGCTGTAGAAGAGTTTATTGCGGCGATATCTATGTATAAAGACATCGAGCGCATCTCTGATGAAGATGCAATTCGCGACATGCCTTTACTTTTAGAAGGTTATGCAGCAAACTGGTGGATCGATATCAAGAACTCGGTGCATACGTCCTAAGAGGCTGTAAAGCTTTTACGGATCGCCGTTTCACCACCAAATCCCGATTGGAAAATATTTTTAAATATCTTTGAAAACAAACAACAAACTTGCAGGAGCCAACAGATAGCTTTGTCTGTAAGAAACGTGTTTTGTTTTCGCAGTTGAAGGATCAAGTGGAAGAAAAACAACAAATCAATATGATTTATGGCCTCTTATCCATCAGGATTAGAGAGCGTGTTAGTTGCGAATCTGTGTTGACTTTCGAGCAGCTTATAGCGTCTTGCAGGGATGCTGAGTTATTTCATATTGAAACGAAGGAAGTCCTAACAGCAAAAATTGATCATGCAAAGAGTGCGAGATGTTCGTTTTGTAGGCTTCGAGGACACTCTGCAGATGTTTGTTTCAAAAAGAAGATAGAACAACAATCGCAAACATCTCAAGTTATGCAGAAGGTTCAGCCAAAGCGAGCACCCATCTTTTCCTGTTATGGTTGCGGTGAACCAGGCGTCTATCGTTCAAACTGTCCGAAGTGTAGCACACACAGCTATGAAAGTACTCAGCATTTGACATTCAACACTGTTACAACGACCGTTGGCAGATCAATCCTAACAGTTCATATCACGATGTTTGGGTTGACGGGTGAGGCGTGTTTCGACAGTAGTGCAAAAAGGCGAACTTGAAACGGATTTTGACCAGCAAGGGTTGCAGTTTTCATAATGCCAAAGCAGAAGCCACTCTGGCAGATGGTACAACAACAACACAAACGGTTATGTCTACGATTTGTGATGTGACCATAGGAAGCCGAATTAGGACGATCCGATTAATTTCCCTCCCGAACGCTAAAAATAATCGAACTTTCATTGGTGCAGATTTTATGGAACAGGCCGGTATTTTTTTGAATATGGTATGCACCGACTTGTCGTGGTATTCGAACTTTTCGAACGATTTTTTCTCTTGTGAACAGCTGCACCAACGGCAAAAAAGAAAAGAATTTTTGCATCGTATTGTGGCTGGTGATGAAAAATGGGATATTACGATAACCCCAAGCGCAAAAAATCATACGGACCGCCTGACCATACGTCAAAATCGACGCCAAAGCCGAATATTCACAGTGGCAAGGTCATGCTCTGTGTTTGGTGGGACCAATTGGACGTGGTGTGATATGAGCTGCTACAACCGCGTGGGTGAAACCATCACAGGGCAAGGAGAAGTTATATCCCCCCTTCTCTGGCTGATTATGGTTGCAAAAATTCTCACTAGACTGCCGATGACGTTGCCATCCTAATATGCGGGAAATACCTGCAAACAGCGAACTAATGTCTGGGACATTGAATGAGCTATCGGCGTGGGCAGAATCGAATGGACTTAGTGTAAATACAATAAAGACGTTCTGTTCACAAGAATAAGAAAACTAGAATTGGGGACTGAAACCGCACATAATCCAATGGATGTATACAGCGGTCGTGAGACCCATTCATTCAAAAGCCATGAAGTCTACGCCGCCGGCGGGTCTGGAAATGATGTTAAATCTTCTCTCCATAGAGGAGTTCCTTAAGTGTTCTGGAAATTATGTTAAATCTTCTCTCCATAAAAGAGGTCCTTAAGTGTTCGGCGACCAAGAGCGCGATTCGCCTCAACGAATCACAAGCTTGAAAGAACAACTAATTCGGACATGCATATATTCTAAATCTCTTTGGAACCGCAACTGCGATTATTGCATAGCATTATTGTATCTTTTGAAGAATGAAATCACGAAAAAACAGCCCCATTTGAATAAGAACAAAGTGCTGTTTCATCAAGACAATGCACAAGTTCATGAAAACGATTGCAAAATTGCATAAATTAGGCTACGAATTGCTTTCCCATCCACCGTTTAATCCAGATCTGGCACCCAGACTTCATAAGAATGCTCGCTGCAAAGGCATTTAGCACAAATGAAGAAGTAATCGTTGAAACTGGAACCAGTTTTGAGACTAAAGAGATATCGTACTATGAAAATGGTAATGAAAAATTGCAAGACCGCTATAACAATCGTTGTATCGCCCTCGAAGGCAACTATGTTCAATAATAAAATCGAATTTTACCAAAGAAATATGGTACACTATGTTAGTCAACGAATTTTTGAGCAGAACTGATTGTTTCATATAGCAGATTTATAGAAAAATTATGCTGCTATTTTTATTCGTTTAAAGTGATGAGTCGCCGATATATTTAATGCTGAAGTTATTCGATTTCCATTCACATAATATTAGGTCTTTGAAAGAATTATGTGGGCTGAAGTGGAGTGATGTGTAACACATTTTTATTTGCTCCAATAAAAGTGTTAAGAAATTGAATTTTTGATTGATTTTAAGACCTATCCCTTGCAGAAGAACCAATTCGAAGTGTAAATTTATTTTGTATATTTATGTATTTGTATATTTTGTGTATTTATGTTTAGTAAAAGTATTATGATAAAAACTTAATGAAATAATAGTTATATGCACACACACAGCTACGTTAAAATTAAAAAAATTATCGTTAACTTCAATAGAATATGCGAATGGCTTTATTAAGTGCAAAACAAAAACAATTCAAATGTAAAATGATTATTTGTCGGAAATATCTATCAGAATGGCAATTCTCACTGATATGTTTTAATATCTTTGATGTGATTGCATTTCAGACTTTGACGTTGTTGCATCTTTAATGGCAATTATAATATGTTAGAGATGTTACACATCACTCCAATGTAAGCCACTTTTTTTTCATTGGTGCTGTGAACTTTGTTTTCTTACCATAATACCATAATGTGAAAAAATACAAAACCTTTTGTTATATTTAAAGATATTTAACTAGACAACATTTTACATCTACTCACTTTTAAAATCTGAGAAAAATTTTATCCGAACTGCCATTTTTTGTAAATTATAAAAAAACTTTTTAACAAACATTTTTCGCGATTTTTAATAACTCTGATGAAATGTATGTCTGCCTACTTCTAACACTTATGAAAAACTAGATGCTGTGAAAAGAAACAAATCACAGTTGTTTATTCACTCATTTTGTACCTAAAATCGTAGTGTTACACATCACCCCATGGTACATATTACTCCACCCCATCCTAACTCTCAACCCTTATCCATACATATCAACGTTATGAAAAGTGTTAAAATCTGACAACCTTAATTTTTGAAGATTCCATGGTACACATTACCTCACCTCAACCTAACTATCAACGTTATGAAAAGTCTAAAAATCTGACAACGTTAATTTTTGAAGATTCTGTCTTAAAGATCAAATTCAACAATGAATAGAAAAAAAAACCAAAAAACCTTGACAACAAAGTGATTCATGAAGCACGACAGTCAAGTGAGAAGAAGAACAATAACATAATTAATTAATATTTAAATTATATAAAAAAAAGCATCTAAATCTAACGCCAAAGCAACTAAAACCTGAAAAACCCAAAAATAATAACTATGCAAGAATAAAAGATTAGATGGGAACTGAAAAAAAAATATGTCCTTCAAAGTCGTTTTACACTGAACGAACTCATGTAACCCATGCATCAAGACAACTCTTGAGGGCAAAGATAAGATGCCAGAAGACAGCGAGACGAAGCAACAAAGCTAGAATATGATGCCGCGTTACATGGCAGCAAAATAGCGAAAATCATGAAACGAAAGAGTTGTAAAAAGAGACTCAAGTGGTAAAAGAAAAATAAAATTAAAAAAAAAACCAAAAAGAGAAACGCAATTGAGGTCACATGCAATGCAAACCTAATGGAAATTATTAAAGCCAAAGACGATGATGACGACGACGGCGACGACTAGTATGATGAACAATATAAACAAGACAACCAGAACAACAACAATAGCAACAACATTAATTGCAATTGCTGCAAATTGCGTTGCAACATGGGGCGCCGCACGGCCTCGCGTCGTGGAGTTGCCAAGTCAGTTTAGCGCGAGACCTACTAGGTCAAAGCTCTCCACTAAGGGTTGTGCTTCTCCACATATTGTGTGCAACTCCCAGCATAGTTTTATTTTTCCTGTTTATTGTTTACGTACCATCGGTCCATAGAGCCCATAATTGAGGAATAAAAAATAAATTGCTTTAGCAGAATTTTAATTAATATCTATGCTAGGAGCGTCATCTTTAATGACCGTGTTGTTTATTATGTTGCGGTTGTTGTTCTTTACGGAACAAAGCAATCTATCTAGAACGTTAGTTCAAAGTTCAATTACTTTGCATACTCCTACCACTTAATTAATGCTATAAAGTTATTGTAGATATTGCTACAAGTTAATTAGGAATTGTTTTTCCTGCCAGTTATAAATATTAAAATTGCCAACAGAAAATTGCATTCAATGCTCTTCAAATATAACTAAAATACTAATTTTATTAATGTATATTCTATGAATGTATACACCAGGTGATTGTATTTTATTTTTCATTAAGGTGATTTTATTATCTACTTATTGAACTCTAAAATTTACGTTTCGTTTCCGACTTTTTTTAGTGCATTTTAATTCAAAAGTTCAATGAAATCCCATGAAAATTAAGTTTTATATCATCATGTTACAAAAATGACCAATATAATACAATCATCTGTGAACGAAACTAAACTTAAACATGGCGTCTGTTTAGCTGTAGGATAGATTTAGGGAGCATTTCATTAAATTTGGGTTGACTCATTGACTTAACTCATTATTACGTAGCGTTAATGTTTGTGTACTTGAAGGCAAACACAAACATTACACTTCAATAGCATAAAAATGTGCACAAATATTATCATTCCGTAGCGTAAGCTAAACTAAAATAACCTCAGTAAAATATACGGGTTTCCGTTTAAATATCAATTCAATTGACCTAGATGTCACCTTGAAATTTAAGCTAAATTATGGACTAATTCTGAACAAGTCGTGGACTAGTACTTAACTAGTCTTGTTACTAGTACTTAACTAGTCTTGTTACTAGTACTTAACTAGTCTTGTTACTAGTGCTGAATAACCTGAAACTGGACCTGAAAGAAAAGTTTTAAAACTAATTTGTTCTGAATTAATCGTGGTCTAATTCTTAACTAGCTTTGAACTAGTCCCGAACTAGTCCTGGTACTATTTATGAACTGGTCCTAAAGAACTAATCCTAGAACTAAATTTTAAGAGTATAAGAGTTTCTAATTTCTATTTAATCTCCAAAACTCCTCTGAGCCACCTTCAACCCACAGAACATTACCAACATTACCGTATTTTTTCTGTTAAATGGCTCATGTGTAACGTACATTTGATTTGATTTTTTGTAGCAAGACCTTCAAAAAGGTGGCAGATAGTGAGGGTGTGTTCAGAAGAGGACCATAATAAGATCAGCTCATAATCTACGAATCAATTCGGGTGAGATATGAACTATAAGCAACATTTTCCTTCAGTTTTTTGTAGGGGGTCTAGTTTAGGATCTTGAACCCAAATGATAGGAATAGCTCAAGGGTCAAAATTACCCTTATAGAGATCAACTCGGGAGAGTTATAAACTATAATCGACAATTTTTTCAGTTGTTGTAGGATTTATGTTTTCGCCGCTTCGTGTCAGGAGTGTTATGTTTTATTTTATTTTTATTAAAATTTAATCAGCAGATTCTGGTAAGTAGGGTGCGGTGGGGTAATGTGTAACATGGCGATTTTTCGTACAAAATGTTAACATATGAGTGAATGAACAACTGCGGTATGTTTTTTTTTTTACAGCATCTAGTTTTTCATAAGTGTTGGAAGTAGACATTTCATTAGAGTTCTTAAAATGTGTAAACATTTTTTGTTAAAAAGTTTTTAAATTTACAAAAATAGCGTTTCGGATAAAATATTCTTCAGATTTTTAAAGTGAGTAGATGTAAAATGTGTTGTTTAATATCTTCAAATATAACAAAATATTTAAAATTTTTTCACGTTATGGTAAAGTACCATCAATGAAAAAGAAGTGACTTATGTTGAGGTGATGTGTAACACTCACGGTGGGGTGATGTGTAACATATATTACACATTATAATTGCCATTATAGAGGCAACAACGTCAAACTCTGATATGCAATGACATCAACGGCATTGAAAGCTCATATTTTTCAGCCCAGACCAAAGTTCAATCGTGGTAGATAGTCAATGAAAGGCTGAAAGTGTTCTAACAACGCCACAGAAACGTGAAAGAATATAAAATTTTTTTTGTGCTCGGGCGCAAAACCGGTGCTCTTCGTCGACATACGACGAATATCGAGATTTTTGCGATTTTTTGCCAAAGCTTGAATGCAACAAATGCAAGCGCCTCTCTTATTTTTTGTGAGCCACTTTATTTGTTAAAATTGTCACTCCGATATGAATATATCTAACGAATAATCGTTTTACATTTGAAATGTATTTTTTTTTTTTTGCAATTAATAAACCTATTCATACTCGTATATTCTTTTGAAGTTAACGATCAGTTTTTTAATTTCAACGTATATGTGTGAGTGTGTATTGAGAATCAGATAGATTTACGAGATATTACTTTTATTTCATTAAGTTCTTTTAATACATATACTGAACATAAAAAGACGAAAAAAAACATAAGAAATTAACAGTCTTGGTCTTTAAACCAACATTTTGTTGGTGTTACACATCACACTACCGGTTTAAAAAAGACCAAAAAAAAAAAATCGCGTGAAATTTTTGTTCTTCATCCATTTCTCAAAATATTCAACAGCCATGAAAACACTTACTTCGAATTGGTTCTTCTGCAAAGGATATGTCTTAAAATCAATCAAAAAAATCAATTTCTTAACATTTTTATTGGATAAAATAAAAACGTGTTACACACCACCCCACTTCAGCATATAGATTAATATGTCAAGAGTGTTGTCTATGATTTTGCGGTTTTAAGTATTGATAATAAAAAAAATCCGTGTTTGTATTTGCTTAGCTTTTAATTGTTTCTTATAATTAAGATTTTAGTGCAGATTTTTTTTTAACAATATGAGTAAAAAGTCGTTAAAATTTCTGAGTGTTATTTCTACACCAACGTTTATGCCGCTGAATTGCTGAACTTGCAATCATTTTGAAATGAATGCAATAATTTTTTTCAAATCATTAATTGGGACGAAAAAAAAAATTATTGCATTAATTTTTTCAAATCATTGAGAGGGAATTGAATGATTTTAAATCACAAATGAATACATTCTTAGACAGCTCTGCTCTCTTTAAGTGTGCATGCTCTCATGGGAAGACATCACCCAAATGTTTTGATACCCTTTTGTTTTGATTTCGCTCATATCGCAACTGATCAACGACGTCATTAGTAGTATATGATGTTTGATAAACAATTTAAATGATAAATTTTAAATTGATAGACAAACAATTTTAGTGAAAATCTAATATTTCTTCAAACTGGCATAGATAGAATACCTATTTCATCGAACTCAACTGTACGTTGAACTTTCAACTTACAGTTATAGCAAAAAAAAAAAACTTCTCCACCTAATGCTCGTAAAAGTTGTGGTCTAAAAACTAACTCCTCTGTGAAGCACGCTTTCTTGATTTAACAACTACGAAAATATTATTAAAGTCGTCAGAGCCCTTAAGAATATTATCTGGTTTGACTTGGTCTGGTTGAAGAATGAACTCTACGCCATTATTTACACTGAGCACGATATATATGCACATAAATATAAATATGATCTATATCTTGTATCTATGTATCTTTTTATATACATAACGCTTCTATATTTATATACAACTGAAAATTGTTGTTGCTCTAATGAGTGTCATTTAATACATTATTTAAATAAATGGTTGACTTTGCAGTTTATTTTTTTACATTAGCTATTATTTTCTAATACAACAAAGCATTAAAAACAGGGAAAAAAATGGCAAAATAAATTAAATTTCACTTTTTATTATTGTGGTGTTGTTGTTGTTATTATTATTGTTGTAGGCAAGCAATTCAAATTAGTTGTTGGTGGTGTGTTCATTGTTTGCTTAGTTTAGTTTAATAAAAGTTGTTGCCATTGTTGTTACTGTTGTTGTTGTTGTTGTTGTGTCGGTGTTTTGTCGCTGCAAAAGCGTATTTCGTAGCCGAAACTCATGACGGCGTATCTCCTTTAAAATAATAATAATAAAAAAAATTTCATTTTTAACTGCGAACAACAATAAACAGCGTTTCGTATTTTATAAAAAGAAAAAAAATTTTAACAAATTAACAAAAAAAATCAACAACAATTTTAATGAACATTGAAATAAAAACGCAATTTACCACCTCATATCCCCTTTCCCGCCTCCTCCCCCTCTTGCCTGCACCAGTCAATTTAATTTCGACTTAATGAGCACATTAACATTTAGTACAACAACAAAAGCAAAGCAAAGCATAGCAAATATTGCACTTGTTATCGCTGTTGCTGTTGTTGTTGTTGCAAATGTTATTTTGTGCTGCTGCACTTGCACTGACTGCAAAATGCATGCAACCAAGCGTTGCAATACGAACACTAATATACACACACCTTGCCGCACATGTTGCGTTGTCTCTAAACAAACAGCTTGTTTTTCTTTGTGGCAAACTCAAAAACAACAACAAAAACAAACTGAAGTCATTTTATGCAACAAACTTTTTTCAAAGAAATGCAATAAATATTTTGCTCACAAATTGTGACATTTTTTTTTTGTCTACTTTTATACACATGTTGGCACATGTGTACACATCTTTATCTTTAGAACACATTTATCTTTATGATAAACTCTAGATTTAGATAAAATGTGATAAGAAAGTTTAAATTAGCTAACTTTTCTAAAGGTCATGATGACCTTTTGGTGTTTGACATATTTTACATGTTGCTATCTCCCATCTTTGTTCCGAGAATACGGCAGTTATTTATATGATAAACTCTAGATTTGAGTAAAATATATTAAAAATACTTGAATAAACTTATTTGGAAAAGGGTCATGACCTTTTTTCGCCATTCATGGTTTAGATATTTCACATGTTGACGCATGTGTGCACATTTTTGCAAATATTTATTATATACAGCCTTTATCTTTATCAATAACATTCGAGATTTTAAAAAAAATATCACTACAAAGAAGTCTTGAAGTAATTTATCTGCTAAATTAAAAATTTAAAAGCTTTAAAATGTAGACTCCCACCACCTACCTTTAGAAACGCATTTTAATGCAGCGTATTAAAAGCTGCACAGTATAGACGGAAGAAACTCGAAATAGAATTTTTACAGTTTGAGCATGTATAACAACTGTCAGGAAATATCCAATAAACTCAGGAGTAATTTTTTGTTTATCTTTGTGTTCTACATAAAATTCAAAAATTCTTCAAACTTGGCCCAAAAGAGTGATATTTTTTGATATTTGTGTTTATGAGTTTTCTTGTTATACTCGTTTTTTTTTTTAATTATTTCACGTTATGCAAAAGTGTTGAAATTCGTCTTGATTCACATGTAAGATATGTTTTCTTAAAATAAAATAAATTCAATACCGCATCGTTTACTATGTTGGCGCTATAAAATGGAACTTATGTACACCGAGAAAAAAAAAGCAATAGGTTAATCACCTAAGTCGGCTTATGTGAAGAGAATTGTGTGGGAATTATAAACTTATGCTTATTCACCTTAGCAATTTATTGTTTAATACATCGCTTTGAAAGCACATACTTCGATACCTTGCCAAAAAATTCACCTAAGCCCAAAAACCAAAAATACAAAATTAAAAACTAATTAGCATGGATGGCTTAAGCATAGTTTTGAGCTATTTTTTGCAAAAAAAAAAGCACAGCTGCGTCATTAGACACACGAGAGAAGGATAGATTTGATAATTTAATGGTTTTTTTTTCTAATAAAACCACTTTTAAATTAAAAAATAACATAAAGTAAATTAAAAAATACACGTTAATATTCACCCAGTACATTTTATTACATTTCATCAATAAAAAAAAAAAAATTTCTTTGCCCGCCGTGCGTAATCGAAGCCTGGAACTTTTGGTGCCAGCCCATCGCTCTACCAACTGATCCAAGCAGCCTTGCTGCTGTTTGCTGACATAACTGCAACAACGTTAATTCACCTAAGCACTTTATTGTTTAATACATTGCTTTTGACATACCTTGTCAAAAAAAAAAATATTTAATTGACAGATGTTAACAGATGCAGTATGTCGCAGTATTCTGTTGATAGTTGCAGCATAGCTTCAGTTGTAATTCATATTGAATAAACCACTCAGCGTAACGAAGGAGTTTGGCTCGAAGCTAGCGTAGTAGCTTCATATACAGTGCTATCGGTTGGTGTGGGTTCGAATCTCAACGGCATGCGAAGGTAAAATTTTTGTATTTGATATTTAATTTAATTTAATGTTTATGTTATAATAGACGTCAGGCAGCAAGAAAAGCCGAGAAATAATAAATTTCTAAGAAAAAACCGGTGTTGATAAAAGAAAAATTTGTGTTGTTGCCGATTTCAGCCAAGCAAAACACAGAACGAGAGGCGGCAGTTTCTAAAAGGAAAATAAAAAAACCAAAACCGGAAAATAAGTTATATTTTTGAAATTCAATTTTTTTTTTAAAAGTGGTTTATATAAAATTACCAAATACTTAGTTAATTTATCACCAAATAAAAATTGGCAAGCCAACATGTAATACATGTATGCGTTTTGATAAAGTACTTGGGTGGCTGAAAACTGCCAAAGCCATCTTATAAACTATACTAGGTTTTTTTTCCAATATAACGTAAGCTTTTTTCTCGGTGTATGTATATCGGTGATTCCATGTCAAATCAAGTGTTCATTCTTCCAAAAATTGATTTTGATGATTCCGATATTTTGTCTATGAATGTTGCACGTCCACAATATTTAAAAAAATAGAAATATTTGCATATATGTTATATTTTTTTTATTTTTTTGTTTTTTTGTACGTTATACATAGTTGAAACGCAAAAAAAAAAAGAACAAAATTTGTCATTCGTACATGCAGTACGTAGGGTGCCTTTTATATTTCGGGATTTGGCAACCCTGGTGTTGCAATCTGTCAACTGAAAGCTCTATCGCATAGTTTGACATTTGTTGGCTTATACGTACTCGGAACGTTTTGACATACGAGCGCTATTTGTGTTGTTTGTAGTAACTTAAAAGATTCATCTCGGTCTAAAAATGGAATTAAATCGTGAACATTTTCGTGCGATTATTTTTTACAACTTTCAACGTGAATTAACACAGCAACAGTGCATGGATGAACTTAATTCAATTTTTGGCGATGAAGCTCCATCAAGGACCAGTGTTTATCTATGGTATGGTGAATTCAATCGTGGTCGTAGTTCACTCCAAGACGAATTTCGTGAAGGTCGTCCGAAATCAGCTGTTGTTCCGAAAACCATTCATGCTGTGCGCGAACTGATATTGCAAGATCGTCATGTTACCTATCGTGAGATTGAGGCAACCTTAGGCATAAGTGGGACCAGCATACATTCAATATTGCATAAACATTTGACTGTCAAAAAAATTTGTTCGCGTTGGATCCCACACAATTTGTCAATCGCTCAAAAAAAGGCTCGTGTCGATTGGTCGAAGGAAATGCTCAAAAAATACGATCGCGGTGCTTCGAAACACGTCTATGACATCGTGACAGGTGATGAATCGTGGATTTACGCGTATGAGCCCGAAAGTAAACAGCAGTCGACTGTATGGGTGTTTCAAGATGAGCCAAATCCAACAAAAGTTGTTCGCGCACGAAGCACTTCCAAGCAAATGGTCGCCTGTTTTTTCGGAAAATATGGACATGTCGCAACCGTACCACTAGAACAACGCAGAACAGTCAACTCTGAGTGGTACACAGCCATTTGTTTGCCAGTTGTCTTCCAAGAAATCAGGAAAACCAACCGCCGAAGACGGATCACTCTTCACCACGACAATGCGAGCTCTCACACATCGGCTCAAACAACTGCATTTTTGAGCACCCAAAACATCGATTTGATGGGTCATCCGCCGTATAGTCCTGACTTGGCACCGAATGACTTCTTTTTATTCCCAACCGTGAAGAATAAACTGCGTGGACAACGATTTTCGACGCCCGAAGAAGCGGTTGCGGCATTCAGAATGCATGTTTTGGAGATACCTCAATCAGAGTGGCAAAAGTGCTTCGACAATTGGTTCAAACGCATGCAAAAGTATATAGATCTTAATGGAGAATATTTTGAAAAACAATAAAGTGATTTTCGATGATTAATATTTGTTTTTGTTCTCTAATCCCGAAATATAAAAGGCACCCCTCGTAAAACAACTTTTTCTTCAAAACCGTTAGTCCTACAAAAAAATGTTGAAGACATTTTTTGGAGGTCTTGAATTGATCTTCTATGTGGTGTAGTTTTTTTACCAACACTTTTGTGAAATATTTTCATTTTCTTGGCCACTAAAAATTTTATTCACATTTTTCAAGGTCAACACCATTACTTTTTTGGCGTTTTGAAAACATTGTCGTATTGAGGCATTCATTCGTTGGAGAATTAATGCTGGATACCAAAGACAAATTCTCTATCGGAACTAGAAAAAGACAAATTCAACTTCGATTTCAAAAAGAAATGGGTCTAGTTATAGATAAGTCTAAGCCAGGTTTTGACACCTCAAATGCTGAAAACACTGCACGACGATTATTTTAAAACCACGAAAAAAACTGGAGTGGACAAAAAGCTAATTCTAAGCTGTATCTCTTCTGTATCTTATCGTCTTCAATGACGATATTTCTGCACTTGCAAATTATATAAATGAAACTAGGGCATTATATATATATATATATGCCCAGTTATGCCCTTATATGCTTAAGATATACACAATGTATCGTTGGAATAGGGCACTTATCTGAAGAGACACAAGAGGCTCGCAACAAAGACTGTAGACGATCTCGTTTGATAAATACTCGTACTCGTAAAAACTCCAGAGTAAATACAAATACAGATTGAGTGAAAGGCCTTATTATCAATTCTGTCCCTTTAGTTGATTCCTTTACTCAGAAAAAAATCAATTTTAAAATCAAAAACCACTAGTTTTTGACTCATTGAGCCTTTACAGACAACAGTTCTATAGCCTAGAGCATACACGCAGAAAAATTTTTCGTTTAGCGCAACTGAAAGTTAGCCAATTATACTTCGTTTGCGAGCTGTAGTAGCTGCAAACGAATATTCAGTTGTAACTAACGAAAAAATAGCAATAATTTAAAAAAAATAAAAAAAAAAATAGCACGCAATTCGCTTTACTTATAAATAGCATTTTTATTAAATTTTAATATTCTAATTTTTATTTTATTACAAACATTTCTTCTAACACATAAATTCAATATGATTTGAAATAATTGATATATATCTTACTTCAATCATCGGAATTCGAACTCATCCGGACTCGTCGATGTCTGGTTTACTGCGCGCTCTGCTTAACGTGTTGCACCATCGTCAATTGAATTTTCAGTCGGCTAATATTCGCCTAGTGCAGCTGCTTGGAGTTCAATTGTATTAAAGTAAAATTACACAATTTTTTTTCGTTTATGCCAAAAGTTAAACATTTGTCATGGACAGAAGCTCGACAGAAGCCCGACAAAAACGAAAACTTTCCACCACATTTTTGTGCTGGCCGTGGCATAGTGGTTAATGTGCTTGATTTGTATGCGAAACAGCCTGGGTTCGAGTCCCCAGCTGACACAAATTTGTTTTTCGTTTTTTTGTTTGGTTTTATTAGAAATTGAATTGAAATAGAAATAGAAATAGAAATAGAAATAGAAATAGAAATAGAAATAGAAATAGAAATAGAAATAGAAATAGAAATAGAAATAGAAATAGAAATAAAAACTGAAATGGAATAGAAATAAAAATTGCACGCGCTTATAACAAACGAAGTTCTTTTCCTGCAACTAAATAACCTGTTTTCCGCAACTTTTTTCCATTTCTCGTAACTGATGAAACGTTTGCAAAAAACGTTTCCAAGCACGATAAACGAAGTTCGTTTATTGCAAATTGGCGATAAACGTTTTTTTTCTCTGCGTGTAGTACGTCAGACCCTCGACATTGTCGGTTGTGAATTCGAACCTCGTGCTGGCAGAACTTTTTTCGGCTGGCTATTTTTTAATTTTAATAAAAGAAAAACCACCCCATAGTCGTTAATCTTGTGCGCGGTCGAAAAAAATAATTGTTTTGCATGTGTAATCGCATGTTATTACATGTTACAACGTAATTCCAAAAGTCTATCAACGTAATTTTTTTTTTAAAGAAAATTACGCCACTGTTCGCTAATAACTGTGTTGGTGTGCAGGGGAATCGACAGACTAACACGCGAGCGGCCCAGGCTCATTTCCCGCGGTGGTAACTTTCAAATTTGTTTGTCGTTTGTCGTTTGAACAAGTACAATTTTCTTTAAAGTTTTGTAAATTTTCTTTGATTTTGGAATGTTTTTTTCTGAGTGCACCCTTACCTTATTAGTTTTTCTTGTTATTTTCTTGTTGTAATGATTCAATTACCTAAGAATGATCCGATACAAAGAGCGATTCTTCATCATCGTATTTAAGTGAAGAACTCCTTCGTTAATATTATTAAAATATGCAAAAATAAACTGTAAGTGCGTTAGAAATCACATATTAGATATTGTAGGTTTCTTCGTTTATTAGTTATGGCTCAAAATATATTCCAGTTGTATGGTAGGTTCCACGCCCTCTTGTCCAATCGCGCCCAAATTTTTTTAAGCTTTTTACAGTTCACACATTAGACAACTACCCTCAATTTCGTTATTGTAGAATTTCTAATTTCTCCGATATAGCACAAAATTTGTTCCAGTTGTATGGGAACTGCCACGCCCACTTGTCCAAAATTTCGAAAACTACCAAAAATTCTACAAAAAAATTATTTCCGTCTAACTTGTACTAACCGCATCACTGTGCTATGCAAGAAAACTGGAATGGTTTGTAACTATATCATGTACGATGTGCTTTATCTTTAGCCTATAGATACGATAAACATTATTTTTTTCATTATCTTGTTTCATTTCATTATCTTTTTTTTTTTCATTTTGTAAAAAGTAAATTGGGTTAATTTTGCGATTGTCATGCTTTGTTCGAATTTATAATATTCAGTGATACAAAAACAATTCCAAGATTTAATATTTTTTAACAATTAAAATTTTTAATCTGGACTTTATTTAAACATACATTCCTTGTTAATGAATTGAAAATCTGAATTAATTTACAGTTCAACAAAAGCTGAAAAAATTGATTACAAAAGCGTTAACCGCTTTATTTATTTAGTAATCAGCTGGCATTCAGTCTACCGACTGTTTTTGCTGTTGAGGTTAAATTGTAGCCGCAAACAGCAGCGGGGCGGGCTAATCATTTCTAAAGTTATCAACTATTTTTGTAGCAGCAGATAATGAAATCTTATTTTTTAATTAAAATAATTAATAAAAGTTTTAATTTTTTTTCAATTTTCAATGCTTTCGTGGCAGCAACAGAATCGACGATTAGCAGCAATGCAGCAAATTAATTATTGTTTGATTGAAACGAAGAGAAAGATTCACGCTACAATTTATTTATCTTGAACTGGTTCAGAAAAAAATTACTTTTTATTATCTGCTGTGTTTTATTTTTTTATTATAATTTGTGTTCATTTTCTATATGTTTTCTTAAGTGATGTGTTTATTTTTTTTATTTTTGTTTCTTTTAACACAACTTCTGGCTCAATTTACTGAACGATGGAGTATTTTATCGCTTTATAGATAATTATCGACATCACATATTTTCAGATTTTATATTTTCTAAATCATTTCGCAGATTCTATATTTTGTTTTACAATAACTGCGTTTTTTATCTGTGATCTGTGTTGAGATTTAATTAAAATGAAAAAAAAAATTATTGGGTCTTATGTATAAAAATTAGATACTAGTTCTCGGAGATCGATCTAGCGAGATCAAACTCAAGCAATGAGTCACAAAAATTTTCTCAGTCTCAGCCTCAGAATTGTATGCATAAAAATTAGAGCAAGCTTATGAAAAATTACGCAACATAAGTGATATCGATTTCAAAGCTCACCTTGTATTTGCACAAGCAAAGCAATTTGCAGGAGTTGAATCTTATCTTGTTTTTAACTAAGAAATTAAAATTAGAAATGTCTAAAAATTTTTTTAACAACACGAATCTGCTATGTTCGTTTGTTGAACAGTTGAAGGAAGCCTTCAAGAAGTGAAGATTATTGTAAGTAGCGTTGATTTGAGAGACCACTGCATTAACGTTGTGTATCGCAAATGACTTCACTCATTAGTCTGTAGCGCTAAAGTTTGTGTACTTTACGAACTGTACGCAAACACAAACAATACACTACGGTATCATACAAATGAGCACAACTACTATCATTCTGTAGCGTAAACTACACTAAAATAACCGTATGTGTAGCGGTTTTTAGAAGACAAAGAAATTCCAGAAAGCTAAAACTTTTATCATTTTAACTATCGATCACGATCATTTTTCGTTAACTTTATCTTATTAATTATCAAGAAGTTATCGTGTACGATAATGTCTCAATAACTTTATCGTTTTAATTGTCGATAACGATATCGAGAACTAGAACTTCTTGATAATAAAGACTCCTTTTCTGTACCCTGGTTTTAACAGAGGAACGTAATCCTAGACGTACTCTAAGAGTTACCGAATGCCGTTTGTATTGCTTTCTTACTACGCAAACACTAAAAATAGAAGTGTATATTTTTTAGCGAATTGTACAGAATGATAATGTTTGTGTTCATTTTTTATGTGACCGTAGTGTAGTGTATGTGTTTGCGTTAGTATACGCCACAGAATGAAGAGTCAATTCATTAACGGTATATTTAAAATTTCGTTGCGTTTATTTTCGTTCACTGGTTTTTACAAGCATCATAAATAAATGATATATGTACAAAAAAAAATATTAGAAACAGTTGACCTTGAAATTCGTATGAGTTTTCATAAATTCGTATTACGTGACGACAATTTATAGTTTGGTGAAGGAATGTTTTTTTTTTTACGTTAATTGTTAATGAAAATTTACCCCGAACTCAAAGCAGGAGTTATTTATAATGAAAATTTACAAGTTTCTTGAAAATGGTGGGGAAAAAATCAATATTGGGCTTGTTTACAAAATCAACAGACTGTTTTTTGATAAGCCGATGTCCTAAATAAATAAAAAATCCATATTGATAGAAGGTAGCGTACAACAAGTTGTGTTGTATTTACCGAACATTCGACAAACGACTTAATGTCGCGTCAACACTGTGAAGTGGAAAATTATTCTGCCCGTCTAACAGCGATAATCACGTCGACGATGAACAGTGGGCAATATTAGATTTATGTTTTTAAATTTCGGTTGGTTCTGGATTCCTCGAATAAACATTTTTTTACATATTCATATTCATCACAGGTGTAACCAAGATTTTGTTCAGGGGAGAAAAAATTATATTTTTCATGTGACTGATAAATCATTAAGATATGTGTCAGTCGTAATTTTGTAATAAAAAATAAATAAAGCTTTAATAAATATTAATAAATTCTATGCTTTTTAATTATAACAAAAAATGTTTTGAATTTCTTAATTTAATACTAAAATTTTTATTTTCTAATGTTCAGGGTGGCAACTGCCCCTCCCTGCATATCCATATACATATTTATATTCATATAATCATTATCATATTTATATTCATATAATCATATTCGTATTCATATTCATATTCATATATTCATATTCATATTCATATTCATATATTCATATTCATATTCATATACACATTCATATTCATATTCATATTCATATTCATATTCATATTCATATTCATATTCATATTCATATTCATATTCATATTCATATTCATATTCATATTCATATTCATATTCATATTCATATTCATATTCTTATTCTTATTCTTATTCATATTCGTATTCTTTTTTATATTCATATTCATATTCATAATCATATTCATATTCATATTCATATTCTTATTCATATTCATATATTCATATTCATATTCATATTCTTATTCTTATTCTTATTCTTATTCATATTCGTATTCTTTTTTATATTCATATTCATATTCATAATCATATTCATATTCATATAATCATATTCGTATTCATATTCATATTCATATATTCATATTCATATTCATATTCATATATTCATATTCATATTCATATACACATTCATATTCATATTCATATTCATATTCATATTCATATTCATATTCATATTCATATTCATATTCATATTCATATTCATATTCATATTCATATTCATATTCATATTCATATTCATATTCATATTCATATTCATATTCTTATTCTTATTCTTATTCTTATTCATATTCGTATTCTTTTTTATATTCATATTCATATTCATAATCATATTCATATTCATATTCATATTCATATTCTTATTCATATTCATATTTATATCTATATTTATATTTATATTTATATCTATATTTATATTTATATTTATATTTATATTTATATTTATATTTATATTTATATTTATATTTATATTTATATTTATATTTATATTTATATTTATATTTATATTTATATTTATATTTATATTTATATTTATATTTATATTTATATTTATATTTATATTTATATTTATATTTATATTTATATTTATATTTATATTTATATTTATATTTATATTTATATTTATATTTATATTTATATTTATATTTATATTTATATTTATATTTATATTTATATTTATATATATATTTATATTTATATTTATATTTATATTTATATTTATATTTATATTTATATATATATTTATATTTATATTTATATTTATATTTATATTTATATTTATATTTATATTTATTTATATTTATATTTATATTTATATTTATATTTATATTTATATTTATATTTATATTTATATTTATATTTATATTTATATTTATATTTATATTTATATTTATATGTATTCATATTCATATTCATATTCTTATTCATATTCGTATTCTTTTTCATATTCATATTCATAGTTATATTTATATCCATATACATATTCATATTTACATTCATATTCGTATTCTTTTTCATTTTCATATATAGTACATAGTCAAACTCATACTTTTTAAAACTTAGTTTTAAACTAGTTTAGGAACCGAACTTAAGTAAAAAACGAAGAATATTTCAAAAAGTTGTACACGTAGAAGGTTGTAGGTGGTAGGTGCGAAGCACTTGTTATTGGAACCGCCAAATTGTTTACTAATTAAGAACAAGTCATATTAACAGTTTTGTAGTTATTGAAAAATTGAATATATTAATTTAGTTAGTTTGCTCTACTGTGCGCCTGTAGCGCTACGCTGTCGACGATGTGTAAATTGAGATCATTTAAGTTTTTTTTGTCATCTTGAATGACGTTTTATGTACGTTATTTTACTGCCATTTCTGGAACACATAAATACTGACACACAAGCACAAATACTCATTTAAAACACACATACTCAGACTTGTCCACATTATTATTAATATAAAGCTAAACATGTACAACGCGTACAGATGGAATTGAAAATGTTTTCAAACGTGGCTCCCACATGTTGTTTAGTTATAGCTTTCAATGTGTTGTTGAGTGGCGATGCCAATGTGCTGTTGGTGCTGGCTGCTGTTTATGGTGCTGTTGCTTAAATTTACCGTTTTCATTATTATGAAGCAATATGCATGAAGCAGCATCTTGAACTGAATTTACTACAGCATCTTTTAAGCAAGTTGCTACAAAGCAGTTTAAGGTGCGTATTTAATTTGTATGCAGATTCTTTTTTCGCGTTCTTCAACTTCGTTGCAAAATAAAAGAAATTGTTTACGACAAAAGATACCAAGACTTGCATATTAGATTTTCAGATTTTACTTTATCGGCACATTTGCGTTTAAGCAGATAAAACGTGTTTTGTCTAATAGCACGTTTATTTTGAATGTACACGTATATGTACGAAATAATTTTTTAGAGCATCTGATTTTCTGAAATAAAAAACAGACTGAGGCAAAGAATTAGTTTTCAAAAAATTAGTATCGAACAATTGCTGCAGTTGAGAAAATGTTATCAATAAAAATTAATTTTATAATTCAAGTTTAAACGATTTAATTTAAATTTAATTTTTCGAACAAAAATTAATTAAAGAAAGAATATTTCTTTTCGAACTTAACTTTTGAACAATTTTTTATCTTCCGAAAAATAACTTCTTCGAAGTGTGTTAAAATATTAAATGTAAGGAATATTGGAACTTTCGAGACAACATTTTTTATTTCACACTTATTTTCGAACAAAAATTTATATTTAATTAAATTTTTATGTTCAAACCAATTCGAACAAAATAGGTTTCATAAATGTATTTTCAATACGTACAAATAAATGTATTTTCGATTTAAAATAATTTTCAAACTAGATCATAAATTGTAATAACGAAGGATGCATTAAGAAAAATGATAACTCGAGTAAGAATTTATTGCAAATGATCGAGTAATTATTCAAGTGTTTTCGAAAAATTAATAAAAAAAACTACAAGTATTTACAAAAAAATAAAATTGTCTTAAATAATGAGAAGTATAAATTTTCGAACAAGTATTTATTTCCTTAAATATTTGCTTTCGAATAAGAAATTGTATGCTTAAAAAAATTAAAACAGGTAAAATTTTTTTATGCGTATGGAAATTTATTTACAAGAAAATTTTGACAACCTTTGAAGTTTGAATATTAATTCTAAAAAATTATTTTCGAACATAATTTCAAAAAAATTGTTTTTCGAAAATAGAAAAAATATAAATTTATTTGCAAACAACCCATCGACGAACTTTAAAGTTTTAAAACAATTATTTTTCGAACATCAATTCTAAATAATTATTTTCAAACACTATTATGAAGTGTTTGTTTTTCGGAAATTAGTGTTTCAAACGAATAGAAAAAATATAATTTCAATCTTTAGTTCTGAAAAAAAAAAAATTATTTTCAAACATTTCGAAATAATTATTTTTTGGAAATAATGGAAATAATTATAATAATAATTATAACTTTATTTCGAAAAAGTAATGTTTCGAATATTAGTTCAACATCATATAGAAAAACTTATTTTGCGCAAATAAGCATTTTGAACATTTTCGAAAAAAGTTTTTTTGGAAAAAAGTCTATATCGAAAATTGGTTAATGGGCATTATTCCGAAAAAGATCTGTTATTAACATATTTTTTGAACATGTCTTCGAAAACTATGTTTCGATATAGAGTTTTTCGAACTTTAATTTCAAAATTTTTTGTTCTTACTAAAGAATGGAAAATATTATTTCGAACATATATCGAAAATGATTTTTTCGAATACTATTTTGAATATTTTTTTTCAGAAAGTAGGTTTTCGAATATTTTTTAAAAATTTATTTTTTTCGAAAGTGATATTTTCAAACAAAAGCAAAGGTTTCCGAAATTTAGTTTATTGATCATTATTCCCAAAAAGTTCTTTCGAAAATGATATAGTTAATAAAAAGTTATTTTTCGAAAATTAATCATTCAAAACTTGCTTTCCTAAAAGTTGCTTTTTGAACATATCTTCTAAAATTAAGTTTCGAAATTGAATTTATCCAAAATTATTCGAAAATAATTTTTTCGAAAATATGGGAAATGATTTTTTCTAACATTATTTTGATTATATTTTTGAATTTCGAAATTGAATTTTTCGAAAATTATGCGTTTTTAGTATATTTCGAAAATATTTTTTTAAACATATCGAAAATGTTTTTTTAAACATATCGAAAATGTTTTTTTTAGAAAATTATTTTGAATATTTTTTTTAAAATTAGTTTTTCTTTACCGTTTTAAAAAAAAAAATTTCGAAATCGTTTTTTTCGAACAATTCACATAAAAACCAAAACGCAAAAGCTTATCGAAAATTAGTTTATTGAGCCGATAAGTCGATAAGTGATTGTACATATTTTCGAAATTATATACAATAGTTAATCGAAAAAGTTATTTTTCGAATACTAGTCCTTCGAAACTTACGTTGTGAAAATTTATTTTTCGAACATGTCTTCGAAACATTAAAAACAAATTAAGTCAAGAAATTGATTTTATTGAAAAATATTTTTTCCTACTCTATAGCGAAAATCATTTTTCTTCGTTTCGAAAATTTTTTTCGAATATTATTAAAAATGATTTTTCGAACATTATTTTGAATATATTTCTCGAAAATTAATTTTTCGACCATTTTTTCAAATATTTATTTTTCGAAGATTATTTCGAAAATGATTTTTTCGAAATTATGTCGAAAATTATTTTTTCGAACATTTCGAAAAATTATTTTTTTTGTAATGTTTTTCGAAAAATTTCATTGGCGAAAATTATTTTCTCGGTAATTTCATATTTATAAACTCCTTGGTTAATTGTTCTTAAGAACCTTGATAACCCTAAATTGTTATTGAGAGCCAGCCATGCTTGATTTGTTTTGCGCCTTTTCTTCAGCTAAATAAAAAATTATTTTTTGCCTGTTTTGTAATATTATTATTTGCTTATTTGACCAGTAAAGATCACCGTTTTTAGAATTAAATATATTCATAAGTATTTAGAAGACTTTTTATGCCTACCAGTATGATATATTTTCGCATTGATAGTTCTTTGGTTTCTCAGAAACGTAATTTTGCGACAATTAAAATATTTTGTAAGAATTTTTGACTCAAAGTTTATGAAACGCGATGACTGTCAATTTTTTTCCATCCTATGAATAAAGCAAAAATATACAGTCTGACTACACTTTGCTGTGAAGTGTTGGTCATTTATTTCAAATGAGTAAATTTGCAGTGCTAATGATTCAGAAATGGCGCCACAACGTTTTTGTACTCTATTTCTATTCAACAAAGTTAACAGCTTATTTAGCGACTTAAAGAGGGAAGAAGACTAAAACACAGCTCATTTAAGTAATCTCTTTAGACAAACAGAAAATGGTGCTGCGTGTATGTGTGGCAACAACTAGATTTTGATGATGACTAATTTTTTGCAAAACTAGAAACTTCAATGAAATGCAAATAAAAGTAAACATTAGAAAAAATTACTTAATATGATGATGATCATAGTCATAATTATTATTGTATTGAGGCAATAACAGCTGCCACATTGCAGCCAGAACTCGTACATGTAGGCGACAACTTCTGGGAGGGCGTTAGACAGGAAGTAATAATAAGTAAAATAAATGCAGTCGAGAAGGCGTAGCCAAAGTGAATAAAACATAAAACCGTTTGAAAACTAAGACGGAAAACGAAGAAAAAATAAAAATATTTTTCACTAACTTAAATATTAGACTAAAAAGGCGAGGAAGAAACAGCTTATATTGGCAAGTTAAGTTGTACTCGTACCAATAAATGCAAAAGGAAGCATATAAATATATATATATAAGTATAAAGTAAGCTTTAGTAAAAATAAAGTTTAATAAACAATAATAAAAACTTGTTTATATAAGATCATAAAACGTTGAGAAAAAGAAAAAAGTAATAAGTAGAGAAACATTTAGTAATAAACATTTTACTGAAGTTTTAAGGAAGTCGAAGAAAATAGTTGAAGAAGCAAGCCAGAAATTCAAGTTCAAATGCATTAATTAACAAGCAGCTGGAATAAATGAATTAAAATCAATTAAAAAAAAAAAAAAGGAAGAAATAGTAACAAACGTGTTTTTGTTGTTGTTCTTGTTTTATACAATGTATATAAATGATTGTAGCAAAAACGTAGCAACGCTGAAAAAATGCTAGAAGTTTTTACTTGTGTACTTAAATACTAAATTCCACTTTTTAACAACAGCAATTTTTTTTTTTTTTGAAATAGCAGTCTTGAAGGTGATTCGCTCGCCACTTATAGGGAAGGGAGTCAGCTTTGAAAATTTACCGCATTCTATCACATGCTCTAGAATTTTTTACTTCTAATAAAGCAAAAAATCAGAAGCAAAAAAAAAAAGAAAAAAAAAACAAAAAGAAAACATGTGTGTAAAGGAAAAAACACGTATGGCTTACATTCCACCACAAAATATGATCTAGAAAGAACAACAATGAAAATTCCAACAATGCCAACAACATCAATTATGTTGCTGCTGAGGTGAGCCAGCTGTGTGGCATCAACATCATCTTATCTGCCCTTCTTTTCTTGGTCGTTTTCTTTTTTTTTGCACTCCTTCTTTTACCACTTTATGTAAATTAACGTAAATGTTGTGAAAATAATGAAAAAAGAAAAAGCCAAGAATCTACTCTTTGTTATTGTTGCGGTTTCCTCAACACTTGCGCGATCTGGTAAACTGCACCATGGAATGTTACAATCATGTCTTGAAGATTGTGCAAAACAAAAAAAAGATATAAACCAAACATTACTAGTTTTTAGAGCAACATGTACCAGATATGATGATCAACTTACGTTAACAGTGCTAGATCGAAGGACAGACGTCAGACACGAGCGAGACATTGTTGCAGCGACTTGTTCTGGTTTGGTTATTTGACTCTTTAGGTGGGTGGTAAAAATCGCACGCTTAGATCAACATTCAAATTGTTTTGTTTACTGAACCTTGAGGTTAGGATTTTCATTATTTATGACAAACATTTACTCAGCTATAACACCGGAAAAAAGGTGTTTCTCTGAGACAGAGCAGAAAAATATGTACGTAGTCGTGGCTTAAACCTCTATATAGTTTGTTGTTGTGGCAATTTTTTAGGTGAAACTTTTTTGTCGCTTATACAGCAATGCAGCGAATTGTAAAGGGGAGTAAACCGATGTAACATGTAACAGTGAAACGCAAAAAAAAAAATCTCTGTGCTATTATTCGCGTATATGTACTAGAGCTCTGCATTAATTTATTCACCAAGCGAATATACACTGCTTTTCTGGTGTAGAAGTAGACTGCAAGCGAATAAATGTTAGCAACAAGTCGTGTTGTGCAGAGTAAATCTGCGCAGGAGATTAACTACTTATTTGTTCTCTGTTCTCTTTTCATACACTCTTGCACTGAGCTGTAACGTTAACTGCTGTATAAAACTAACAGAGTGTAAGTGCAGGCATGAGCATAGTAGAAAAACGATAGACTAAACTTTTTATTCTACAGCAAGCGAATACAGTAATTTCTGGATATAAGCCCCCCGGTTAATGGATTTCCCCTCTTATAAGTTAACAAAATTAGGTCAAGAAAAATCTCCATAAGCAATACATATGAAAATTCCCGTTTAAAATATTTCCCGCTTAGAAAATCGCCCCGCTTATAACGTTGCAAATTTGTGAACCATTTGAAAAAACTCGTACAAAAATCCCCGCATAAAATAAAATATAAAGTTGGCAGCGTTGTGATGATTTACTCTTATTTATGTAAATGTGATTTAACATTTCTTTTTTTTAACAAAAATACATATTAATTTCAAAAGTTATTACAACATAATTTCTTTTATTAACACGAGTTGGGTGTGTATGCAGTTTCCTATAAGAGCGGTTGTTTCTTAGGGCAAATTTTTTATATAAGCCAAAAATGGTTCATTAAACGGGTTTTTCGTATAATCCCCAAAACTGCTTTTAACCGGGATTTTCATAAAAGTCTTTCCAGGATAAAGAGTTTGAATTTTGAGCATTTTGCTAAGTTCTTATATCCGGAAATTACTGTATATTCAAGTAGGCGAAAAAGCAAACTCATGCAGGGCTAAAATATGTGTATACAGTACCTAACTGAACACTATAAAAACTCAGACGAGAATGTATCTACAAACAAACTCGCTGTATGCAAATCAATGATCGTGGAAGAACGATTCAAGTAACAAATGAAAGGCCAAAGATCAACCTTAAAATCTTTGGAAAATGTTCAAAATTAGAACTGTTCCTGATAAGTTTTTATTTCTTCCCCATTTCCGGTTAAAAGATCGAAATGGAAGTCCTGATATATCCTCAGAATGATCTATATACAGAATGATTGCAATTAACATAAAATGTTGGGCAACCCTAATTTTGAGAATTTTACCAAGAATTTTTAAGGTTGACCTTTTATTTGTTACCCTTTCATTGTACTTATCGAAGCAGTGGTATGGATAATACGAGCAAAAGACGCAAAATTCACTACAAATTATAAGTTGCAATTAACATGCAATTTTGAGGCAAGCCTTATTTTGAAACTTTTTTCAAAGTTGCAGACTAAAAGGTTGACTCTTGAAACTTAATTTGAAACTTCAATGTCAAACAAAAATGCTTGATTTTAATTTCTGTAAAAATATCGTGTAAAAACCGCATCGATCGTAGTTTATATTAAGTAGTAATGAGTTTTCGCTTATTGGACAAAGTCAAACCTTTACTGCTTCACTTAAAAATTCAATAAGTGGTAGATTTCCATGTGTATCGTTAATATTGAAGTCTCCATTTAGTGTCATAGGTACATTGTAAAATTTTGATGATCATTTTTCTAGAGTATTTAAAAAACTTCTTTTGGATGAATCATCAAATTTTCGAATAAAATAAAATTTCTTCTGAATTGACTCATATAGAGGACAAATATATAAGCTGATCCTATTATTTTTAATCCTTCAACGTTTCTTGCACACACAACTACCCCCTATCTGCCATCCTTCTGGTGGTTCCCATACAAGAAACACAAAAACTACCGATTATAGTTCATATCTTTCCCGAATTTCCCCCTGGAGGGGTCAATAATGTGAGCTGCTCCTATTATTTTCTACTCACTAACATTTCTTCTCAACGCACCTACCCCCTATCTGTCACCTTTCTAGGGGTCCCCATAAAAAAAATCAAAAACTGTCGATTAAAGTTCATATCTCTCCCGAATTGACCTTTAGAGAGGTCGAATATATGAGCTGGTCCTATTAGTTTTTACCAATCAAGATTTCTTCTGAGCACACCTACCCCCTATCTGACAATCTTCGAGGGGTCCCATACAAAAAACAGAAAAACTCTCGATTAAAGTTCATATCTCTCTCGACTTGACTCCTGGAGTGGTCAAATAAGTGAGCTGGTCATATTAGTTTTTACCCTTCGACATTTATTCTAAACATATCTAACGCCTATGTGCCGCCCTTCCGGGGGTCCCTATACAAAAAACACAAAAACTGTCATATCTCTGCTGAATTGACGCCTAGAGGGGCAAATTATATGAGCTGCTCCTGTTATTTTTTGCCCTTCAACATTTCTTCTGAACACACCTACCCCCTATCTGTCACATTTCTAGAGGACCCCATACAAAGAACACAAAAACTGTCTATTATAGTTCATATCCCTCTCGAATTGACCTTTAGATGGGTCGAATATATGAGCTGGTCCCATTATTTTTTACTCCTCCACATTTCTTCTAAGCACCCCTATCCTCTATCTGCCATCTTTCTGAGGGACCCCATACAAAAAACAAAAGAACAAACTGTTTATTATAGCTTATATCTCTCTCGAATTGACTCCTAGCGCGGTCAAATAAATGAGCCGGTCGTATTATTTTCTGCTATTCTCTGCCGCCCTTCTGGAGGTCTCCCTATAGGGGTCTCCCTGTATATGAGGTTGTCCTATTAGTTTCTTCTTTCAACATTTCTTTTGAACACACCTACTACCCTCTATCTGCCACTCTTCTGGGAGTCTCCATACAAGAAGCAAAAAAGCTATCGATTATTGTTCAAAACTTTTCCAAATTGATGCCTAAAGAGGTGAAATATACAAACTGCTCCTATTATATTTTGCCCTACAACATTTTTTCTGAACACACCTATTCACTATCTGCCACCCTTCTGGGGGTCCCTATGCAAATAACATAAAAACGTTGCTATGTTTTCTGCTTGCCTGAAAGCTGAATCAGAAATGCAGGCGTTAACAGTGCAAGCCTTAACAGTGCTAACGTTAATAGTGATGACATTAACTGTTGTGACGTTAACGTTGCTGACGCTAATATTGCTAACGTAACATTATTGACGTTAACAGTACTGACGTAAATTTATAACTTTTGACTCTACCAAAAACTGCTCAAAGCGACCTAAGAAGTTTTTACTTCAAAAACATAGACATGTGCTCTGTTTGTGAATTATTCACTTCTATTAAACAAAAATTAATAAAAAAATTAAAAAAAATTAAAAAAAAAAAAAAGGGAAATTTTTAAAAAAAATAATCAAAAATGAAAAAAAAATAATTAAAAAAATTAATAAAAAAAATTTAAAAAATTAGTTAAAAGAAATCAATAAAGAAAGTTAATAATAAAAATTAATAAAAAAATAATTTAAAAAATGAATAAAAAACTTAATAAAAAAATTCATAAAACAATAAAAAAATTAAAAAAAAATAAAAAATTTATAAATTAATTTAAAAAGTTAATTAAAAAAATTTATAAAAATATGAATAAAAAAATGAATAAAAAATATTAATATAAAGAAATTAATAAAAAAAATTGCTAAAAAAAAAATTAATAAAAAAATTGGTAACAAAATGAATTAAAAAAATTAACACAGAAAAAATTCATAAAAAAATGATAAAAAAATATAATAAAATATAAAAAAAAAATAAATTAAAAAAATTAATAAACCATATTTTTCGACCAATTCTGAACTCAGCCTTAAGAAGTTTTATTTCTAAAAATTTTTTCTATGCCATTTGGTAGAAATAAGTCATTCTTGTGCAACATATGCATATATTCTGCAAAAATTTATAAACTATTGGCACTAGCTAGTTTACATGTATGCGTGTTTGTAACTTTATGCTTTATGTTTGTGACATTACACAAGCATTTCTTGCAATTTCAAAATAGATACTGCAGAAGCTTTTCACTCACGTTGCTTTCAATTAGGCAACATGTCTCAATGCTCTCTGCTTCGTATAATAGTATTCAAGTGTCAACTTAGCAATTTTAACCAACTTATATCACACACACTCATACACGCACACACACATACACTCATAAGTAGCAACACAACCTATATGATGGATGCAATTATGTTTCCTTATAAAAATGTTAATTATAACAACTTGTGAAACAATACCACGTGTCTCTGTGCCACAAGCACATTTACACAAACATATACACACACCCACACGCTGAAACACAACCTCACCTCCTACACACACACACACACACACACATTTACTGCGGAAATTGCCCATTATAACCTAACCCTCATTTTAGAAACTTCCTTTCAACTTATTTTTGTATAAATTTATTTGGTTTGGTTTGGTTTGGTTTGGTTGTTCGTTCAATGTGGCAACACTGCAAAGTGGATTTACGTGTTTCACACTGCATTATGGGGAATTTTTCTTAGTTATATTTATTTTTGCACGTGTTACTATGAGCAGTTGATGGTTTCTCGGTACTTGTTCCATAATAGCTCCACAAGTGTTTCCATGGTTATTCTTATTTTTAACACTAAATCATACTAAATTCAATGGAAAAACATGACTTTATGCTTAAATCAAAATTTATTATATATTTATTCAAATACATAAATAATCGAACGTTTTCGAAGCAGTTCTGCACTTGAAAATGTCCTTGTCAAAGACAGGGAGAGAAAGAGTGTGACGCACGCAACCTATTTCCGCTGAGTTGACGCTGGTGACGCGCGGTCTCGTTCAATTATACTGGCTGCGTGCATTATTTAGCTGAGGTTTGTCGATGATATCATCATCGCCACCAAACCACTCATACTCACTCACTCAATCGTTCACCCATAGTTATCATGATAATCATAGCTATTTTGTGGCTTCAAGAAGGCAATTTTTGACAGTATCGCCGCCCAGTGGTGGCGTCCCTTTGGCACGTTTCTATGAATGTGCTTTAGCATATACATTTGCGCGTTATCCTTGTTGACGTTGTTGTGTTTGTTCCTATTGTATTTCATAATTTCCACGTAAAACGCGTGTCGAAAGTGGTTAACATATTATTATTTATTTTGTTGTGCTTATTTTATATAATTCTTTTGTTAAACTTTATTGACTGAATTAGCCGCGAAGGTAGCGTTTAAATTGCCAATGGATTTGAGAGGAAAGTTTGTATTGAGGTTTATGCAGAAATTCTATAAACTTCTAAGAAATCTTTACTTTTTCATAATTCGAATTGAGTTGAAATGTGTATTCGCAAAATGGGCGTTATTGCTAGTCGTTATTTATAAAATGAATGAAATGAATTTTCGTCTCTCTACAAAATGTCTGATTTTGTACTTGTAAGAATTAAAACTTTAATTAATAAAACTTTAATTAAACTTTATTACAAAAAAAAAAAACGGAATGGCCATTTGAGCCCTTGAAAGGACTTTGACTGAGCTTTTTTGATCAATTGTGTAGTGCGTGCTGTGAAATGTTTGAATACAAATGATTGAGAACTGGAGAACTACAGAGCTTTATGCCGACTCTGAATGGCTTACTACTACTTTGCATATGCTTTGATTTTAATCAGGATAAGCCGAAATATATCTGTGTGTTACTTGAAGCCATCCTCCTCCATCCTGGCTTTAGACTGGCAAGCCTTATATGACCTGGCGAAGTTGATGTGTTCACAAAGTGCTTACGTTGTTACCATGGATTTGGAGATATTTGACTTGTCCGGTTAGCCCCAGTCACTCTAAATCAAAATATATATATAATACAACCCAAAAAAATACAATTAATAAAAAAAAAATAGTAAAAAATTATAAATTACTAGCAGGCCACAGTGGTCCACGTCTTCGCCACAGATTTTTTTTTTATCATAAAAAAGCGCTTACACGTGTTTGTTTCTCTTTGAATGAGTTTCTTTGAATGGAGAGAAAAAGAATGCAAAAACTTCATAACAAAATTATTATGCCCTTAAGGGGGTTACATGACATTGGCAGTTTTTTGAAATCGAAACTTTTTTCAATAATTTTGTATTTTAGTAAATATTCTTAAGATTCTAAGAAAAAAAAAAGATTTCATGGAAAAATTCCTACGGGTTCAAAAGTTACAGCCGGATTAGTGAGAGCGCATTTTTAATTTTTGCTTGTTTCCATAATTTTCGTTGTTTTTGTTTATTTCTTTGATATTTTTTTGTGCAGAATTTCTAATCGTTGCTGATATTATTTCATTTTGTGATGTTTTTCGAGATAGATTCCTGCACTTGTGTCTTCGATTTCGTTTGTTTGCATAGTTTTTGCTGTTCTACTTGGATATTTTTTTTATTTTTGCTGAATTTTCAACCATATTTATGTTTTTTGTTTCAAGTTTTTTTTTAAACGCATTACTTATTATTTCGATTATTTAAAATTGTGGAGGTAATGATCGTTAAAAAAAAAATGTTGTCGCTATTTGCTTTTTCTTTTCCTTCTCCACCTTATTAAAAATTTTAATGAATTTCGCAAAATACGAAGGCCTACAACCTCAATAAGATATTTTAATATGCAAGCAATAAGAATGCACTGTGAACATCAATAAGCTCAATAAACTACTTAAATATGTAAGCAATAAACGCACACTATGAACACAATAAGCTCAAAAAAGCTACTTAAGGCGAAAGCGCAAATAAGCTTCGTCAGAAGAAGCGTTCACTATTAACCCCCCTAAGGCAATTCAAGTCAAACGAAAAAAGCATTTCTTCTTTCGTTTTGTTTCGTTATGTTTTGCAGCGCAGCAGCTTCGAGACTTGTCTGTTTTTTTTTTATTTTTGTTGTGCTGTTAGCTGAGCTTAAAAAGAGAAGAGTAGAGAGCAGCATGGAGTTTACTGAAACTCTCGCAACACAAATGCGTGAAAAACGATCAAGCAATGAGTAGCATTGGGGTTAATTTCATAAAAAAACTTAACATACTTATTATTGAGATATACTTATTACTGAAATTTCGAAAGGAAAATATCTCTATACTGTGCTGTAGCACGAATATGATATTTTAAAATTAATTTCATAAAAATCAGCCCTCTACTTTTGGAGCTTACTTGGATACAAAAATGTGCACTGCAATTTTATATAATAGTATAATTTTACAATTTATAATTTTACAATTTTATATAATAGACCATAAAAATGTTTTAAATTTTTATCTGCTTTATAAAAAAACTATAATTCGCAGTAGTTATAAACTTACCCTCAAATTTTCCTAAACTTCCTTTCGACTTTTTGGATAAGATTTGAAATTTGGTAACAAGTGGTCAGATCATTTAATATATCTGAAATTTTAATAATTTCGGAATATTTTTGTTTATGTTTAAAATTTGTCTTAAATTTAAATACCTAAACATAATTATTCCTTTGTTAATAAAAATATAATTTGCTTTTTTAAAATTTAATGAAGTTGAGAAAGTTTTATATTGTAATTTTACTTATACATAAAATTTCTTTTATTTTCAGGTAAACAAACATCAGTCAAAATTTATATTTTTCACAATTACGAACTAATGTTATCCAAACTTTTGAGGTATGCTTTTTCAATATGTTTTCCATACTATATCTGATGGTTCTTAGGATATCACTTGATATTTTCATATTGCGTCTTTAATTGTAAATTCGATAAAGAATAAAATGCAATTCGATATATTAACATAGCAATCGTATTATTTTCAAGAACATTACAAACATTCTTAAAGTCTGACATAATATAGTATTTACATAATATAAAGTACAAACATATTTTCGTTTCTCTGTAATATAAATAAATGAGTAAAAGTCAAATTTTTATAGGTATCTATAACATTTTTATATACTGTCTTCATTTTGGTATTTATTGAAGAAATTTGTAATAAAAAATATGCGCAACATAAAAAAAAAACTGCCGTAAAGGGTTAAAACAGCTTGAAGCAGCAACAGAATTTAAGTATTCTTTTATTTAAGCCCAACCAAGTCATGACATCAAGTGGCCATAATTTGATGATGGCAATAATTTTATTTACATTCATGCTTAAGCAATTGGCCCATAGAAGCTACTACACTCAACAAAAAAAAAAAAAATCATAAGTAATTTTGCCTAATTCAGCTGAATTAGAAAATTTGCTGTGAAAACTACACTCAAAAAACTGAATTGTTTAATTTTAATTTGTAAGAAACAAAAAATATTTAAACTAAATGTTTTATGATTGCAAGTAATAAGAATTGTGTATTCGATATAGTTCCACTTTGATTCAAACACTTTGCACATTATAATTTTTAATGAAAACATTAATCATTCAGTGGAAATATCAAATTTTTAATAGCAAATACTAGAAATGCTCTAATAAAACACTCCAAGAAATTTTTTTCAATGTATCATGAACGCTTTTAAACAACAACAAAACCATGCGCAATTCATAAAGACGTTATGATTCCTAATTTTTAACGCGATCAATAGCTCAGTGGAAAATCGTTTAACTGCAATTTTCGATGTCATGGTTCAAGTCTCAACTTGGGCGAAGTTATAATAAAACTCACAACAAAGTTTTCAATTCATTATAACAATAACATTAGAAATTCATGAATTAAATAAAAAAAGTACTCTGTTATAAAAAAAAACTAGTCTTTATTTCCAAAAAAGAATTAAAAAGGGAATAAAAAAAACTTGTCTGAGCCCGTAGTCGAACCACGGATCTCCTTAAATCCATGGAATAATATTGGACGATCGGAGAATGAAAGTGAGTGAGGTGGCTGAGACTGTAGGCATCTAAACTGAGCGAGTTAAATAAAAATTTGGACATGAAAAAACTAACAGCGCAATGGGTGCCGTGATTGCTTAGACTATCGATCATAACCACTTGGTGATATTCAACCGTCATTCGAAGGAGTTTTTGCGACGTTTCGTTATCGTGGACGAAACATGGATGTATCACAGCACACCAGAGCCAAAGGAACAGTCAAAACAGTAGACGTATCCAAAGATGGTCATCCATGTATATAAGGTATCCATGTGCACCAAAGATGGTCAAGATGGGTCTGTCGGCCAACAAATTCATGGCGACATTTTTTTTGGGATGCATGCAGGAGTCAGATTTGAGAGTTGATTTGAAGCAAAAACGACTGTATTTGGTGAAGAAAAAAGTGCTCTTCTCCCATGAAAACGCGCGTACTATTGATGGCGTTAGAAAGATAAAATTTCTTACTAAAAAAAAGCTTCTCAAATGGATTTTTAATTGCTTGACTCAGTTTTGTTTGAGCGCTCGTCAAACAATCGTTCGAAAACCTTAGCCAGGCGGTTGAAAATTTGAAAAGGTTCATAGTCCTGATACTGTAACAGCCAATTACGCGTAATTTTGGTCGTCGATTCCGTTCCGGTAATTTTGGTATCACAGACGCACCACATCCTGGAAGACCAATTGTCGAAAATGTCAATAAAATCATGGATGGACAAGTCCGATCGCCATGTTAGTACTCGTTTGCTGGATACAAAAAGAAGCTCGATTTATGGGTGCCACACGAGTAAACACAAAAAAAAAAGTAAGCCATTATTGAAGCGGAAGGTGACTGATGATATAAAATGGGTCACTTTTAATAATGCCAAGTGAAAGCGGTCGTGGTCGAATTGCGTTAACGGTGGCCAAGCCAGGATCGACGATCAGGAGGGTTTTACTTTTGTTTGGTGGGATTGACACAGAATCATATGAGCTGCTGCGCCCCTACGGTCAAACTTCTAATTTGAACCTATATTGTTCACAAATGGACCTTCTGAAGGAAGTAATCGTCCGGAAGCGACCAGCTTTGGCCAATTGGAGAGGAATTGTGTCCCATCAGTACAACGCCAGGCCACATACAACGATAGTGACTCGGCAGATGCTTCGGAAACTTGGTTGGGAGATTCTTATGCATCCACCTTATTATCCGGACCTGACGCCAAGTGATTACCACCTATTCCCGTCTATGGCGAATGATTTTGCTAGTAAAACATTCGTCTCAAGAGAAGCTTGTGAAAATCGACTGTCCCAGTTTTTTACCAATAGACATGAAAGCTTCTATGATGGAGCCATAATGATATACCCTTCAAAATTGCAACAAATTATCGAACAAAACGGTGCGTATTTGAGGTTAATCTGATCATTTCAAGTACGCTTAATTAAACCTTTAATTTCATGCAAAAATAATGGATTTCTCTTGTATATCCATATATTGCTGATATGTCAATACATTAATATCAGTTATATGGGAGATTGCACTGTTGTTTGTCAAATCTTAATGAAAGAGTTTTTTTGTTATATGCTGTATTGAATTTTTTAAAACCACAATAATTGTGATAGTAATTTAAGATAATAATCACTATATTATTATCGGTTATATAGGAGGTTGCACTCTTGTTGGGCAAAACTTGACCAACGATTTTCTATTTCTATTGCTGTATTAAATTAACCGTCAAATACTAATTGTAAAACTATTTGTAATAGTTATTAAATTATGTCAATATATTAATATTGGTTATATGGGAGGGTGCACTCTTGATAGTCAAATCTTAATGAAAGACTTACTTTGTTATTTGCTGTATTTAATATAAAACCAAACACAAATTGTCGTTGTTAAATTTTTAATAGTTATTCAAATATGTCAATATATTAACATCGGTTATATGGGAGGTTGCACTCTTGTTTGTCAAAACTTAGCCAAAGGCTAACTTTGTTATTTGCCGTATTTAATTTACCGTCAAATACTAATTGTCGTTGTTAAATTTTTAATAGTTGTTAAATCATGTCAGTATATTAATAACGGTTATATGGAAGGAGATTGCACTCTCGATTGTCAAATCTTAACCAGAGTACCAATTTTGGTGAGCATTTATTAAGAATTTAAGAATTGACCAATCCTTACATACAAGTGGCCCCAGTGTGTGTCGTACATATCCGGTTTTTCATTGTACATCCTGTGTTTTGCGGCTGTTTTTTTATTCTATTCTTTTTTTTTTCTTTAATTTTTTTTTTGTGCTCTCTACTTTGTTTTAAAAATAGGCCAAGCACTTCCTTCTTCTTCTCCTTGCTGCCTCATTCACATGCGTGTGTCAGTCATAAACGACCAATATACACGTTGTCCATCCCAGGCCATAGATTTTTTTTATATATCTAATTTTTTTTTATTATTTTTTTTATAGTCAAGTTTTTCTACAACTAGGCTGGCTTAGCCTGATTGAACGGATTCAACTGGACTAGTGTCTGAATTGTGTCGGTGGCTAGTCTTGGTGGCTCGATTACGGTTTAGTTTCGTTTCGTTTAGTTTGGCTTTAATGACGTTATTTACAATTTAACGTGTCCTTAATTTTCTTTTTGTTCTTGTTTTTGTTGTTATATTTTTATAACATGAGCAACTTGCTCTTACCTCACATATGCCGTCGACAAAATCTTGATGTTGATGTGCTAGGATAGTTTTTGTTTTGTTTGGTTTTTATTTTTGTTTTCCAACTGATTCGCTTGCCTTTATTTATATTCTTCCTTCTATCGTAGTAAAATAATTGATTGTTCAAAATGAGGTCTGGATAATATTAAACCTTAAACTAGATGAGCAGAAAACTTTATTTTTATAATACTAAACTTGAGCTCACTGGCTATAAATATCAGCAAGTTTTTCATTTATATTTATATATTATGGAACCCGCTTTCGTGCCCTTCATGGTTATTTTTCTGTGTCACCTTTATGAAGGTGACTATTTAGTTCTCCCTTCTTTATGTCGTCATATGTGTTGATAAATTTTAAGCAATATAATATAACGGTTATATTGCTAGGCTTTGTTTTTTTTTTTGTTTCTTATTTCGTTTTTTCATTGTAAATTACGCATTAGTTACATTTTTTATTGTTATTGTTATTATTAGTTCTAAATTAACAATTAATATACTTATCTCAGCAATAGAGGTAAACAACAGCTATAACAACCAGGTTATCTGATAGACTGAAAAAAAAACTGTTTTAATTTTTTACATTGTAATTTCTTCTTTTATAATATTTATATTTACGCTGTGCTTTTTGGTTGATATTTTTTAATTATATTTTTTTTTATAGCTATCTATTGAAATTTCAGCGGGGACTCAAAATAACAATTATTTTCTTTAATTTATTATTAAAAAAAAAAGGCAACCATTATGTTGCCAATAATATTTTGTTGGTTGTTCATAACTATTATCGCAACTAAATGAAAAAAGATGTTGTGTATGTCATAAATAGCTTGATCATGAATCCTGCTCAAAAAATATGCTCAATGTAGTGCGTTACTTTAAATAAAAGAAGTGTGTCAGCGTAGTAACGCAGTTAAGTATAATACTTCAAGTCAATAACACAACGCAGCGCTGCGTTACCCATATCTAATGTGTACTTGAGTTTATATCTACAGCAGAACTCCTTGGAAGTTCATAGAACCAATATAATTTGTAAGGTGAAAAGTAGGCCTTTACAAGGTGTATAACTAATATGTATTTCTACTTAGAGCAGCGGTTTCCAAACTTTTTACTACTACGCCTCCCTTTAAAAATAATTTCTTTTCTTTTCAGCTACTACCATGTTTCAAAAAGTAGTACATGCACATCTTTTAAATATTAAAAAATTTATTAAAACAAAGAAATAAGAATACAGTACATAGATATGGTATATAGATACTAGAGCCCTGCATGAATATATTCATCAAGTGAATATACCCTGATTCTCTGCTGTAGCAGTCACTGCAAGCAAAGCTGCAAGCGAATAAATTTAAACAACAAGTCGTGTAGCAACAGGTCGTGCAGCGCAAGAGAATCGTTTTTTTATTTGTTCTCTTTTCATACACTCTTGCACTGAGGTGAGCTTGCGATCTACGCGTTGCTTCAGTTTTTTCTCTGAGCACTTAATAAACTACACGAGTACTCAGGTAGCTGCTGCAGTAACCTGAATAAGAGTTAATATGTTGGGTTTTTCCCGCAATAAGCTTTTTGTTATTCTTAATGCATATTTGTGTTATTTTTTGTTGCTTTATTCGCTACTTCCCATACAAAAAACACAAACACTGTCGAAAATGGATTATATCGGCCGCAGCTGAATTCCTAGAGGATCAAATATATGAGTAGGTCTTATTATTTTTTGCCTCTCAACATTTCTCCCGAACACACCTACCCCCTATCTACCACCCTTCTTTGGGTCCCCATACAAAAAACACAAGAGCTGTCAAAAATAGTTTTATATCGGCCGTAACTGAACTCCTAGAAAGGTCAAATATATGAGTTGGTCCTATTATTTTTGGCCCCTCAATATTTCTTCCAAACACACCTACCCCCTATCTACCACCCTTCTTAAGGTCCCCATACAAAAAACATCTATTTGCTACGAACGAACGAATAAAAAATATTCGCTAAATATTCAGGGTATGAACACTGATATTTTTGTTATTTTTTATTGCTTTATTTGCTACTTGCTGGTGTAAGCAAAGCATCGTGCTCTTATTCTCTTCGTTTCTTATATCTGAATAAAACAATGAGAGTGTATGAGCAGGTATGAGCAGGTATGAGTAAAGCAGAAAAGAGATAGAGGAAATTTTTTTATTCTATAGCAAGAGAATATATTCAGGGAGGCGAAAAAGCATACTCATGCGGGGCTCTAATAGATACACAATTTTGTTTTTTTTTAATTTGTTTTTATTGTGATGGTTGTGATTATCTATTAGTGCAAAGTTTTTCAAATCTAGGTGTCATCGAGGAGAGTGCTACTCGTACTTTTTCTACTACTAAACGTGCTCGATAGTTAGATTTCAAATATGAGGTTACGAATAGTAGCAGAACATTTATTTCTTTAGTTGACAAAAAAATTTATTCATCACTTTTATTTAACCAGTGGCGACATATTATAACTTCACTTTCGAAGCAAATTATCGATGTGGCAGCATGTTATAAAAAACAACAAAATTGTATGAAAAAATGGAAACAAAGTGACATTTTATCGAAATTATCGTCCGTCGAAAGTGTTGCAACATACTAATTTTCGACAAATTGTCGAACATCGAAGTTTACGAAGTTATAACATATCGCTACAGAACTGAACTAAAATTTCACTCTAAAATTTATGCTTTAATGAAGTATCGCATGATACTTTTCCCCTCTTCAATATTTGTCAGTTCAAACTCATCATCCTGTTCATTGAAATGAATTCTGTATTCACGCAAACTTCCTAAAAGCAAGATCTTAAAAATAAAAACCAAAATATATAAGCAAACTATCCAAGTGCTCAATAAATAAGTTTTTGTTTGCTTCAATATCAACTCTGGCGTAGAATTCATTTAAATGTGGAAACATATCGAATTTATTTGTGAAGCGAAGCTTCTTACTCCTCGTTTTGTGATTTGCTTAAGTGAAATCTCTAAAACGGCACATTTTTCCGACACCGTTTTCTTAGAAATTGATGTTTCTTTTTTGCTTACGTTTGCAAGAAAATGTTATATTAAATATTTCTTTGGGCCGCCGTGGGTATAGAACTCGTACCCCAACGATTAAGAGTTCTTGACGATACCCACCAATGCAAAAGCAGAGTTATTGATTCAATATTAAGTATAACTGCAACTCTAAAATTGAATGTAAAATTGAAATTGTAAGGTATCGAAGGTAATTTAGTAATGTTTTGTAAAACTGTTTGCGACTTCCTTGGAATCACGTCGCGACCCACCAGAGACTCGCGACTCTCAGTTTGGAAACCGCTGACCTAGAAGTATTGGCAAAGTTATATTTGGAACAATGAATAATTTCAGAAATTTTCATCGTTTTGTTAACTTAAAATTAGTTTTTTGGAAAAAAAATGTCAAAGGCCAGATCAATTTCAAATTCAACAGATATAAATTATATGAATCAATTGAAAATTCATTGAGCTTTTGAGTTGTATCCTTATATGTCCTTTTACCTGTTTCTATTAAAAAAGTGCTGTATTCGAAAGTAACATTTAAAGTTCTTTTAAGCATTAGTTGAAGTATGTGAAGATATAACTAATAAATTCTCTTTGAGATATTTTACTTAATTTCCTAATATTACTCAACTATTTATTACAAAAATTTTGCATTGTGGCAATTTTGAAACCTCAAAGATTTTTATTCAAATTCTATGCAATTGTTTCTTATCTATACTTATTTTCTTAAATAAATACCATTCGTTTTAAATTCTCCTCTATCTGACAGACCTAATTTTTGATTATAGTCAACTGCTCAATTTTTAAACTATGAACACTTGAAAATAGTTTTACGTTTCAACACTTAAACCATTT
The DNA here is from genome assembly GCA_914767935.1 of Coremacera marginata. Classification (NCBI taxonomy): domain Eukaryota; kingdom Metazoa; phylum Arthropoda; class Insecta; order Diptera; family Sciomyzidae; genus Coremacera; species Coremacera marginata. The sequence continues at coordinate 18,264,861 of OU612047.1, forward strand.
TTATTTTGTGGTTTATATTTCAGTGAATATTGTATTTGCTATGAACTCTAATGTAACTATTCTTTTCTTCTCTATATTTATTTTTAGAGCTTTTAAAGAGCTTTGGGAAGCACTTTAAGCACTTGAGGCGAAAGAGTGCCAATCTAGCTTTAGCTAGTTTGTGGGTTGTTTTTTATTTTTCATCCTGCTTATTAAAGCTTAAGTATAAAAGTGACTGCCATCTCCTGAGACCAATAATGTTTTAGTGGCATAGCATTTATTTAATTTACAGCTTATCAAGGTGTGAGAATATACAAAAAAAAAAAAAACATCGCATTAAATTTGTCTGACTGTTATTTAAAGCTTCATTAAGGGTTTCATTTAACATTTTTGGTTCACATGCTAAATATGTGAAATGTGGCTTTTTTGTTGAATTTCCTTAATTAAGCAATATATTTTTGATGTTGTATTGTTTTTTTACTTCTATGAATTAACTGTAGTTACCCAATAAACACCAAAATGTAGTCAGTTCGACTCGTTTCGAATTTGAGACGAATACTTGATCTTTGATTTGCCATTGCGGCAGACTCGTTCCGAATTCGAAACGAAATCGCATATCGAATATTCTAGCCAAGTCGAAAACACTTCGATTTATTTTAATATTAACGATACGTTAACGATTAGTATTTTCTTTTTTAAAGTAAGCGATTCATTAAGGATTCGTTCTTTTTTTAAACTAATATTAGTTTTTTATATAAACGATTCGTTAATGAATGAACGATAAGAAAAATTCGTTAACGAATGAAATGTTCGAAAATACGTGTTCGTTTCAAATTATTGGTTATTCATTAAATTCTTCTTTTCAACAGATTTAATACGTAGAAATTTTATGTTCATACGACTTTATGTTGTTTTGTTGAGTTTCTTTTTTTGTAAATAAGATGATAAAATATTTACTGCCATTAAAAATGTGTGAAATTTAATCATTTTAATGAATCTTTTTTCTGTGGTTTTGTATTCCAGCCAACGAATAATAAACACTTGTTGTTAAAAACTTGTGCTCTGAAATTCACATAGAAAGCAGACGTACATTAAGCACTGTTAGAACTAAATCGTTCAAAGTGGAAAATATCTCAAAGTTTTTCGATTAACTCAAGAGCAAAAACTAAAGTCATGAAATCGAAAGTTCATGTAGAGGGTATAAGTTTTGAGTATATTTTGTCAAAAAAAAAAAAAATTTAATACAGTATTTTTCGGTACATAAATTTCTGAAGCTTCCATCTGCCAATATTCTCAAAGATTCCACATTGTTCAATTTACTCTGACAAGTGCTTGTTTGTATGTGTGTGTGTGTGTGTGTGTGTGCGCGCGCGACTTTTTGTTTCTTCTGACTGTATAACTACACGGAAAAAATTAAATTGTATAAATTGATCAAAAATAAACTGTCATATTTAACTGTGTTGTTCAGAACAGTTTTATTTTCACTAAATGATAAAGGGTAAGGTTTACGGTGTTAAACCATAAAAACAAAAAAAATAATTGTTTCATTATTTTTTTTTCCTTCCCAGATAGTTACAGGTTTTTATGATATAGTAATTTAATTGAACAATTTGTATTGGTTTTCTTATTGCAACTTGATAAATTAATGTATTATATTAAAACATTAACCAAGCTGAGATACGAACTAAAGCTCTGCAAAGAACCATCCAAGCATACTAGTAATATGTTGTTATTTTTTCTTATATCAACTTGTATGGGTTTCGCTCTCTAAGCATTGAGTATGCATGCAATATTTCTCTATTACATAACGATAGAACATGTATGCGAGAGTGAAAATAGCAAGCATCAAGAATTAGACATGGGTAACGCAGCCAAAATCGCTGCGTTGATACACCAACTCAAACGCAGTTTGTTGTATCAGTGGAATGCGTTAACGCAATTGCGCCATAGCGTAGTTTGGAATGCTATGATTCCTCTATCAACAAGAATTTAATCCACGCAGAAAGGACCAACGCGTTGCGTTATGTGGTTAATTTTTCGAATGCGGTGAATTTTGTGGTGGAATGCTAAGCGCGAATTGACTTCACTTAGAAAAAATGAATGCAATCAAATAAAAATCTTTAATCAATATATCCCATCTAAAGAAATCTTACTGCTAATAGATTAATTAAAGATTATTAAATCTATAAGTAATAAATATGAAATATAACTAAAGGAAAAGCAGATTAAAGCATCCACCAAACCTGAAGATAAGATTAAACTTCAAGCATGCAGCCAAACTGTATTTCGTTTAAAATTTGATGCGAGCCCCATCAAACATGCGTGCCTGGTATGCAAAACAAGTTCAAAGTTGGATCCAAATTTACTTTTGCTTCAAACACGAACACATCCAACAGTTTATTAAATTGACAAAACCGTTCTGTGAATGGCAAAACATTAATAACAGTCAAACGCGCTCCAAGCATATTCCCTGCAACCCCTTGTCCTTATTAATACAGAGTAATAATGTTCGCTTTCAACTTTCTGTTTCTATCCTCGATACGCCGTGCAATTGCAACATGTGCAATTTTTGCTCGCTGTATAAATATTTTTTACTTTTGCTTTGAGCGCGTCATTTGCTTTACTGCGCTATTGCGTTAGTTTTATTAAAACAAGTGTATCAACGCAGTAACGCATTGAAGTGCTTCAGCTCATTAACGTAACGCAGCGCTGCGTTACCCATGTCTATCAAGAATACTAGTTTGAGAACATTCGCAACAAACAGATATATCGGTAATATTGTTATCTCTACTTCGAACATCTGGATATGTGACGTCAAAAGCATAAAGAATAAAGAGCAATAAAACAATAAATTGCCATACAATTGCCAAAAAACCATAATTGCAATACATATAAGTTTTAAATTTATTTCCTTTTATAACTTGAATGAAATTAAAAATTAATTAATTAAAAATTAATAAATGTGTACAAGTATTTTATAAAAAGCTATCGATTCACAGAATCCATATCCATTACACCATTACTTTTTTTTAGTAGCATAGAAAAAGTAAATGCACGAGATTATTGAGATTATTATTATATGAGATTATATATTCATTTAAAAGGAGTTAAAACAGTTACTCTGCTTAGTGGAGCCGATAAAGAGAAAAACAAAGCTTACACTACAATGAAAGCCAGAGAAATAGATGATCCAAAACAGGTAAGCATAAGTTAAGCTCTACTCGTTGTTGTATTTGTACCAATAATATCAAGTTCTTACTTGTTTTATCTGTTTGTACAAGTAGAATGGATGGTTCTCTGCAGACCTTTAAAACGAACCGTGTTCTCGACAAGTCTCGCATGCCAGTCAAACGCACTTGCGCAGAGCCATTGTTCAAGTTTAAAAAATTTAAAACAAAATGAGTTTATGAATTGCTAACAGTTCACTTGAGCTTAATATTATGTACGCGGGGTTACACATAATTTGGTGCACTCTAATAATTGAATAGTGGTGCTCTTATTTGTTTATGTTATGACAACATTTTACTCTTTTATTTAAAAATGATGAATCTGCAGTTCATCTTCTTTGTACTTTTCGGCGTTTAAGCCGCATATACAACTATGGTCGCATTTTTTTTTTTCTGAAAATTAAGTAAATTTATTGAATTACTGTATTAAAAAGTAATATTTACTTGATTTTTTATTACTTTGTGAAATTTGAATAGTATTTTTTAAGGCTCATTTTTTCTCCGTGTATGTGTACTAGTATCTGGAAAAATAATTTAATGAAAGCAGCAGAAAATAACAACAACTGAAGTTGTTAAAAGCATGATTCTTTCTACTCTGTGAATTTGTTTATTTGCTGCGTAGTTTGTTGATTCCCTATTTTTTTCTATTTTTGTACAAATGAACCTTTTTTTTGATTATTTTGTTTTTTTTCTTCTCCTATTTGTTATGGTTTTTTTGTGTTTTCATTTCACTTATGTAAGATAGTTTTAAGTTCTTATTTTATGTTTACGTATTTCATTATAATGCGTTTTATTATAAAAAAAAGCTTGTTTAAGCTGACTTAATGATTTTTTTTTTCAGTTTTATAAATAAAAACCAAAAAAATGTACTCAAAAACAAATGTATCTGTCTGTTATAAGCAAACTTACACATCAATAGAGTCGCAGTTACTTTGAAACTCGACAATTCCAATATCCAATAACTTGAACAGAAATCCTATATTTGTGTTTATAGTAGACCCTGCCGTCAAGACTACGGAGTCTATAGTTCATGAAATGACATCCAATATATAAACACTCTATCGAATGTTCTGTGTAAGCAGCAATATATTCAATTCATGACTTTTGACGTGATCTGCACACTATTCTAGAATCCGATATGAATACACACACACTAATTTAATTGGTGATTACAATACAAGATTCCAATTGATTCCAAAAGAATGTACCAAGAACTATATGAATGCTTTAATATTGTATTTTATAGTACCAGTCAATATCCAGTAGTACCTTCATATCATTTATATCATTTTTTGTGCAAATCGAGACCTATCTGAAATCTCTGTCATATTAGAGCCTGATCTCTGGTCAAGGATATATCAGCCCAATCGTTCTAAGCGCGATTCCCACTGGTATTTGATAAAAAAATCCTTCACTAAGTATCTGTTAAAGATTAAAAAGAAAGATATGGGAATTTTTCCAAGCAAAATCATCGTGTACATTTAAAATTATTTCTTAGTGTGACTTTTTTTTTTAAATACGAGTACCAAAAAAGAGGTAACCAGGATTCATTGAATTATTTTATCGAATTAATTTTGAAAAAAAAATTTAGATTTTTGCCTTTATCTAAAAATTGTCTAAAAAAAAATTAGAATTCCGGAACTTAAGGGAACTCCATTTTTGTGAAAACTTTTTGAAACTGCCGCTCCCACTCCCGTGTGCAGTTTAGAGTCGTCAGTAAATATGTTGACCGCCCGTTGTGCTTGTTCTATGCCGTAGCACCAGTCGTTCGGTCCTAGGCGTATTGATATTCTTGAGTCTATCATTGTGCGGGGTATCATGTAGTAGAATTGGACGAACTACCGCTACGTAGATTCAATGCATCAAAGAGGATGAGAGACCCCAAGTGCTGTCCAGCATCTTGGATGCGTATAGTGCATTGGTGTCTTTCTGCACTCTCTCATTGACATTGATGAACTCCATGATAGTTTGCTGTCCAGGACGACTCCTAGATACTTCGTATGGGCTTTCGTGAGGTTTATATTGTTTATTTTCGGTGGTATCCACGGCGTAAATAGAACCAGATCTGTTTTCTCAACGTTGATGCTATGGTCGACTCAGTTAGACCATCTGAGCGTCTTTGGTGGTAGACTTAGACAGGTGCTCAGACACAGGTAGACAAATTGTTGGTAGACATTTCCCCACTATAATTATGCTTAGATCGTCTGCATAAGCTGTTATCTTCGGAGCTCTACCTTCGAAGTTTTTGAGTAATTCGTTAACGACTAGATTCCATAGTAAGGGCCATAGAACCCTCCCCCCCCCTGGGGAGTACCCCTCCAAACTTCTCTTTCCATGGTAGTAGTGCCCCACTCAGCTTGTACCCTTCTACAATTTAAAAGATTGTCCAACCAGAGGTCGATGGCTGGTGGTGCATCTATTGCGCGTAAGCTATTGAGTATTGCTACAGTCGATACATTGTTGAATGCGCCTGAGATGTCCAAAAATGCACCAAGTGCGTATTCTTTGTGGAAGAGGGCTTTTTCTATGGGTGCTACTAGGCAGTGTAGCTCCGTTTCAACCGATTTTCCTTTCGTGCACGCGTGTTGGTTAGTTGCCAGGAACTGGTTTGCACCGTTCCTTAGGTGCAGGTCTATCAGTTTCTCTAGAGTTTTGAGTACAAGGGAGGTAAGACTAATGGGCCTGTAGTCCTTTGAATACAGGTGACTGCTCTTGCCTGATTTCGGCAAGAACACAACCCCTGCTACTCTCCAGGCTACAGACACATAATTCAGCCTGAAGCATCCTTTGTCTATGGCCACAAGCCAAGGAGCAACTCGTAGTTACAGAATAGCTGTAGAAGTAAAAATCACAGAACTTTGAAACTCAGAATGGAGTTACCACCTCGTGATGTCATTCGGCTAAAAAACGGGTACGGGCATTGGACTAGAGGTTGTGGCTCCGCCCATACAAGCGACATTTTTGATATCGAATAGCTTTGGCGGAAGTAAATCACAGAACATAGAAACTCAGAATAGAGTTACTATTTGGTGAAACTAGAACGGACATTGGTCTGGCAGTGGTGTCAAACTAAGGGTCTAATAGCATGTCTACACAGAGAGTTTAGTTTAAGTTTAGTTTGAGTTCAATTGAAGCTGTTCACACATAGTTTAGTTGAGTTTGATATTTCGCAGAACAAAATCGTTTAATACTCTGAACGTACATTGCATTCTAAAAATTTGTATCTGAACGAAGCTTTTTTCAGAACATTAGCATACTTTTAGGCATTTCTCAAATTAAGTTTTAATAAACTCAGAAAGCAAGCTGAGTTCAGTTGATTTTCATTCAGCAAAATTGTACTGGGAACTTAAGAGTTTAAATTGAGTTCAACTCAACTTTATACTGGAAACTCAAAGTAAACTCTATCTGTAGACATGCTATAATAAAAGCTTTGAATATACTTCTTTTTTTTCCAATAAAGTTATCATCTGTTGTCACAATCATTCATATTTTCTAGAAGAAACATAGAAGTTATGTTTAATTTTTTGAAAAATTTCAAATCTTTAAACCAGTAAATATTTCCAAATTGTCGTGATTTATAAATTTTTGCTTATTTATTTTTAATTTTTGACTTTTGACGACTACTTTAATAGATTGACTTTGAATTGAATGCTCTCACATGATTCTCTATATTTTTCTTTTTCCATCTGTACGTTTCGCTTTCGAGCTTCACATTATCCGAAATGAATTTATTGTGTTTAATCTTAGCGGCTTTCATCTAAAATAAATAAAAGCGCCCTACTGCTGTCATCTTTGAGCTGTACTTTTTTTTCATGGTTTTAACAATTGAGCTTTCATTGCGAAACTCAGCGAACCTGTGCAATATACAAGCCGCTCCGCTTTTTGGCTTTAATGTGTTTTCTACTTCGTCAAATCTTAATGCTTGTAATTTTTTTTTTTTTGTTTTCAACTTTTTGTTATATTTACTCTTAGTTTGCCTTTTTTTAATTATTTTTTTTTAGTTTGTGTTTTGTTTACACATTTAAACCATTTTGTGAAATCGCTCTGGTGCAGATAGTTTAATATCAAAGTTAACCTTGAGTTTTTTTTTTGTTAATTTTGTCATTGCTTGGGAAATTCTTAAGCAATTAATCAAAGTTTGTTAAAAACTCACTTATACTGGAAAACGGTTTTGTTTGTTGCTTAGAAATCATAACAATCAATGTCAGAAAACATCAGACGTTGGCCATTTGTGACTTACTTTTGTTTGTGAAAACATCTTGTGTAAAAAATAACAGTATGTTCAAAAAATCCATAGGATGACACATAGATGGCGTTACTAAACTTTTTTCCCATATGATTTTTATTTAGTACCAACCTTCAAACGATACGTATAAAAATTTGACAACATTCTGACAATTGAATCGTGAGCTATAGCATACCAAAAAGCAACCACCATCAACAGCGACTAATTACTGTGCACTATTGGATCGATTGAAGTCTGAAATCGCCAAGAAACGGCCACATTTGCAAAAAAAAAAAAGTGTTGTTTCACCAAGATTTATGCCAACGTGTCATAAATCGATGAGAACGATGGCAAAATTGAATGAATTGGGCTTCGAATTGCTTACCCACCCACCGTATTCTCCAGACTTAGCCCCCAGCGACTTTTTCCTGTTTTCAGATCTCAAGAGAATGCTTGCTGGAAAGAAATTCAAGTACAATTATGAAGTAATCGCTGAAACTGAGGCCTATTTTGACGAGATCGTACTATAAAAGTGGTAACGAAAAGTTGGAAAATCGCTATACTCGTTGTATCGCTTTCGAAGGCAACTATGTTGAATAATATAATCGAGTTTCACCAAAATTTTGTTTTTTTCTTACTTATCCTACGGACTTATTGAGTGACCTGTTAAGGCGCGTATATCTCAAAAATCAAACTTTGCCTGTTGCTAGCTATATTGTTGCATAATTCAGTTTAAAGCAGCCCGTAGTTCATTTGATAAATACAATTTTATATAAAACTGTTTTGGAGAATTTTTAGGGTTACTATTGTAGTTTAAAATTTTTAAACTTTTTCGAAATTTTTAAAAATTTTTTCTTTTTTGCTAACGGCATCTTCAACACCTTCGAAAGTAATGCTTTTGGCCAACTTTGTAGTGGCTCAATTTAAAATTTCCGAAAATCTGCGGTATGCTTGAAATGCCTTTATTTTTTTGATGTGCAATGATTTGTGCAAATTGCCAAAATTTCAATGGTTTTTTTTTCTACTTTGATTAGTCGAAAAATAGCCAGCAGCTGCTGACATGAATGAATGTTGGCACAGAAGGTGTTCGAATAAATTTGCAACGAATATCGAAAAATAAAACCAATTTTTGTTTGTTTTTTTTTTATTTTATAAACTGCAACAACTGCAAAATGCATAGCCAAAGTATAGCAACAACAGCAAAAACAAATACGTGCCAACAGCAACAAAAGCAGCGCCAGCAACTCCGGCTGCCGCCCCAATGGCCGGCCGCTGGCACAAGTTGCAACATTCATGATGCCAGCGTCGACGACTGCAACTTTTACGCGCCGTTGAGTTGTGAACTCAAGTTTAATTGATGCGATTAACGCAAAGTTTATTGCCTTCGAGACATACTTTATTTCTCTATGTATGATGATGATGTTGTTGGTATTGTTGTTGTTATTGTTGTTGCACACTGACGCTATTGCTTTGGTTAATAAGGTTGATGTTCTTGTAGTTGTTGCTGTTGTTATTGTTGTTGTATTGCTTATCAGCAATGCATATAAAATAGTTGCAGTGGAAATATTTTCCATGAGGTTGTCAACAGCTTAAGAAACAACGTCAATAGCAATCATAATAACTAACAACAACAACAACAATAACAGCAGTAATATTAACTGCAATAACAACATGCTTAGCAACAACAATAACATTGTTTTTTTTATATTTTTATTTATTTTTTTTATGTTGTACTTGTTTGTATAAAATTTTTTCATTTATAAAACATTGTTGTTCTTGTTCAATGAACAGTATTATTGTTTTTTTTTCTATTTTTTAAAATTAACCATTTCGCAAAGTCATTAACCCTTACCTTCTGCTTGTGCTACTTGTTGCCATCTAATGCTGCCATTTGTTGTCGTCGTCTTTGTCGCATCATCAAACTGATTTATTATTTACAATGCGTTGGCTACACCTTTAAATGACCATTCATAAATAGCTGCTAGGCCTAATTAAACAAATGTGACTGTGACATAAATAAAAAAATTTAAAAATTTATTTATTTAAAACTTTTTTTAGTTTATGAATTGACTATTGAACGCTTTCCTTTCTCTCTATCTTTCTCCGTTTTTCTTCTTGTCATACTTCAGCTTCAGCTACTTTTTACTTTTTTATCGTTTTTTTTTTTTCGTTACTGCAAAAGAAGCAAGCAGCAGCAGCATACAAAAAGTTGACTTTATTTGTTTAACCTTTCTTTAACATTAAATTAGGATGAATTCATTTTGACCCTCTTTTCAACTGTTTACTTTTATCTTACTCTAGGAATTTGCTACTTGTTTGTGTGTCCATCTCCGTAGCGTCTAAATTTTCACTTTTGTAATTTATGAATTTTGAAAAAATATTGTATACTGAACTTTAATTTCAGTAACTGAAAAAATCGAAGTGTTAGACTCAGTGCCGGCCTCTTGTTTTTCACGCATACAATTCTATCAGGCTTCTCAGTCATCTTGCCTCACGTGAGTGGGGGCCAAAAAGCCTTGACTCTAAGCTTTCGTATTTATTTTATTTTTAGCAGCTTATTTTAAATTTAATACACTTACAATACAATACTAGGCTCAAACTGCTATAGTTTTCAACGCCACAGTTTTTGTATCATCCCAGCAAACCAAAGATTTCAAAATCCTTACGAATACCACCTTTTTCAAAAAAAGAGGTCCATTCACTGTGAACCGGACTTAACTGTCTGATTCGAATTTTTTTCTTTAGTAGGTAGTAGGCAGTAGCCACATGACAAGGCTGCCAAATATCAGCGTCTCTCGTTGACATTTGGTAAAGTGACAGGTTTTTGTTTACAACAACTTTTTTCGTGTCTTCGATTTTTACGGTGGAAGAAAAAATTGAGCAACGAGTTTGTATCAAATTTTGTGTGAAAAATGGTTTCAACTGCGCCGATACGCGTAAAATGTTGGTGAAGTGTTACGGTGACTCTGCTCTATCGTATCAGAAGGCAATCAGGTGGTTTATCCGATTTGTGAGTGGCCATGACGAAGTAGAGACGACCCTCGTACCAAGCGGCCATCGTGTTCGACTACCGAAGAAAACGTTGAAAAAATCAAAGAAATGTTGGTCAAAAAACGCAAATTGACGATTGAGAGATAGCAGAGAACGTCGGCATTTCAATTGGATCCGTTCAGAACATTTTGAAGAATGAATTGGGCTTGAGACGTGTCGCTGCGAAGTTAGTACCGAAAGAACTCAATTTCATGCAAAAAGAGACCGAGTTGGTATCGCGAAAGACATGCTGAAAATGGTCGAAAACGACGAATTATTCATCGAATTCATCATTACTGGTAATGAGACATGGGTATACGAGTATGACACGCAAACCAGGCATCAGACGAGTGAATGGCGGTCGCCAGACGAACCAAGACCGAAGAAACCACGTCGTTTTCAGTCAAAAAAGAAGGCGATGCTCACTGTTTTCATGGACTACAATGGTGTAGTTCACCATGAATTTTTCGTCAGATGGTCAAACGGTCAATAAACAGTATTATTTGGGCGTTATGAGACGTTTACGTGAAGCAATTCGCCAAAAAAGACCGCAGTTGTGGCAAAACAAACCATGGATTTTGCACCACGATAGTGCACCATCGCACAATGCTCATCTTATTCGTGACTTTTTGGCCAAACACAACACGATACCAAAAACCGTGTTCCAGATAGGTTTCCGTGACAGGATCAAGCGCTGGCATAAGTGCGTTGCAGATGACTGGACTAATTTGAAGGCGACAATATTCATTTGGATGAATAAACTTGTACTTTAATTTTTTTCAATAAATGAATTTTTCTTTATGAACAAGGTGGTATTTGAAAATTTTTCCAATTTCGGACTCCGATTTCGTTAATTTTTCGATAATTTTATTCAAAATATTCTCCTCCCAATTCAAGTCGCACGGTGTTGCAGCTGCTTAGATGGTCGGTCAAATTTGAACTCGCACGGTGCCAAATCAGGTGAATACGACGGCAGATTTAACACACACATACACACTTGATATCGAGCCAAAAATGTATGAACAATGATTGCTATGTGACTCGGTGCATTATCGTGCAATAGAGGCCAACTTTCTGGATCGCTTTAAAACTCCAAGTGAGTGCGTCTATCTTGTTTTGTAAAATACTAGGAAGACACAGTGGTCCGCGGCTTCGCCACGGACGTTTTTTTTATCAATATAGAGCGTAACACGTTTTTGTTATTCTTTGAATGAGTGTGGAGAGAGTTAGAGCGCAAAATCTTCACATTAAACAAATCCTAAGAACTTTTAAGGTGTTCAGTCAATCGCCTTGCGTTCAGTTATTAACAAACTTTGATCGCTCTACAATTTGTTTGTCCGCTCTCGCTCTTACTGTTTTTTGGCAGTTTCTATTGAAAGCAACATCAGAAACTTTTGAAACGCCATTCAAACGATCGCCATATGACATCAGCCCTTAAGACAATGCATATTAAACGAAATAAAAACACTGTTTTTTATTTTGTGTTGTGCATTTATATGCATTTTTCTATTCGGCTTGCGCGAGGCTCAGCTGTTTTTAAGGTTGTGCTGTGCTAGCTGAGCAGAAAAAGAGAAGAGCAGAGAGCAACATGGAGTTTATTGAAACTCGCGCAACACAAACGCGTGCAATAAAAACGATCAGGCAATTCGTGACTTCATAATTGAACATACACCCTGATCCGATCCACACTCCCTTCACTTTCCAAAAAAAAATCATATTGTTGAAACCGTGCGAATGAACTGCAATACCGATCAGCAAAATTCGTTTCGAAAAGCAGCCATAACAAAATAAACAACGAGTAAATATGCAAAACAGTGGAAACTAAAGTAAAAAAGTAAAATACAGAAAACGAAAGTTTCAATGTAAGTATTTAATAAATGCTTAAAATATTTTCCAAACAGGAAGTGGAATCTATTGCGCTGGTTTTTAGACTATAAGGAAAACATTTATGTGCAGTTTTTTTTTAAATGTACAAAAAATAATTTTTTTTATGGAAACTGAAATATCAGCTTGATAAAATTAGAAAGTAACTGGTAAGGATGGAGCTTCGGCAGGGTATCGAAGCTAAGATACCCCCCGCGGCCATATTGAAGTATATCCGAAGTCTTTAGCCACGCCATACACGATGATATTCAGTTTTATATATTAACAAAGGTTTTCCTATTTTGATGACGTCACTTTGTATGGGAAGTGGGCGCGGTTTTCATCCGACTTTGCCAAATATCATAGTGATGGTTTATATTATATATCAAAGCTAATGTGCAAAATTTCAAGACATTTCATTAATTTTTGTGCATTTTTAAGAGATTTTTAAGAGATTTTACGTTTAAAACAAATCCACTTTGTATGGGAAGTGGGCGTGATTTTCATCCGACTTTGGCAACTATCATAGTGATGGTTTATATTATATATCAAAGCCTATATGCAAAATTTCAAGACATTTCTTTAATTAGAGCAGATTTTTAAAAGATTTTACTTTTGAAATAAAGCTACTTTGTATGGGAGGTAGGCGTGGTTTCCATCCGATTTTTCCAAATTTTATAGCTAGCATTAAGACTGAAGAGCAAAGCTTACATGCCAATTTTCAAGGCATTTCTTTAATTTTTGTGGATTTTAAAGACATTTTACGGTTAATGTAAAGTCACTTTGTATGGGAGGTAGGCGTGGTTTACATCCAATTTGGCCCATTCTCGAATTTGATCTTCCTTTTTTAAAAATATATGAATATTTTGAATTTCATTGCGATAGCTTTAAAATTGCGGCTGTAATCGTGTCGACAGACGAACAGACAGACGGACACACGGAAATCGACTCAGGAGAAGATGCTGATCAAAAATATATATATTTTTCTATACCTGGCACTCCTCCTTCTTGGCGTTACAAACGGAATGGCAAAGTTAATATACCCCTTACGCAGTACGCGTTGGAGTATAAAAATCTTTTTTCTAAAATTTAAAAATTAAAAAAGTTGTATGCTTAGAGATATGTATTATTTTTTTAATATTTTTTGTTTTTTTTTTAAATTTTTTTTTAATTTTTTAAAATGTTTTTTAATTTTTTTATTTGTTTTATATAGTTTTTTTTTTAATTTATTATTTATAAATTATTTATTTATTTAATATTTATAAATAAATAAATTTTATGTATATTTTTTATTTTTTTATTTAAAAAAAAATTGTGACCACCAAAAAAATGTTTACGACAGATTCGAGTTCAGCGGCCTTAATTGAAAATTACCTTAATGGGCCATGACACCTTCAAAAAACATTTTTTTAATGTCTTAAATGCGTATAAGTCGAATTAAAAATAAGATATTATTTTGAAAAACTACACATATATTTTGAGGTAAAAAAAATTATACAAAAAAATTTTTTTTGATTTTTTTAATCACAATGGAATGAACGAACAAAATATTTTTATTTTTTCTGCGAATGAACGAACGTTCGTGCAATTCTCTGTATGTAGGTATGTATAATAATACAACTAAGAAAACTAAAATAGGTATGTATTGCATAGCATAGAATTTAATATCTTTTATTAATAATGCACTTTTATTTTATCTGTGTCTATTTTGTTTTATAAAATAAACATAATATGAATGTGCTATAAAGAATGGGATTTTTCGCTAGCGTCGTTTCAAATTATCTCTGAACGATGTTTGATAGTAGATCTCCCAACAAAACAATTGTATTTAAAAAAAAAAAAAAAAGTTCAACATTACAGACACAACTCTAACACAAAAGTTGGTATTGAAACCAACAAATATCGATAGTTGAATTTATCTTTGACATTTTAATATCGACACTATGTCTGCTGGTTTGCTTTCAGCAAATTAATTCAGGTTTACTAAGAAAGCAGAAGATAGATTAAGTTTTAAATTTCTTTTAATAAATTTAAACTTCTAAGCGACTCAATTTACGATTACGATATTTTTGAATGCACTGAAATATTATCTGTGTATATTTCTTTTAAATAAAATATACATTACCCGAAGGTGCTATAGTAAAACGAGATTTTTCGCTAGCGTCGCTTCAATATTACTCTGAACGATGTTTGATAGTAGATTTCCCAACAATTTTTTATCATACTAATAATATCATGATTTGAAGGTTCAATCAACTTTGTTTGGTTTTTCTTCGATAGGTGTGAAAGAGTAGAATTATGTGTAGGAGTAATCTATGATGTGAAACCGTGAATCGTGTGAATATTTAAATATAACCAAAAATGAAGAAATAATAATATATTATATTTTAGTCAAGCCATTAGTTTTTATTAACTTGCCAAACTTGGTTTTTTGACCATTTTCGACAAACAGTTTTGAGATTATTTTTAGAATTTAATTTATAAGAAGTTGTTTTCCAAACGTTGTATTTGCTTGGCAACATGAGTGTTATTAGGGTCAAATTAATATTAGAGGGTCATTCGCTGCTAATTAGAAAGGAGTTGTTCATACAATACTTCCACCAGAATAAAGGGTGAAGCAACTTTTTTTTTGGCAACACTGTTTTTAGCCGATCAGCTGTTTTATCGTGTAACATACGTAGGGTGCCTTTTATATTTCGGGATTTGGCAACCCTGGTGTTGCAATCTGTCAACTGAAAGCTCTATCGCAAAGTTTGACATTTGTTGGCTTATACGTACTCAGAACGTTTTGACATACGTGCGCTATTTGTGTTGTTTATAGTAACTTAAAAGATTCATCTCGGTCTAAAAATGGAATTAAATCGTGAACATTTTCGTGCGATTATTTTTTACAACTTTCGACGTGAATTAACACAGCAACAGTGCATGGATGAACTTAATTCAATTTTTGGCGATGAAGCTCCATCAAGGACCAGTGTTTATCGATGGTATGGTGAATTCAATCGTGGTCGTAGTTCACTCCAAGACGAATTTCGTGAAGGTCGTCCGAAATCAGCTGTTGTTCCGAAAACCATTGATGCTGTGCGCGAACTGATATTGCAAGATCGTCATGTTACCTATCGTGAGATTGAGGCAACCTTAGGCATAAGTGGGACCAGCATACATTCAATATTGCATAAACATTTGACTGTCAAAAAAATTTGTTTGCGTTGGATCCCACACAATTTGTCAATCGCTCAAAAAAAGGCTCGTGTCGATTGGTCGAAGGAAATGCTCAAAAAATACGATCGCGGTGCTTCGAAACACGTCTATGACATCGTGACAGGTGATGAATCGTGGATTTACGCGTATGAGCCCGAAAGTAAACAGCAGTCGACTGTATGGGTGTTTCAAGTTGAGCCAAATCCAACAAAAGTTGTTCGCGCACGAAGCACTTCCAAGCAAATGGTCGCCTGTTTCTTCGGAAAATATGGACATGTCGCAACCGTACCACTAGAACAACGCAGAACAGTCAACTCTGAGTGGTACACAACCATTTGTTTGCCAGTTGTCTTCCAAGAAATCAGGAAAACCAACCGCCGAAGACGGATCACTCTTCACCACGACAATGCGAGCTCTCACACATCGGCTCAAACAACTGCATTTTTGAGCACCCAAAACATCGATTTGATGGGTCATCCGCCGTATAGTCAATCACTTGGCACCGAATGACTTCTTTTTATTCCCAACCGTGAAGAATAAACTGCGTGGACAACGATTTTCGACGCCCGAAGAAGCGGTTGCGGCATTCAGAATGCATGTTTTGGAGATACCTCAATCAGAGTGGCAAAAGTGCTTCGACAATTGGTTCAAACGCATGCAAAAGTGTATAGATCTTAATGGAGAATATTTTGAAAAACAATAAAGTGATTTTCGATGATTAATATTTGTTTTTGTTCTCTAATCCCGAAATATAAAAGGCACCCCTCGTATTAGTGTTAAACATGTTCAGTTTGGTCTATAATTTCACCATAAATCGACTACCAAACGAGCAATGTTTGCAAATTATGCAGAATTGGTCTTAACCGATATTTATTATCAAAATTCATGCTCGGTTAAGACCATGAGGGCATCGTGCACTTCTTCCATTTTGTGGTCAGTTTGGGCGACCTTCTGAGGCGGCTATTCGAAATCTTATGACTTGATTTCGCACCAAATTTACATTACTGTACATTAAACCACCAACACGCATACGTAGAGTGCGGACAGAGGAAAATATCGTAACTGTATCCGCCAGTGTTGTTGCTGGCCATGAATTATCAATTCGGCGCTGTTCGCAGCAATGGGGCCTCTGTAACTCCACTACGTGAAAAATTTTGCGGAAGGATTTGGGTGTAAAGCCTTTTAAAATACAGCGGTGCAAAAATTGAAGCCACACAACCTACCACAACGGGTAACTTTTGGTGAATAGGCGCTGGCAAAGTTGGATGAAGATCCACTTTCTATCGGAAAATTGTCGTATCGGAATGGATACGTGAACAAACAAAATTGCCGTATTTGGTGTGAACAGCAGCCAGAAGCATTGCAAGAACTGTCAATGCAATGTTTGATGTGGATTATTGGACCGTACTTTTTCAAAGACGACGAAGGCAGGAATGTTACTGTGAATAGCGAGCGCAACCTTGCGATGATTACAAATTTTTTTTTTGCCCAGAATGGAAGAGCTGGACTTGCCTGACATGTGGTTTCATTAAGACGATGCCACACTGCACGCGAAACAATGGCCCAATTGAGAGGCGAGCTCGGTGAACAGTTTATTTCAAGTTTGCGACCGGTCAATTGGCCGCCTAGATCATGCGATTTAACTAACGCCTTTAGACTATTTTTTGTGGAGCCATTTTAAGGCTAATGTCTATAGCCATGTCTCCAATATAGAAGAATTTATTCGTGAGATACCGGCCGATATGTTGGAGAGAGTATGCCAAAAATTGGGCCCAGCGTATGAACCATTTGAGGCGTAGCCGCGGTCAACATTTACATGAAATCATCTTAAAACATTGAATTATATAGATCGTTCTATCGACTCAAATAAAGATTTCATACATTTCTCTAAATTTGATGTGCTTTTTTTTTAAATCAACTCCGAAATATCACCATTTATTTTTAACAAAAATTAAGAATAAATGTAAATTTAACAAAAGCTGCTAATAAATTAAATTTGGATCATCAAAAAGCCGATTAATTTTCCATCCATTTGAAGAGTTTTTTGGACAATTCTGTGACTCCAGGGCACTGCTTTATAATCCAGGGGACTGTTTTATGATACGGTAGTGTTATGGTACAGTTATGGTAGTGGGTAGAGAGCGTGGCTCATACGCCAGAGAACCCAGGTTCGAATCCCCCATTTGACACAAAGTTTTTTCAATTGAATTAATTTTTCTGTTCGGCCATCACCTCTCTGCAGACAATAGCAAACCTCAGAGAGTAATAACTGCCATGAAAAGCTTCTTGAGAACATAAGCCGTTCGGAGTCGGCATAAAGCTAGTAGGTCCAGTCCTCGATCATCATTTGTGTTCAAAGTTTTCACAACACACACAACACAATTGATCATAAGAAGCTCGGTCAAAGTCTTTTCAAGGGCTGAAATGGCCATTTCGATTTTTTTTTTTTAATCTATAAACTTGCTTACTGTATTCTAGTATTGATTGCATTTCTTTAAATTCGTTGGTTTTAATAATACAAACTCATAAATATCGTTTCGGAAATAGGGACACGACAAGGGAACTGTACTTTGAAGTGTTCGAAATGCAATGGATTGCATATTCATAAGGTGCAGTAGCTTGGTCCCAAAAGTCACGTGACAGTTTGTGACAAGCGTTAAATACTAAATCTGTGACAGTTGTCAACAACAAGGGTCGAGCAACGCGTAACAGTTGTGAAAATTTACTACAAAAATAGTGAAAACTTTGCGAAGACGATTCTTTTGCAAATGAAATTCGAAACCAAGATTTTATCTCGTGCCAAGGTGATGTCAATTAGCCACCGAGATCATGCGATCATGTGACACCGTTGGACATCTTCCTTTGAGGCTTTGTCAAAGGGGAGGTATATGCCAATAAACCCCGATGATTCCGGAGCTGAAACAGGAAATCCAACTGGTCATTGCAGCCAGATAAAGAATTATGCCAGAAATAAAAAGGGCTCGCGTCCGCAAGCGAGGTCGAGACGGCTGTTTCAGGAATGTGATGTTGCATCAATAACTTTCATGTTTCTCTTTTTCAATTCATTAAAAACATACAGGGATTTCAACAAAACAATGCGTTTTGAAAATGAAAATGTCAGTGATTTTTGGGACACCCTTAATAAGGTGTAGTAAAAATAAATTCATTACATTTGCATGCAATTAAAGGCTTTATTAAGCATACTTAAAATTTTGTTTAAATATGCACCGTTTTGTTCGATAACCTGTTGCCATTTTGAAGGTTGTTTCTTTCGTTTTCACAAGCTTCTTCCCTAGAGGCGAATGTTTTATCACTCAAATCATTCGCCATAGATAGCAACAGATGGCAATCACTTGGTGCCAGACCAACATAAGGTGGATGCATTACAATCTCCAAACTAAGCTTTCCAAACTTCTGGCGAGTTACTATCAATGTGTGGCCTGGTGTTGTATTGGTGGAATAGAATGACTCTGCTATTGGCTATAGCTGGCCGCTTCTGGACTATTGCTTTCGTCAGACAGTCAAATCGTTGACAGTACAGGTCTGAATGGTCAGTATGGTTTGAAGAGCCATGGAGAAGCTCATAGTAGATGATTCCGTTGCAATACCACCAAACAGCAAAACGTTCCTGACCGTCAATCCTGGCTGGTACACCGTTTGCGACGGCTTAGCGTGATTCGACCACGACCGTTTTAGCTTGAAGTTGTTATAAGTGATCCACTTTTCATCACCAGTCACCATCTGCTTTAAAAATGGTTCGACTTTGTTCCGATTTTGCAGCGATTCGCACATAGAAATTCGGTCGTGTAACATCCATACATCGAGCTTATTTTTGTATCCAGCCTTATTCAAGTGGTTGCAAATGGTTTTTTGTACAATGTTTAGCTACTGGACAATCAGAACAGTGCTTGGACGGTTGACGGATGACGGTTGGTTTCGACGATTTAAATGACAATTGGAAATTCCAATTCGACAATTGGCCTTCCACAGTGAGGTGCATCTTGGAACATCAAAATTATCGGAACGGAATCGATGAAACCAAAATTGTGTCTGATCGGCTGTTACAATATCAGGACCATAAATACTTTTTCAGCCGCCTGACTTGCGTGCTTTCCTTTATTTTAGAAATACTATAAAATGTGAATTTTAATGGCTGGTGTCTATCTTTGAGACGCGCTCAAACAAATCTGTGTCAAGCTAACACATAAAGCGTATATTTCCCTTGTGCAAAATATGTTTATAAATAAATTTGTAATTGAAATACATTAAGCACCTACCAAAATTGACTAACAAGCACCATGCCACAGAATCAGTGCTGCTCTTTGTAATTATTTTTGCTAGAAATATTATAAATATGAATACTGTCTCCTATAATTTCCCACGCACAATATACAACATTTATCCCTTTCGCGACATAAAAGTTGGCAGTGCAAAAATCACATTGTTTCTGTAATGCAAAAAATTAAACGTTCTTTACAAACAATAATTCAGATATTAACTTATTTAACAGACGCGGCAAATTTTCGCGATAACCAGAATAAATAATTTATTATTTCTACTTGTATTAATTCTAATATTATTTTAAATAATTTATTATTGCCGTTTTTCAAATGAATGATGATGCAAGTTGTTTTTATTTTTTTTTTTTTTTTTATATTTTACATACATACATACGTGTGAATATATGCTGGTTTTTACTTGTATTAATGCGTCTCTATGCACTCCTCTAGTAGCTGTTCATCCATAGAAAACTGAACTCATTTGCAAAACTTAAAGAATTTTTGTGCATTATTTTAATAAATAATTGTTGTTTTATGCTGCGTATTTCTAAAATATAATTTCCTATTTCTGGATGATGTATATAAAGAAGGATTTTTATAGGCTCTGGTGCTGCGGCTGCTGGTGCGGAAGTGAGGCAGGTGTCTATGTGTTGAATATCGTTCGTTGTCGTCGTATTTGTGCAAGTAGGAAAAAAATTCTTTGTTGCGGTTTTCATGGAAACAGACCGCGTTTCTTTTGCAATTTCGAAATGATTTTTAAGAATATTTCTTTAGTATCTTCGAAAAGTTTAAACGTTTCACATAGTTTCGAGGAATACGATTTTTAAATTTTGTTTGTGTTTGCTTTAAAATGTGTTTGCTTTTACAAGTTTTTAAAAAGTTAACCAAAATTGAGAAAAAAAATGCGTTTTTAATTGTTTGTCACTTACAAACAACATTTAAAAATTAAAATATTCATATTCGTAATTTGGATTTTACATTTTAAATCAAGTGAAAATACCTCCGTATAGGAAATAAAGTTCGAACCTAGGTTAATATTTTCTATTACCTACTTTAAAGTTTGAAGCTTTTTAATGCTTGTGCTTGAACATTTTTTTTAAGAACTGTACCAATATCATTTTAAAGATGTTAAAAAAAAACGTATTTGGTGTAAAGTATAGCATTCAGTGAAGCAAGAGACAGTAAGGCAATTGTCCCCCTATCCCCTCCAGCCATTTTCAATTTCAACTTCTAAAATTGAGTCATCAGATTTTATGTGTCCGGACTTATATGTACCTAGTATAAAATGCCAAAATAATTTTTTTGTGGTTAAAATCAATCAAAATATTTATATAAAACGTAAAATAAATAAAAAATATATTGCAAAAATCTTAGTTTTACTATCATCCGTTGTGATATTTTTATAAAGTTGCATTACAATAAATAAAATTATTTTTTTGAAGTGAAAACTTCTTTAGGCGCGTTGAGCACTTTTTGGTAGAGAGCAAAACTATAGATTCGCGATATCATCACGCTGTTAGAGATATCATCACGCTGTTAGCGTAACAGATATTCAGCCCAATTCTGAAAAAAAATCTCCCCGGGAATTGAAAAAGGGAATTTTCGTATTTTTGACAATGTTCACAGAATTTTTGGAAAATTTGAATGCAAATATTTGCATTCATAGTCAATTTTTAAGATTACAAGAAAACAATCTTTAAAAGCTTATCCCCTGTCTAAAAAATGAAAACTCCCTTTTTCAATTCCCGGGGAGATTTCATTCAGAATTGGACTGATTATTTCTGTACAGCATTCCTTTTTTGGGATTACCTAGCATCGACCAAGCCGAAGACCGAAGCGATTAACGAACCGATTACTAGGCCGATTACCGGAGCGGTTACCAACCTATTACCGAACCAATTACCGATTCCCGAGGCGATTACCGAACCAATTACCGATTACCGAAGCGATTGCAAACCAATTAACGATTGCTGAAGCGATTACAAACCGGTTACCAAACCAATTACCGATTACCGAAGCGATTACCAACCGATTACCGAACCAATTACTTATTACCGAAGCGATTACCAACCCATCACCGAACCAATCATCTATTATCGAAGTGATTACCAACCGATTAACGAACCAATTACCGATTATCGGTACAATTACCAACCGATTACCGAGCCAATTACCGATTATCGAAACGATTACGAACCGATGACTGATCTAATTACCGATTACCGAATCGATTAGTTAAGAGATTACCAATCCGAAGTGATTACGATAACCGAAGTGATTACGAACTGATTACCAATTACCGAAACGATTACCAACCAATTACCAAAACGATAATCAACCGATTACTGATTACCGAAGCGATTATCAACCGATTACCGAAGCGATTACCAACCGATTATCGAGCCAATTACCGATTGCCCAACCAAAGTAATTGTGTTACTCTCGGCATGTCGTTATATATGAACGGCATGTCATTTGATTATATATGAAAGAGAAATATGAAAGAGATTTTTGTTTTAATTTTTTGATACGATTTAGAGGTCGCTACCATCTGTCGAAGTTTAGCCCTCTCACAAGAAAACGTCCCTTGGTGTCATTCACCGATTTGAATGTGCTTCGGATATGTGATTGAGGACAAAAATCTAAGGCACACGTATTTTTTTATAGGTGCGGGAACTCAGGTTTAAAGGTTCAAAATGTCTTCCGAAAATTTCATATGAGTGCGTTTTTGCAAATAATGGCTAATAATAATTTTATAAAAAATAAAAAAAAATACACAAGTTTCTTATGTTATACATTATTCAATAATTATCAAGGTTCTAATCTGTTATCAAGGTTCGTATCTCGTGGTTGTATTGGATTGAATCGTGGTCGTGAATGTGACTGTATTGGATTGAAATTTTGTAATTTAGTTCGTATGTTCACTCTCGGCAACTGCACTAAAAATGGGCGTAGCCGAACTATAACTACGACCACTTTTCAGAAAACATAATTCTTGAGTTGTACATGTTTTGATAGTTATACTTGCAGATCTATTCTGGCAAATTATCAATAGTTAACCAGTATTTTTCATTTTTCTATATATTTGTTGTAATTTTTTGATTTCGAAACAATATTTAAAGCTCAAAAAACAAAATTTGTCAATGAAATTGCCAATATATGAAAAGCAGCTGACAATTTTTATCAAACACAAAGAAATATAAAAAAAATACTGGTTTATTAGTGTTAATTTGCCGGAATAGGTCCGTTGGTGTGTACGTGATATGTGACCAAGTGGCGGTCATATATATATATATATATACAAATGTTGCCACGGCTACTTTTCCCGCCCGTCAGAATATAATCATGTCTGTCTGTATGTACCCCAACACAGTTGGGTACGTCTACAGTTTGTCCGACTTCAGCCAAATTTTGCACATATATTTTTTGGTATAATGAGCAGTTTATAGAATAGAAAAGTGGGCAGAATTAGGCAAGGGGCGTATCAATTTAATTCGAAACAAACTTATCGTACACCATTTGTTCGACTTTAACCAAATTTTGCACATATATTCTATGGTATACGAAGGGTGCCTTTTATATTTCGGGATTAGAGAACAAAAACAAATATTAATCATCGAAAATCACTTTATTGTTTTTCAAAATATTCTCCATTAAGATCTATACACTTTTGCATGCGTTTGAACCAATTGTCGAAGCACTTTTGCCACTCTGATTGAGGTATCTCCAAAACATGCATTCTGAATGCCGCAACCGCTTCTTCGGGCGTCGAAAATCGTTGTCCACGCAGTTTATTCTTCACGGTTGGTAATAAAAAGAAGTCATTCGGTGCCAAGTCAGGACTATACGGCGGATGACCCATCAAATCGATGTTTTGGGTGCTCAAAAATGCAGTTGTTTGAGCCGATGTGTGAGAGCTCGCATTGGCTTGGTGAAGAGTGATCCGTCTTCGGCGGTTGGTTTTCCTGATTTCTTGGAAGACAACTGGCAAACAAATGGTTGTGTACCACTCAGAGTTGACTGTTCTGCGTTGTTCTAGTGGTATGGTTGCGACATGTCCATATTTTCCGAAAAAACAGGCGACCATTTGCTTGGAAGTGCTTTGTGCGCGAACAACTTTTGTTGGATTTGGCTCATCTTGAAACACCCATACAGTCGACTGCTGTTTACTTTCGGGCTCATACGCGTAAATCCA
Organism: Coremacera marginata; assembly: GCA_914767935.1. Taxonomy (NCBI): domain Eukaryota; kingdom Metazoa; phylum Arthropoda; class Insecta; order Diptera; family Sciomyzidae; genus Coremacera; species Coremacera marginata. The sequence continues at coordinate 18,288,861 of OU612047.1, forward strand.
CGATTCATCACCTGTCACGATGTCATAGACGTGTTTCGAAGCACCGCGATCGTATTTTTTGAGCATTTCCTTCGACCAATCGACACGAGCCTTTTTTTGAGCGATTGACAAATTGTGTGGGATCCAACGCGAACAAATTTTTTTGACAGTCAAATGTTTATGCAATATTGAATGTATGCTGGTCCCACTTATGCCTAAGGTTGCCTCAATCTCACGATAGGTAACATGACGATCTTGCAATATCAGTTCGCGCACAGCATCAATGGTTTTCGGAACAACAGCTGATTTCGGACGACCTTCACGAAATTCGTCTTGGAGTGAACTACGACCACGATTGAATTCACCATACCATCGATAAACACTGGTCCTTGATGGAGCTTCATCGCCAAAAATTGAATTAAGTTCATCCATGCACTGTTGCTGTGTTAATTCACGTCGAAAGTTGTAAAAAATAATCGCACGAAAATGTTCACGATTTAATTCCATTTTTAGACCGAGATGAATCTTTTAAGTTACTATAAACAACACAAATAGCGCACGTATGTCAAAACGTTCTGAGTACGTATAAGCCAACAAATGTCAAACTTTGCGATAGAGCTTTCAGTTGACAGATTGCAACACCAGGGTTGCCAAATCCCGAAATATAAAAGGCACCCTACGTAATGAGCAGTTTAAGGTCTAGAAAAGTGGGTGGTATTAGACAGGGGCCGGACACTTTTTTCCATACACTATATCCACCCTAAATCCAAATATCCACTCTACACCACCCCGGGCTTCGTCGGATATTCAGTTTATACATTCAAATAGCAGTTTATACATTCAACAACGCATAAATTGATGAAAGGAGCTTCAAAAGTATAACGCGTCTGATTTGCCGACTCTAGCTACTTCGGAAATTCATAACAGCTAAGTTATTTCATAGTTTTAAAAGTTTTCACTTCGGTCGTCAGTCCCCGCCACTGGCCAGAGTAAGACCTTTGAAGACATTTTTTTACGAATCTTAAACTATATTTTTTTAGCATTTTGGGTGAGTTTCGTTAAGATCGGTCGACTTTTGTTTGTGCCTTCCATACAGTATCGTGTAAAAAATTAATATAGGTCTAGAGGACGTACCCTTAGGGTCTTACCGATTACAACCGTTTTTAGTACACATCTAAAACTATATTTTTTTAGTCTTTTGGCTGAATTTCGTTAAGATCGGTCAATTTTTATGTGTACATCCCATACAAAATTATGTAAAAAAATTAATATAGGTCCAATAGAGGTACCCCCAGTGACTGGCCAATTTCAACAATTTTTTAAATTTTTCTTAACTAGCTTAAACTAAACATGTATACAAAATTTCATTTTCATAAAAGCACTCCTATTTTTGTCCATCTACTTATGGGATCACCGCACGGTGAAAGAATTTCCATCAAATTCTAGCAACTTCTATTTTTTCCCAAATTTTAAAATGACACCATTTGAACACACAATTAGTATTAATTGCAATCATCCAACAGTTATTTGAAATAATTTTCCTTTCTCACAAATTTATTTAAATCAATATTTTGAGTGAATGTTGCTTTTATCACTCTTCTAGCTCTGAAAATACTAAATCACAAAATATGTCTTTCTCTCTCTTTTGCAGATTGTGGTTGCGGTTGCGTTGATTCATCATCCACAGCTTTATCCAACGTCATAGTTGTTGCTGGCTCCGCAGCATCCAGTGTAGCAGAAGCAGCAGCATCAGCAGCTGGTGGAGGTGCTGGCGGTGGATCAGGTGTTGGCGTTGCTGTCGGAGTTATAAGCAGCACAACCACGGCACCCTCGGTGACCTCAACATCGAACGGCCACAAGACGGCGCACACAAAGGTAGCCACTTCTGGGGGGCACGCTAATACGCAGCCCCCCAGCAAACGCTCCAGCAGCGGCGCCGACGGTGACTATCAGCTAGTACAACATGAAGTGCTTTACTCCCTCTCGGCAGAGTATGAGGTGAGCACGACTTTATAACATGGCCATAAAAATAATTGTAAAAAAATAACCTTACCATCTTTACTTGTATCAGGTGCTAGAGTTTCTTGGTCGCGGCACTTTTGGTCAGGTGGTAAAATGCTGGAAGCGGGGAACTTCCGAAATTGTTGCCATTAAAATTTTGAAAAATCATCCTTCGTATGCGCGTCAGGGCCAAATAGAGGTGTCCATCTTGTCGCGTCTGAGTCAGGAGAATGCAGATGAATTCAATTTTGTGCGCGCTTTTGAGTGTTTTCAGCATAAGAATCACACCTGTCTGGTGTTTGAAATGCTGGAGCAGAACTTGTATGATTTTCTAAAGCAAAATAAATTTTCGCCGTTGCCGCTGAAGTATATACGACCCATTTTGGAGCAGGTGCGTCAAACCATTGATTTAAACAACATAACTCACAACTTAATATTTATTTCTTTGCCAGGTTCTGACAGCCTTGTTGAAATTGAAGCAGCTCGGCTTGATACATGCCGATCTAAAACCTGAGAACATTATGTTGGTGGATCCGGTGCGACAGCCCTACAGGTGAGCCTTAGCTGTTCTGTATTTAAAATAAGTGCAGACATAAAATCGTGTTGTTTATTTTCTTACAGAGTAAAAGTGATTGATTTTGGCAGTGCTTCACATGTCAGCAAAACTGTTTGCAACACCTATTTGCAGTCACGTTACTATCGTGCACCCGAAATTATACTCGGTCTACCCTTTTGTGAAGCTATTGATATGTGGTCTTTGGGCTGCGTAGTTGCTGAGTTGTTTTTGGGTTGGCCGCTATATCCAGGATCGTCTGAATTCGATCAAATTAGGTGAGACCTACTCTAAACAAGCACAACAATTTATTTCAATTATTTTTCCCCTCCTACTCATCTATCTACGCAGATACATATCCCAAACACAAGGTCTACCCACAGAGCACATGCTTAATAGTGCCTCAAAAACATCGAAATTCTTCTATCGCGATGTGGACTCCACTTACCCCTTTTGGCGCTTAAAGACCACCGAGGAGCATGAAGCAGAGACGAACACTAAGAGCAAAGAAGCGCGTAAATATATTTTCAATTGTCTCGATGATATTGGTCAGGTCAATGTGCCGACCGATTTGGAAGGCGGCCAATTGTTGGCCGAAAAAACTGATCGTCGCGAATTTATCGACTTGCTTAAACGCATGCTGACCATTGATCAGGAGCGTCGTCTGACGCCAGCCGAAGCACTCAATCACTCGTTCACACGTCTGACCCATTTGGTCGACTATGTTTACTGCAACAATGTCAAGGCTTCGGTGCAGATGATGGAAGTTTGTCGACGCGGCGATTTCCACACGTACGTTCGAAAAAGTTCACAACCGAAAATTGCTTTCGATCATACGAATTTTACTCTTTTCAATAGCGTGCAACCGACTTCGACGCTAGTGACCAACTTTGTGCCTAGCGCAACAGAAAATATGACTTTTACGATCAACAATCAGCTGACCAGTCAGGTGCAGCGTTTGGTGCGTGAACGTCCGTTGGCCTATGAGGGGCTCTATCAGATCTATGGTGGTCGCAATGTTGGGCGTCAATATGCTCAGGGACGTACCGATACGTTCCAGCATCAATTGGTATCGAATATTTTGTGTCCGCCCTCGTATCAGGCTATGCCAAGTCCTACAAAGCATGTTGTTGTTGGCAGCGCTACCATGCAGCCACCTCTGCAGGTAAGTTCGAAGTTTATGCTAAAATTTTGAAGCATTTTTTAATATTTGTGTGTTCCTGCAGGTACCTCCGCAGCAGTATGTTAATGTTCCGGTGCCTGTTTCCATGGTTGAGCCTTCATCTGGCCAACGCATGTTGTTAACCAATCGTGTGCAGGCCAGTGGCGTGGCCTGGCCCCAGTCTGGACGTCAAATGGCTTTGGTGCCCTCGTGGCCTCAACAGGCGCCCGCCCATTCGCTGATTGTCGATTCAGCGCCATTTTTGAATGTTGAAGAAATCTATCCTAAACATCATTTGAACATACCACGCAATGATCTCAAAAAAGAGTCGCCTGTGCATCATTTGATGTAAGTTTTTTAACTTTCGTATAGATACGCGTGGGCGCTATTTCAACACAATTTTTTCTCTCCTTTACAGCAAAGGCAATTCTTACCGTGTACCGCGCCATGACAAAAAGGAGAATAACCAACTCTCGCCGGTGAAGAAACGCGTCAAGGAGAGTTCACCGCCGCATCAGCAGCGTTACAATCGAGCATCTTCACATGTGTCGCCACAGTATCATAATCATCACAACTGTAACTATGGCAACAATTACAGTGGAAGTGGTGGCGGCGGCGGCGGCAACAATGGTGGAGGCGCAATTGTAGTTTCTTCTGCCTCAGCTAGCAGTAATTATTTAAAATTTCATAATTTTCTGATATGCTTAAATTTCACTCCGCCATTTTTTATTTATTATTGAAACAAAATCGTGTGCTGCGATGTGAGCATTGAGTGATATTATTCGAATGTTATGATTACTCTAATGATATGATTTAATCGAGGCGTTGCTTGTTTAAGTGAAGTCAGCTGAAGTTTTCAAAAAAGCGGAAATTTTAGTGTGATCTGCTTAAGTTTTGCTGCAATGTGCCTGTCAAAAGTTTGAAGAAGTCACAGAGATCGAATCTTAGAGATCATTAATTTAACTATTTTCAAAAAACTTTTCTACAGCATATTGCAGCACAACTTCAGCACATCACAGCACAATATCACAATTTTTAAGAACAAATTTGTAATATCAAAAATTCCGAACATTTTTTAAAACATTTTGTGCTCTGATGTGCTTGAGATATGTTAAAATGTGCCGAAGGTAAATTTAAAAATACAGCATTTTTTGTGAATTCCTTGGCACGTTGTAACAATAGTCGATCACACACTGGATTTTAAAAAATATTTATAGTGGAGCTAAAGCTTCTACTCAAAAAAATGTAATGCTAATAGAAAAGAATTCTTTTCCAATGCGGACAGAGTTGTAAAAGAATGCATTCATGCAATCAAAAACGCACTGAATGGCAAAAAATTATTTAAGTCATTCAATCATTTTTTTTTCAATCATTCACGACTTCAAGTTTTGAAATTAGCAATCATTTTGAAGCCATGACTTCGAAACCATTTGTAAACATTTTTGTTGAAGTCTTTTTATTTATTCACAATAATTGAAGTCTCGGTCCTTGTAGTCATTCAGCCCTATTGTGAATTCGTCCGAAATTAAAAGGTAATTTTCGTATTATTAACAAAGTTCACGGAATTTTTTTAACATAAAAATTTGCACTCATCGCCAGTTTTTAAGATCACAAGAAAAAAAAACATTATCTCCTGAAAAGCTCCCTTTTTCAATTCCGGAGAAAATTCTATTCATAATAGGGCTGATTGATTGCATTCAATTGAAATCAATTTGTCAATAAAATCATTTGAAGTCAGTTGAAATCAAGTTTTAAATCACTGAAATGTTAAAAAATGCGAAGTCAATTGAAGCCTTTTGATTGCAATCAAAAATTTTTGAAGTCATTGTGAAAAAATGACAAAAAATTGTCAAAATTCATGTTGTATAAAACGACTTATATTTTTACTCATATAAAAAATACATAATTATTAACAAGAATTTTTTTACTTAAAAAGGATACAAAAAACAAAACGAAAAAATGTTCTTTGTAGTTTTTAGCTAATTTCGTTGTTTTTGAATTGAATTGTTATATATTAGCTTTTGAAATTGTTTACTGTAGAGATAAAGTTAAGAAAATATATATCGTAGCTTTAATGATCTTTCGCGGTCATGATTTAATTTATTTCGAAAGATTGCAATCATATAACTTCAAATTGGCTTCAATAATTATTGCAGTGATTGTAATCTTTTCAAAAGAATCAATGAATGCAATCAATATAGTTTTTCAGTCATGACTGCGACATGAAATGTAATTAATTCGAAAATGACTTCAATTTTTTTGAATGAATTCAATAATTGAAAAATGATTTTAGGACTTCTTGCGTTAAAGTCATTGCAATCGAAAATGATTTAAAGACTTCAATTAAAATTTGAAGTCATTAGCTATGAAGTCACTGATTGCAACTCTGAATGCGGCATATGATAGTACACATCGAGTACATTGAAGCACATATATTTGTATTGATAATTAATAAAGATTTCTGAGTTATCTTTATGCATATATTTTTTTTTTGTTTTTGCTTCTCTAACGCTTGTTATTACTTGCAGATATTGTCAGCGGCAGCAGCAGTGGTGGCGGTCATCATCATCACAGCAATAGTAATCAACATGTTATCAGCAGCAACAGCGGTGGTGGCGGCGGACACTCATCCTACAATGCTGGCAATCAACATATTGTCAATCATTGCGGCAGCAGCAGTGGCGGCGGCGGTGGGGGCAATTATCACCATCAACAACAGCCACATCCACAGCAGCATGCTGCTCATCCACATCAGCAACAACATCAACATCACAGCACTATTGTGAAGCAGCAAACGATCACCATACACGATACACCCTCGCCCACCGCTGTCATTACCATATCAGACAGCGAAGATGAGGGTGGTGATCCACCAATAGCAGCTGTTGCACCTAGCAAACAACGTGCTCACGCACAGTCGCAGACGCATGCTTCAATGTTGCAGCAGTCATCGTCGTCAACATCGTTGAATTGTCGCAGCAGCAGTCATCATCATCAGCATGCACATCAGCAACAGCAGCAACAACAACAAGTGCAACACCACCACCAACAACAACAGCAGCAGCAGCAACAGCATCACCATCATCATCCACAGCAGCAACAGCAGCAGCAGCAGCCACCGCCGCAACATCATCATCAACAACAACAGACAATTTATGGTAATGCAACAACTACAAATACTTCTTCATCATCATCATCAACATCTACTAACAATCACAATCATTCACAATTGCAACATGTCGCTCATACTCATCAACATCAACAACAACAGCAACAAGCACAACCACAACATGTTGCCAGTAAATGTAGTAATAGTAGCAATAGCAATATAAATAATAACCATAACAATATCAGTAGTAGTAGTAACAATATCAGTAACAATCATTTTGCTACAACAGCTGCCGCTGCTGGAAGCGGAAGTGGAACTGGCTATGGTGCAGGAGCCGAAATTGCTGCCGCATGCTCTGCTGCTTCTGCTGCACAGCAGCAATATCAAAATCAGCATCATCATCAACATCAGCAGCAGCAACAACATCAAATTCAGCATCATTCGCATGTTCAACAACAACAACAGCCGTCGTCGTCGCATACTCATCATCATGTCCAATCACAGCCGCAGCAACATAGTTCACAACACCAACATCAGCATCACCAACACCATTCGCAACAGCAACATTCGAGCAGCAATTGTAGCATCTCACACAATTCCTCCTCCACCGCATCCAATTCTACTTCCACTTCCAACACTCAAAACTCGCACTACAGCAATATTTCTGGTCATCATCATATGTCCAGTAACATTGCTGCTACTGCTGTCAAGCCAGTCTCTTCTTCTACTTCTACTTCCATCTCATCCTCCACCAATCCCTCCTCTTCTTCAGCTTCTACTGCTCGCTCAAAACACATACAATTAGTAATTCCATGCGTAACCGTAGGTGACAACAATGACAACAACCACGAAGAACTGCGTCGACGCGGCAGTCACGTCATTGTCGGTGGCGGTGCTGGTGACAACAGCCCCAAACAGCAGCAGCAGCAATCACATCACCATCCACAGCATCAGCAGCAGGCACCACCGCAGCTCCAGCCGCAGCAGCAGCAGCAGCAGCATCACCACTACCAACAGACTAATGTCAAATATGAACCAGGACAATCGCAGAAGAAGCGCATCTTGGCCATGGCACAAAATGAATGCTATATGCCGACTTCATCGAGCACCGCCAACTCTCAAAACAACATGCACCAACAGCAGCAGCAACAACAACAACAACAGCAACAGCACCATCAGTCGTCATCGTCTGCTGCCCCAGTTAGTCTGCCGCATCTGCCGGCAAAGCAGGAGCCTGCCGAATTCTATGAGTATCCGCCACCACCGCCAACCCAGCAAATGGACAACAAGCGTTCTTCTTGGGCTGCCGGCTCACAGGCGCCACCGGCACACCACAAGCGTGAAGTAACATCGACTGCATCATCGTCAGCATATGTTCAACAGTCGTCTGCAGCTGCACCACCGCTAGCACATTCAAAAAGTTCTTCATCTGCGGCTGCCGCAGCAGCAGTTGCAGCTGCCGGTGGTCCACCATCATGGGGTGCGCCAGTTTATCGCCAACAGGCAGTAGTAACTTCAGCGCAATCTTCGCAGCCACCACTGTCACAGCAGCATCAGTCAAACACTACGCCGATTGGTGGTTCGCCCAGCTCAGCTGCGGTAGCTACTGCGGCAATGTTGCAGCAAGACATTTACGCTCAGGGCGATATGTATCGCCGGCCAACGGTTTTTGTATCGCAAGCAGCACCTACTTTTGCCTACAATCGGACAGTTGTGGCACCGCCACCTGCACATAACAGCTCCAGTCGACAGGTGAGCGAAAATATTAATTGGGTAAAATAACTGTAATGGAACGTAGTCCCAAGTAATGAATAGTAGGCAATGACCAATATCGGGTAATTTTCGCATAGATTTTTGTAATATATGAGGACTGAGAAGAGTGTTTTTTTTTTCTATACATGTATATTTTACTCTGAATACACCTGACATAATGCCATACAGTAGAGAAATAAAAAGCAAAACTGTAGATCCACTGGACTTTCATATACCTTGGGTATAACTTACCTCACTATTATTTATTCTTATATAAATCATATTCGTGCAACTGAAATGTAGACATAATCGATTCAGAACACCATAGGTTGAATACTAACATTATTAAATTAACATTAACATTTTTTTAAACTTTGACTTTAAACTTTTTAAATTTTTTTTTATTTCAAAAAACCTACTTTAAGTAGAAAATTCTCTTTATAAAAATTATTTCAGCTAAGAAATCGTTTCATTTGATGATTTTTTAGGTGATTTGACCTCTGTAACTCTCAAACTAGTGTATAAAATATTAGTTCTGTGCGAAGCCTAGTTTCCGAATACGGATTTTGTAAAATAACCTTAAATAACATAAAATTTAAATATATTTCTGGAAAACCTCAGGTTAAAAAAAAAAAATGTTTATAATAAAATAAAACAGTGGTTCTAATAAATAATTGAATATCTATTTCAATACACTTTCTTGAACTTCAACATTTTTAAAATTATTTTTTATTATCTGGAAAAATTTAAAAAATATCGCATTTAAAATAATGTAATTCAATACAAACATTCCGTAGGAAAGTGACTACATAACGCAATGCTTGAATTATTTTGAAAGAATTGTATGGCATAGTTTTAGGCATGTCTTTATTTGTTTGCTCAACTCAGCTCACTCAACAAAGCTTTTGAGCGATGCTTTCTTTTTGAAGAGGTAATTTAAAAATTTTTCTTTTGAATATAATTTGAATGCACGAATATACTTTTCACAGGGCCAAAATCTTGAACAGAAGGTTAGGAAAACAGATGTTTAAGTTATGATTTTTCTGCACAGTGAATTTAGTTTGAGTTTAGTTTGAGTTCATTCGAAGCTGTTCACACAGAAATGTGTCAGCAGAATTGAGTTTAGTTGAGTTTGACATTTCTTAAAACAAATGGTACTCTGAACGTACCTTCCGATCTAAAAAGTTGCATCTGAACGTACTTTTTTTTATCAGAACATTAGCATACTTTTGGGCATTTCTCAAATTGAGTTTGGATAAACTCAGAAAGCAAGCTGAAAAGAAGAAAGAAAGAAAATATATTGATTCGAAAATGTATATGAATAAAGTATGAACAAACAAAATTCGAACGTAACAAATATTGATAACCTGTTCGTATAACATTTTGTCGAATACACGAACATGCTCGAGTGATTTACAGAAAGCAAATTTTATTAGATATCTGATACGAACGTTTTTGTCATTCATACTTTTTGTCATAAACATTCGCTTGCCACTCGTTTCGCTTTATAAAAAGTGGACATAAAACTTTTCATTGTTGATTTTAATTTTGATTTTGGTAATCTGCAAGAAAATGTAACAGTTTTTTTTATTTTTTTTTGTTGAGTTAAAAAAATTAAATGTGGTGTTTTTGGATAAAAAAATTTTCATAATTTTTTTTTATAGATATCTATTTAATAAAGGTATATGAGTTTTTGTGCATTTCAAAAGATATACTTAGAGGCATCAGAAACAATTTTCCTTTAATCATATTATTCCTTTTAACTCCCCCAGAGGACGCCTGAAGTCGTCTCCTGAAAATCCGTGCGTTGTGCGGTGGACAGGATATCTTTGCACCAGTATTGCTGAATCAAAAACATCCTGTCTGAACTTATAAATATCCTCTCTGTATTCCACAGCGAAATTATCAAGGTCAGTAAAAAAGAACCAGTTTGCGAAAAAATTTCTCGGAAAACGTCATTTATGAAAAAATTACTCTTCTATAGTAAAATAAACTATTTTTAGTTCAATTTGGAGAACTGTTTGTAGAATACAGACAAGAGATGTTCGGCTTTTATTTCACATCGTTTTACATTGTTTCAATCGATTTCTTTGTTAAGTAAAAAAACAATACTTATGTTATGTTAAAGTGAAATTTTGTGCGGGAAATTTTTACTTTTGTGTTTATTTTCATAATTAAAACCATTTCTCAAAAGGATTGTAGACGAAAATAAAAAATTTAGACTCAATATAAAAAAAAAAAAACACGGAATGGCCATTTAGCCCTTGAAAGAACTTTAAACAAGCTTCTAATGGTCAATTGTGAGTCGATAAAAATGTTTAATGAAATCTAGTTATCTCTCTTTTGGTTATTATTACACATTCAAAAATAATTTGAAAAGTAGCGAATTCTCTGAGAAAATTCCCATATCCTTTTCTTAATTTTTAACTGGTACTGGTATAGATATTTTTTTATCTAATCCATCCCCTCCTCCCCCCATGAAAAATTCTGGCTACCTGTCTATTGTAAGTATATATTTCAAGCAAATGTTTTTAAGAGATGTTCGGTTGTATTCATGCAGATGCTTGAAATGAAAACATTAGCTCAGTTGGAACTATTAAAGAAATAAATAGGTAGAAAAGCGAAATTTGTCTTCTTCTGATTGGTTCAAATACGAACTTATTAAAAAAAAAAAAAATTAAAACATTATTCGACTTTCTCCAACTTACAGGTTATACCATCCCATCCACTGCCCGCACACATACAGTTTCCCACCCAGTACAGCCAGTTCGGTCCATTGAGTCCAGCTCAAGTTGCCGCCAGCAAAATTCCACACTATGCACCGACAAACATATGGTATGGGGAGTAAACTGATTTAAAAAACTCGAGTGAGTCAATGCTGCAAAACAGCAAAACAAATGCAATTCAATTCCTTTCAATATTTATTTTGAATTTACTCATTAAAAAATTATTCTCTATAAAATCTTTCACACATACAAACACAGATCGTTTCTGCATGAGAGCAACTGCAGCAGCAATGTAAGGGACACATGCCGACCTGAGCAACATGAGTCTGAATTACACCATTATCAACAACAACACCAACAACAATTGGAATTTCTCCAAACTGCAAATAATGGTGAAAATCTGCACATCACACAATGGTGGTTTATGTTGTTGCAACAAACCATCAATATGCAAATTATTGAACAAGAGCAACAAAAACAATTACAATATCAACAAGAAGAAAAAGAAGGGGAAGAAGAAGAAGGAGGTAAAAAGAGGCACCATAGACAACATAGTGCCACAGCAACAAAAACTTTAAATAAACGAGAGCGACATGCAGCTACAGTAGCTGCTGTTAGTTGCAGAAATGAAAAACGTAAACGCACACGTGCACGCTCTTAAGAGAAATCTAAATGTGTCTTTGTAGCTCACGAAAGCTTAAGCAAAGCTTTCTGTTTTTATTATTATTATTTTATAAGCATTATAGAATTATTATTTCTTAATGATTTATTATTTGTTTTTTTGGCTAATGCAGAGAAATAATTCTTGTAAATATTTAAAAGTTAAGCAAGAACAAACAAGTTTTGTTAAATCACAAAATATAGCATACATAACTCTCTCTCACATGTATTGTAGCTTGCAAGTTCAACTACAATAGTTATCGTTTTACACAGAATGCTTGAAAGCATGCAAATATAGCTTAACTTAGACATTTTAAGAAAAAAAAAAAAAAAAGCAACTTCAGAGTTTTTCAAATTTTATTATTATTGTTAGTATTAAACTACATTTTTTTATGCGCTTGCATTGGTGATGTTAAATTTCATAAACACACACACATATTAGTAAAACACTCTTAGACTTTAGCTATATATTTAAATACCTATATATATATATATATATATATATATTTTATTTTAAGTCAACGTTTGCACTTGACGTTATGTAATATGAATTTTTTTGAACTTATTAGCTAGTACCTCAAGCAACCACAAAAATAATAACAACAACAATAATCATATCTTATTCACTTTCTTTAAAAAAAAAAAAAAACAATACAATTTATACTAAGAAAAAGAAAAATTAAAATTTTGTATGCTTAGTTTTTCTATCAACCCAAAACATTTTCAAAGAACTCTTACAAATAGCTTTAGTTTAGTCGATAAGTTTATTAAATACACAAACACACACAAACACATACAAACAAAAACAAACAGGCACTTACTTATACATATAAAAAATAAAACGATTTTTATTGTTGCTAGCTATATATTATGTCTGCATATGTGTAACAATTTTTATTAAAATATTTTTGCATATTTTTCATTTTAAATTGTAAATTTAGAAAAAAATTAGCACTTAAGTAAAAAATAAAGAAATATGTATAAAATATATATGAAATAGTAATATATCTAAATGTGAATAAAAACCAAGAAATTTAAACTTCATTGCACTGAAGTTTGCAACAAACAAAAGTAAAGCTACTAAATATTTTTAATTTAAATTTTTACATACTTACATCATGCATTATAAAGTTCAACTATTTTTTATCTAAAGTACGTTTGTTCAATATTTAAAAATCGAAAAAAATAAATAAAACAACCCAATGAATAAAAAAAAAAAAAAAAAAATTTAAGCATCTAAACGTTTATTGCGACTGTAAAAATAAACAAAAATAGCAACAAAATGTTTAAAGTAGTTATTGTATGTAAATCAGCTGCATATGTATGGTATGTATGTATGTTTAAAGTAGTTGAAATGTTCTAAAAAATTTTTGAAAATAGCATGCTTAACATATATTAAAAAAAAACATGTGTTTAACACGTAAACAAGTTCTAAAACGTAGTAGGCGATAATAAAACTAGCACTAAGAATAGTTTTTAAAATAAGTATTTTACATGTTATTAACAACAACAACACCAACAACAACAACAACAAAAACAACAAAAAAAAGCTATGCATAATTTAATCGATACATGCCCTTTAAAAAATAGTGGCGTATATTTAAATAGTAGTGTTGGTTTTTAAAGTAGAGATTTCTTGGTGCTTGACACATTTTTTGTTAAACCTTTCTATAATTTGCCATGATGTCATGCAACATTTAAACCTTTGCCGCCGACCCTTTAAGAATGTTTAAAAACTATTTCCTGAGTTTTCGGGTTCGGTTTGAAGTGGTACTCAATGTTTGTTTTCTCGAGAATTGGGTTTGGCGCAATCACACAGTGCTTTTTTTTGGTTTCGCTTGATACAGTGTTCGAGAAATTAAAAAGCTGCGATATTTTTCATCAAAACTTTAAGCAAACAAAAAGTGAGTTCTCATTTGGCGCAGTTTTTATATGATTTTGGCTTAAACCTATTTACAACTTTCGGATCATATTCGCGATCAACATTTAAAGCAAATAAAAAGGAAAACCAATTTAATAAGTTTTATCTACATTTTTTTAAGCACTTTTTATATATGAATTTGGGTTGAAATCAATAAGATTTTTAAGCTTTCAGGTTTAAATCCGCTACTAGTTCAATCTTTAATTTCTTATATATATTCACGGGCCTAAATCAGCAAAATCGGTAACCATCAAAGGCATAAGTCGGTTAAACCAAACCAAAAATTTAAAATTATCGGGTCTTCACCTAAAATTTTTTTAAATTGAGAGTCAAAAATTGTGACCTAAACCCAAAAATAGGCTAGGACTTTTTTTTTATAATAATCAGGCCTCTGTTCTGGGCTTGCAAATTTTGACTTCGTATCTGAAATCACAAACTTTAAAAAACCATTATTAATAAACATTTAATTATTACCGAAGTGACGTGGTCAAAGCTCGGCCCGATGTATAGAAAAAAATGCAATTCTAAAAACAATATTACTATCCAGCAAACAAAACGATATCGTTTCGATATCAAGATGATATAGCAAAGGTGATAATTCCTGTCACTTACGCTTCACGAGTCGATATCGTTGATATCGAAAAAGTCCCGTTTTCGATAAAAATTGACATATTGTTAACGATATCGAAAACGTATTAATTGCGATATTGAAACGACATTGAAATTTCAATATCGTTTCGATATCGAGATGATATAGCAAAGGTGATAACTTCTATCGTTTACACTTCACGAGACGATATAGTAATGATATCGAAAAAAGCGGTAAAAATTGACATCGTTAACGATATCGAAAACATATTAATGATAAAGAAACTTCATCATTATACTATCGTAAACATATCTAGTTGTTTTATATATATATATCGTTGCGATATCGAAATGCCATCGTAATTATATTATCAACATGGAATCTAGAAATTTTTAAAATAGATATCGAAATGCTATCGTTACCTGTACTATCGGGACGATATCGAGTATTTCTATGTTGAAATATCATAACGATATTGTTAGACTATCGTAGGTATTAATATTTTTTTCTTTGAAACTAAGATTTGAAATATCAAAATTTTTAAAATATATCGTGATGTGAGCATGTAAGGAATGTTATTTTTATTCATAATATTATATGTGTCTCTTAAATATTAAAATTACCTAGTAATAGGGACTCTATTGGGCATGTGACTCTTTAAAAAATACTGATCTTACGCTTGTGGGTTGTACTTGCACCATTAGTGGTAATTTTATTTCTTCATAAAGCTATTTAATAAAGTTTCGATTTGTCTAAAAAGATAGGCAGTATCTATTAGAAAACTACACATTTATTTAAACATTGTCACTAAAACACTGCTGACACGCACCTTACACTGTAAGCGGGCATGCGAGTAGGTATGAAATTGAATGGGTTTTCTTTCTATTTCGAATACTGAACCGACAAAAATAAACGATAGCAAAGAATTATTTTTATCAATTTGTTGTTTTTTTTAATTAAATAAAACCTTTAGGAGTTTTGTTTCTTTAATTTTTTATTTACTGCCCGGAATACTCTTTATAAAAATACAAGAATAAATAAAATAAGTAAAATAAAAAAAAGAATAACAAAAAAATATCAGTTTTCTAACTCCATAAAGTAAGTGTTTAATAATGCTTTTTTTTATCATTATTAAATATTTTTTGTAGCCTCCTTTGGTCTAAATGATGCTTTCCAAACGTCGCACAGAGGGTTAAAATCGCCAAAAATGGAGATTAATCCAACTAGAAGTCGGAGAGAAATTTAAACTTTTTCCTGTATTATTTGGAACGGACCCAAATAAGAACAAAAAAATTCTGTCCGTCCGTTTGTCTGTCTGTTGACATGATTTTAGTCATAATTTGGAAGCTATCGTTATGAAATTCGATATATATGCTTAAATCTAAAAACTTAAGATCGAGTTTAAAAATTAGCCATATCGGATGAAAACCACGCTAACCTCCCATACAAAGTGAAACTGTCCATAAATTTCGCATAGCTTTATATATGAACTTGAAGTTTTGTATAAGAACTTTGATATTTAATATTCACTCTGAGTATAAAATTCAACCGAATCAGATGAAAACCACGCCTACCTCCCATCCAAAGTGACAAAGTTGAAACGGTGAAATTTCTTTAAATTCAAAGTGATTTTATGAAAATGGTAAAATCGCCTTAAATTTTACAAAAAGTAATATAATGACTTGAAATTTCTATTGTATACATATGTTTCAATTTTTAGTATGCACTCTGATTTTGAAATTTTACACAGTCTAATGGAGACTGCACCTAGCTCCCATACAAAATGACGTCATTAATATAATAAAACCTTGAAAACTTCGTTTCCAGTCAAAAACCATTTCTTACTAGTTTCTTTTTTTTTTTAACAAAATTTATAAAAATATTACATATTATTACAAATATTACAAATATGACATACAAAAAATTGCTACTATTTTCACAATTTATTTAATAAAAGTGAATCGCGCACAAACGCGCCACTTTTTATTGTGGAATATAAAAGCTCACATATTGTAGTTTAATACAAAATTTTCATTCCTACTTGATGTTACCGAATTCCTATTTAAAACTTTACATATATTTCGAAAGTTAACCATTTTTTTTTAAATCACGCTTAAATACCTGAAGTTTAAGTTTCCATAATTAAAAGTTCTATTGTGAAGTATAAACAATTTTTTAAGTTTTAAATTATGAAATTTTTCTAAATTATACAAAAATTATTTGAATTTTTTCAACGAAAAATTTCTCAACTTATAGTCTATGCAGCAGAAAAACTAAACAAAATATGACATTAAAATATTCAGTAGTGGTGTAGAATTTTGTACTCTTTAATCAAGATGTAATGTTTTTTTTTTTTAAAAAGAAAACTTTAATTTTTTCAATTAATCTCCACTTTTTTCGATTTCAACCCTGTAGAATACAATTCACTGAATTTTGGGTGACCGTCTGCGGTATTTTATCCCATTCTCGCAGAGCTTGAACTAAACTCCCTTTTACAACTACCGGGAGAAAATTTATCATTAACATTTCTTTGATTAAAACTAGAACAAATTTCTCACAGCTTCTTAATACGTCTTTCTGAGCAATTTCATTAGACGCTTATGAAAAAGTGTTTCAATCATAAATATCGCCAAAAACATCGCCAGGCGCTTTACGAGATTTTTACGCGCGAAATATAAAAAAAAACGTCCAATTGGTGATAAATCGCCCAATCTGGCAATGTTTATGCAAGCCGCTTCTGCTTGTATATGTTGCTTATGTACGATTTTCTTCTACTTACTCTGCCGTGATGTCCAACATTTTAGAGAACGTTTCGTACAGTGTTAACACACACACACTACTTTTTGCATTTCAGTAAAAAGCTGCTCTTTTAATTTCTTGGCTGAGATTTTAGGATTTATTTTTCGGACTATACAACACTTTTCTGCTTCAGTTAATTTCTAAGATCGTCCAGGCATTGGTTCATTTTCAATGTTGTTTGTTTGTCTGATTCAATTTGTCAATTTTTATTTATCGTAGAATATGGTCTTTCCACTATTTTCCCAAACTCTTGAAACAATTTTTGTTCTTTGCGCAAAATTCTGTGGTTTTTTCAGTTCGCTTTGGGGCCATTATAAAAAAAAAAATTATTCTAAACTATTAACTAGTTCCTATGAAAACAAATTCTACACTAGTTCTTGTGTGTAATAATGCTTTCCTCAAAACATGCAAAGCGTTTTTACTAAAAAAAAGTTCCGTTAGTTATACACAGCATAGTAGCACAACATAAATGAGCACTCACTTTATGGAGATCGAAAAGCTTTTATGTTTTGTTTTTCTCTTTTTTTTTTTTTTTTTGATTATTTTACCGTTGGAGTGGAGAAACATTGTAGCTTTATTTTTGTTCAGTATACTAAGAGCAATAAATAAAAATTATAGAAACAAAACTTCTAAAGGTTTAATTTAATGAAAAAGAAATTTAAAAAATAATTCTTTAGTGAACACTCAGTTTTTGGTGTGACTGCAGTCGTATTTCGGTTTTACATACAATTTTGGCCGAAAGTGATATGCAGCATATGCCTGAATATTCCGTTTTTTCGAGTAAACATTTCCAATTTGATGTTTGGACAAACGTATAAGCAAAAGGACAAAAATTTATTAGAAACCAACAAATCTCTATTTTAAAAACTATCACAGCTATTCAGATCAAGGAGCGTCTGATAGGACGCAACTATGTCAACTATGTTTAATTTAAAGTGAAAATTAATGATAAAACTTAAACACGGCGCTTATGTTTGATTTTGTAAGCGATTTGTAACTTTTTTTATATACTCGCTATTATATGTTTATATTGATTTTCATATTAATACTAAAAATATTACTTCCATATTAAGCTCCATTCATGAGCTTGCGCTTGTATTTAAGAAAATCTTTTGCTGTATCAATTGATTATTGATACTATGTATTAAAAAGCTTTAGCACCACATAACGATTTTTGGCCAAAGTTATTGAGTAATAATGAAAAATTTTCAAATCAACTTTATTTCAAAGTAATCATAGCTTAAAAATATATATAAATTCATGGTTTTCGGAAATTAACTTCGAAAGAGCTTTTTCGAAAAATAACCCAGCATGCAGTAAAAAAAAAAACAAAAATAAAATTATCAGCATTATTGCTTTAATTGTTCTTTTTTCGATATACAGAAGTATGTGGTTAGTTCAACGACATTCTGACTTTAGATCTCAAGTGACTAAAACGGTAAATTGTGACCACAATTGTGGTTATTGAAAAGGTGACCTAAAATCTTTCTGATGATGAGAAGCTTTTGGCTGCACATGAGTGTCACAAGCGTTCTGTAAACATCAGATTATTTCTTAATGCACGCTGTATGTATGTGTGAAACCTTCTCCTTACCCTTTTTATGCAAGTAAAAATAAATTTAAACAAGCTCTACGCGCTCATTAATCTTAAATAATCTTAAACAACTTTAAACTTTTTTATTGAATGTAGTTTTAACTCATGCTCTTTTATATTTAACAATTTATATAATACTTGGGACAAGCAAAACTATTTGTTTTATGGGATTTAAATATAAAATAAAAAACAAATAAATATTCTAAAACTGCAAAAAAACCGAAGTTAAGATTATGTTTAAATTTAAATAAATAAAATACATATGTATGCTATATGAAGTTTTTGAAAAGCTTTCATCTTTCTTTTTTTTTAAATATATTTTCTAAACTAGACCTTAAATTGTTCCTCAAATTATTGTATTAATATTATTATTTTTATGTTTATAACTATTACTACTAATAACCAGCATACCCTATATATGCATAATTAAACTATTTACATAAATAGTAGCTTTGAACAGCTGCAAGTTTTAATAAAATAAAATTTACTTTTTCATAAAGTGTGGGTATGGTTTAAAATTTACTAAAAAATCAATTATGACTAAATGAAAATAAAATACAAATAACAAAAAAAAAAAAAAATATATATATATATAGAAAAACAAAAATAATATGTTAACTTTTTCAAACACCGTTGTAACAAATACAAAAACCAACAAAGAAACAAACTATTAAATTTATGTTTATGCATAACTATTATATATACACCTTTATTAAATATATACCATATACATAAACTATATGCATACATTGTACATATGTATGCATGAAAATTACTTAGATTTTAATTATTGTGATGTAGTTTTTAAACATAATAAATTAAGGCAAAATTAATGCAACTATTCTAACAATAAATAACATACATAAATAAACATAAATAATAGTTATGAACAGATATGGAAACTTAGAATTTTTTGCTAGAAGAAAAAAATAGTAATACAAAAAACAGTGTCTAGCAGCATATTGAGCAAACTATGTGTTAGTATTAGTTCTGCTACAAAATATACACTTTTAATATAAATATGTACATTTATATAAAATACGCGCATATATAAAAAAAAATATATAATACAACTTAACTTTTTTTTTTTTTAGAATAACTCTTAAATAAATCATTAGAATTGCAAAAATGTATGAAAATATTTTAAGTGCAGCGTTTTTTCTTATGTTCAATATTTTGTTTAATGCAACTTGACAGCGCCTTTTTTGAGTAGCATTCAAGAAGTTTTAAAGTATATACGTTTTTGTTTTTTTTTTGTTCTTAAAATGTAACAAACATCAATAATTTTAAGCTTAACTACACTTCAAATATTTTATTAATAAATCAGTACATTTAAATAGGTTTAATTTGATTGAGCCCCAAAAAAAGAGCCAAATTTAAACGAGATAACTGCTAAATTTTCTTTTAAATTTTTTAACTTATATTTTCCAGTGCTTTTTTAAAATGAATAATCATGAATTAAGATGTAAGAAAATTTATTCTAACGAAATTTATCTCAAGTCACTGTTAATTAGTCCTGTGGGAACAGTGAATTAACGTTGTGTAGCGTAAATAATGCCACTTCAAACTTTCAAACTATTTCAAAACACTTCTTTTTTGTTTAAAAAATACTCCAAAGAAACTCCTCTATTATATGCATTTTTACAGCGTGATTCAAAATAAGCGTTGTAGTTTGAATTAATCATCAGGGTAGCTGTAGATACCAAGTGCTATTGGAATCAGAATTGAAACCGACAAATATTTCGCTTAGGTTTCAATAATAGTATCGTTTGGGAGGTCACAGCACTTCCTCCTCAGTTGCGATGGCCTTTGATGACTTGAAAAGACCCCTTTTGGGTAAGGTTACTATCTGATTATATGTTAGTGAACTGTTTTTGAAGTGAAACTACTTAGGCGGCGATTCGATATTTTGAATTAAGAATTGAGAGTACAATTTGAGTTCAATAACGAGTTCTTCGTTACATTGATGCATGATACAATAATTAGAAGGTAGTCTTGACAACTACCTATTTTCTTACGAGCATCGACAACGTACATATCGCACACTAAATACAAAACAGTCACAACTCAAAATTTAGAAATTTTTACTTTTTAATGTGAAACTATTTGTAGTGATCATATACTTTGACTGTAACACATCAAATACATTTTGTACACATCTTCTTGCTCCATAGCTTAAAAACAATATTTTGTCTCATTGCTTTGTATGGAGTTCCTTCAAAAAATAAATACGTTTTTTGCTTCACCTAGAAATTAAAAAATTTTGAATTGTGTTGTTTTGTATTTAGTGTGCGATATGTCAAGTCAAAATCAGCTGTGTATGCGAAGAAAGAACAAAAATTAAAAACGAAGTAAAAATTTATGTATTGAAAAACAAGCGTAATTAACATTGTGGCTCTTAAACATGTTGCCGCTACTTGCCTTGCTTATATTGATGGCGCCAGCTTTCTCAAAAAATACTCCAGTGATCTGTATGAACGCTGTGTTGGTAGTAGCATCTTGTCTGCCACGTCCAGCATTTGCACCGCAACCAAGTTCCCATTTGCACCGACCACCGCGTCCTTGAAAGTTTCCACATTGCTCTAATCACAACAATAAAGGAAATATTATCAAGTGTCTCAAGATAGCAGCAACAAAAATTATGCGATCATATTTTTTTAACATAACTTACACGTTTTTATTTCGCACCACATTCAAGACCTTGCTGGCTTGCTGATAATTATTGTATTATAGCTTTTTTTTCTATTCCTTTATTCTCTTTCTCTCTCTCTCTCTTCGTTGCTATTTTTGACAGATGGCGGTCGACAAAAGTATTGTCACTCCTACCTTATAGTTATTGTGACATGGATTCGCTGACAACCTTCCGCATGTTGAGTTTGTTTTTTTTAAATGGTGCTTTTGCGCTCTATCTCTCTGCCCACACAATGTAAGAGTGACAAGAATTTGCTTTACGCTCTCTAACTTGATTAAGTTTTTGGAATTTTTGGCAGCTTCATAAGGAAGACACATTGCACCTGGCAAAATTTCTTAAATATTGAACTTTGTGAATGTTTACATGCCAGTGAATCAACATCGGCACATTCTCTTTTAGAGAGAAAAAGAGCGGTTGCAAAACACTTTCCGTAGATGTTCAGTGAATTCAATTTAAGCTTTCGGGTGCTTTTTATTTTCATTCGTTTTTAAGAGGTATAAATGTTGTTTGTTTTATGCGCTCAGTCGCGTCTGTATCAGTGATCTGCAACGGATATTTTTTTGCGACTCTGAGTATATCCGAAAAAATTAAGTACAAAAACCGACTCAACCCTTAGCGCACGCAACTCGGCTCATACGAGTACTCTCTTCTACGAAGCTTCAATGCGGCGGCTGAAATAAATTTGAGCATCCTAAATCATGAGTCGGATCGGGAGAGATCGGGTTTTTTCGGTTCATAAATACTTATGGTTGTTGTCGTCTTACTGATACTTATCCTACTTACGGAAATATTTATAATCGGCTCAAGCAGCTGAATCACTCGGCTCATGCATGGTATAATGATTTACAAGTTAGGAGTGACAGTTCTGTTGGCGATTTGGAGTTGTCAAAAACACATTGAAAAAGAGAAAATGAAGAAGCAGCAAAACAGATGAAAAGTTAAACTTTGTATTGATTTGACAACTCCCGATCGCCGCTCGTGAGAAAAAAGGTTGTTGTCAAGGCTACCTTGTAAATTATTGTATCATGGGCTCATGTACCACAGATATGAAGCAGAGCACAAAAGAGCACAGCAGTGAAAACATTTAGATAGCAACAGAAAAACACGTGCTCTTCTTGTGTTGGTTTTTGTGTTTATTTAACACTGTGAAAGCAGTGCATGAGGTAAAGTTGTTCAGGCTTAAAAAAAATACACAGCTTCGATAGCTAGAAGCTTTAATTACAAATTTTTTCATTTATTTCATGACATTTCATTTTCTGCAAGCAACAATTATTATTAAATTTGTAAAGTATTTATTTTTCTGTCACCTTTATTTGCCTTTAGTCCGATTTCGGTCGGATACTCATTGCAGTTCTCTGAGTCTATATGTTGTTTGTGTTTTTATAGGCCTAACCAAAAAAGACGAGACGAAACGACATGAACTTCTCGAGTTGACGTCTGACAAGTTGAGACGCTATGTTGGGTTGGTACAAAACGTATGAACAAACTGTTTCATTTAGTTTCGTTAAGTTACGTTTGCTCCTTTTGGGTAAAAACATTGAAATGCATTTAATCGAGCTTTTTGGTTTTTACTCGTTACGGAGCGACTCGTCTTTTTTGGTTGCGTATATTTTAACGTACTGGGAAATGAAATAAGGCAGCGCACAGTGAGGTGGTTGAACGATTTAAGTGATCAAAATTATTGAATTAGGTAAATAGTTTCTATTGGAGCCTTGCATGAGTATGCTTTCTTGCCTACTTGAATATATTCACTTGATGTAGAATAAAAATGTTTAGTCTATCGCTTTTCTACTGTGCTCATACTTGCTCTTACACTCTCTTTGTTTTATGCACAAATAAAAAACGACGGGAGTAAGAAAACGTTGCTTTACTAACACCAGCAGGTAGCGAATAAAAAAGCAATAAAAAAGAAAATAAAGTACAGACATACTTTCAGGGGCTCAATAAATTGAATTTTAATGCATAGCTTATGTTTTGTCTACACAGAGAGTTAAATTTATTTACGTTAATATTATAAATAGAAGTTGTTAATTTCGAAGACAAAATATAGATATACAAGTATAAGTGAAAACATTTGATTTTTTTCCTGCCGTATATTGAGAGAATATTTTTCATATTCATACTCGTATAATAGTTTTTACGACTATTATATTTCTAAATTGCAAACATTCAACCTAAAAAATTTGGAACTCCTCACTTATTTCTTAATGATATTTTTCTACCTTTTCAGGAAAAATAAATAAAATTTTTAATTTTTTGGAAATTACAAAAAAAAGTTCTAACATTCAAATAATACTTTTTTGTATATTAATTTTTTTATTTTGTGAGTTGTAAAGTTTTTGTTTTGTGTTGTTGTAAAGTCTGTTTCTTAACATGTTTATCATTCTTCTCTTCTGTATTTAAAGTTCAATGGCTAAACCAAGCTTTGTACTGATAATTCCAACCTAACTCTTTATGGTATAATGACACTGAGTAGAGTTATTAAAAAATTTTGCGATGTTGAAGAGAATTTAAAATATTTCAGATCAAGTTTCATAAGGTTATCTGTAATTCAGAGGACTTTACGCTAAAACTTAGTTTTATCATTCTCACTACGGAATGACCTAAATAAATTTTGTTTTCATAACTAAAAATGAAATATGAGATAGACAAGCTGTAGAAAAGACTTTTGCTACTTGGAAATTTTTTAAATTATGCTAAGTACAGTTGTTAATATTAATAGGGTAGAGTCGCCATGAGTGGGACACCTTAGCCTTTTGATTCATAATTACCTTAAGGTTTCGAATTTCGAAACAAAATTTGTGCCGATGGAAAGCTGTTATTTATTCGTTATATCACTGCGTTCGTTCGTTTCTTCGCTGCGTTTTTCGGTTTATGATCCAACAATATCTAGTTTCAACGAAAAAAACCCAGCTAGTAGAATGGTATTAAAAAATAGCAAGAAATATGAGCGCTAATGTGAGAAAACGAACGGGATTTAAAAACTAATGCTGAAATATTTTTTTTTTTTAATTTTTTATCCCAAACCGTGTTCACAGGTGAAGCCGTCGAAATAAAGTACTGTATAAATTGGGGGATATATGTATACTGATTTAGTGTAGGTTACAAAATATGGACTTCTGAAGAGATCGTAGATTTTTGGCTCTCAAAAAATAAAAATATTAAAAAATGTCATGGGTAGGACACCCGAAAAATCTTCCAAATTGTCAATCAAATGCTTTATTATTGAAATTTATTTGATATTTATTAAATTTCTAGTAGATTCTTAACAATAAAGTTGGTTTATTTATGTGAATCATTTGAATTTTCCTTACGTACTGCGACAAGCTCAATTAAGGATACCCGAGTTGAATTATCGTTTTTTCAGTGTTTTTTTTTTTTATCAATTATCACCGCTTTGATTGCTTCAAGCGCAGTTTCATAATTTTGAATTTTATGCTTGAACACGTTTTTTTTGTGATATTTTATCTAAAAAGATCATTAAAAAAAAAATGTAATTCAAAAATAACGTTAAAGGCAATTCCCATTAAAACCCAAAAGAAAAAATTGTGCAATGATCAAAAGAACACACAAAAAAAAAAACAATTGTGGACATTCAATAAAAAAATAGATCAAATTTCCATTTCTAAATATGTAACCACAATAAATATATACAAAACAAGTTTTTGCACAAATATTTTGTTATATACAAAACAAAAACTAACTTTGAAAAGTGTCCCATTCATGGCATAAAATGTCCCATTCATGGCAAAAATACGTAATTTTTTCGGCTAGCATATTTTTCACTCGCGTTTATTTTGGAAATCATCTTACATGATAAAAATACACTCCTAAGCTTAATGCATATATATCCCACTATTTTCGATTAAAAAAATTAAATTTTTTCAGCAACAAAAATGTTACATAAATTATGCACTTTAAAATCCACTTTAATTGTACGAAAATCACACAAAAGAATATTGAAAAAACAAATATTGGCCAAAATGTCATTTATGAACATGCTACCACAAAAAATATACAAAAAAAAAAATTATTATACATAAACATGGTTTTGGGAAGTGTCCCATTCATGACGAAAAAGAGTCATATTCATGACAAAAAGACAATGTTTCGGCTTACATATTTTTAAACTCGCTTTTAAGTAAGCGAGTTTAGCACCTGCATGCTAAAAATACAATTCAAAGTATACTTCATATATAACCCCTATACTTTTGATGAACAAATTTTTTAAATTTTATAGCCTCAAAAATATCTACTTTAATTTAACACCTTAATACCCACTTTAATTGTACGGAAAACAAACAAAAAAAAGAATAGTGTATATTGAAAAAACCAATATTGACCAAAATGCCATTTATGAACATGCAATCAAAAAAATTATACCAAAAGCATAGCTTTGAGAAGTGTCCCATTCATAACGAAAAAGTGTCCTACTCATGACAAAAAGACAACTTTTAGCCAAAATTGCTATTTTAAAGTCGTGTTTATGTTAGAAATCAACACATGCTAAAATTACATTTCAAAGTGTACTTCATATATAACCCCCTTACTTTTAATAAAAAAAATCAATTTGTATAGCCTCAAAAATAGTCACTTTTATATCTACTTTAATTGCACAAAAAAAAATAAAAGAAAACAATTGTGTATTTAAAAAACTATCGACCAAAAGCCATTTATGAACATGCAACCATAAAAAAATATACACAAAACAAGTTATTGTATGATAAAAATTACGTTATCATGAAAAAAAATAACTTTTAGAAGTGTCCCATTCATGACGAAAAATGTCCCATTCATGACAAACATAAGCTATTTTTCGGCATACATATTTTTTTCATTCGCGTTTATTTTGGAAATAATTTAACATGCTAAAAATACAATTCTACGTGTACTGCATTTAAATTTTCTCTAAAAAAATTTTAATTTTTATAACCTCAAAAATAATGTTCACTTATATTAAACACAAAAAAAAAATTCCAACTATTTTAGTATGTTTGCACTGCTACAATAACAATAGCATGTTTTTTTCTTTCCAAACGCTACTTAAAAGTGAGCTAGCAACGAACACTTGAACAATCGAACTGCGATGACAGTCGAAATTTCAGTGCTGCTAGCATGAGAAATACGTTTTTTTCACTGTCCCACTCTAGGCTACATTACCCTGCTGGTAATTTAAGAGTCCATTTCTATTACAAGTAATGCTCAAACTTAACTCTCTGTGCAGACATGGAATTACAATAAATTTAAACGTTGATGTTTTTAAACTATTTGAAAATAATTCTAGCTGTTCAAATTAAATATCATAAAAAATAACTATAAATTATGTATATATTGTGAAACTGCAGACTATTATATTGTTTGTGCTGTCAATAGAATTAAAAGCTTTGTAAAATATATACAAATAGCAAGTAATGCAAATTTTTTTGTTGTTCTGTCAGTGTTCTGTCAAAACAATGACAGTTAAAATTATTCGTGTTGTGTTGACTTCAAATAAATGTAATGTAAGTGTTTTATTAAAACAACAAAAACAATAGCGTTTAAGACAAACAAAATGCAAAAATTAATGGACCATTTGAAACAAAAAACAACAACAGCAACAAAAAAAAACAAACAAAAATAAAAAACGTCAAGTAAAAACGCAACTATACACATATACATACGTTTAAATACATATATATATATAATAACTGAATTTTTCTACTTTAAATATAATTAATATAGAATATTTAAATAAAGTTTCAAACTTAAAGCTTTTAAGTAGAGCTTATTAACGTTTCTTTTAGACTATTTGGATGTGTATGTATGTATTATTATTTAGAAAAAACAAATACAAAATATAAAAATAAAACATTTATAAATAAATAAACAATTAATGTTGGCTTTAAGAAAAACAAAATAAATTAAAAACTTTTGCTTTGTCTGTTCAAATATAACAAAAAAGAATTATACATGATGTGTGTGTTTTTTTTTTGTTTTTTTTTTTGGGTAAATAATATATTAAAATCGTATAAGTACAAAATGTTAAAAAAGTAAATAAAAAAATATAAGCATTGAAGTAACATAAACACAATAAGCAGCAGTTTTTTAAGAATAATGAATGCCGAAACCATTTGAGTTACCATTCCTTAAAGATTTCAATTATATACTTTTAGGCATTAAAACTTGTTTAGAAAGCTTCAAATTGATATCACTTTTAATAATTGAGAAAAATATTAGTTATTTTTTTTTTTTGTGAAATTTATTGGCTTTGATGTTTCATAATGAAAATGCTAAAACTTTTTAAGTAAAACAAAAAATGAGTATTTCTGGTACACTTTTGCAGCTTTGCTCGCCAATAAATTAAACTGCTTTAAAGCTATATTTTTAGTATACAACAAAATAGCTCTATACTACTGCTAAAAAGCTTATCAATTAAGTTTTATATGCAACTAAGTAATCAAATAATTTTTGTATCATTGAATAATTTGCAAAAACAATTAAAAAAAAAACAAAAAAAAATTTATGGCTTAAAATTAACCAATACACTTTAACACTCATCTTAACACACCATATAAATAGCAACAACACTGTTAATGTGTCTGTTTAGACTTTGCTTTATGTTAAAAAAAAAAATTTTTTTAATAATTCTTACTATATAATTTTTATGTTTAAATTTAATTTTTGCTTTAAACCTATACTTATATATATATATAAATATAAATTTTATATTTTTATGTGTTTTATGCTTATACATAATCTTAATATTAATGTTTTGGAAAAAAGTTATCATAATATGAATATATCAATAATTACATTCATTTTAACAAATTTAACTTAAACTTTTTGTTTTTATTTCGTTGTAGTTTTTCTACTTTGATTTTTCTGTTTCCAAAAATATTTTCGTTATATTTCTTTAATGTTTTAGTTAATGCATAGGTAAGTATTTTGATATATTTAAAAAAAAAAACAAAAACAACAACAAAAAACCCTAAAAAAATTTGGTTTCAAACTAGTTTCGCATACAACGAAAGAGTGTTCAAAGCTCGACACTGGGCTTAGAAAACATAGGCTTTAATTTATTATTTTCCCAAAGTCTTTTTAATCAATTAATATACACATTCAATAAATATTATCTCAATTCAATATTTCGTTACCTTAATATAGAAAGGCCCTAACTCAATTTTTTTTACATTATAGGAGAAGAAAAAAACTTCATAAAAAACAAAGTTCTGCAATTTCTACAGTAAAAAGAATTGTAACATCGTTACATCACTTATAGTTTTTAATAAAAAAATTTGTTTACAAAAAATTCGAAACTACAGAACTTCATTTTTTATTAAGTTTTCTCCTTCTCCTATTGACTTAGGGCCTTTTGAGATAGGGCCTTTCTATATTAAGGTAGCGATTTGCAATTTCAATAAATTGTGCAAAAATGGTTTTCGACATAAATCTTTTTAAAAAATTCACTAAAAATATGAAGTTTTTTAGAGAGATATTAATGTTTTTAGTTTTTTCTATAATCAAACACGTTGCTGATGAAAAATGAAACAGCTTGATGAACAAACTAAATATATTGTTGAAGGATCTTATGTTAAGTTCGCTTTTCTTTTTAAGAAAGTTTTGTTCTAAGCACATATTTCTTATCTTTACATATAATTTTATTTCTTGATAGCAATATATTTCTGGTTCTCGGTATTAGTACTCTTAATCGGACAGTTGTTTTCGGAATTTAAAAAAAAACTTTCACTTAGAATTTTTTTTGTGGAAAATTTATTATATACAGGGTGTCCCGCAATTGAGTGCAACTATTTACGTAGTTGAAAGGTTAAGTCGAGCTGAACAAAAAATCGTATGGGAGGGGGGGGTCTATTTTCACACTCTTAGGAGCTACACGGTTAATTAATATTTCACGACTTTGATTCACGTTATTGTTTCTAGCAGAAAAACTAAGATACATAAAACCTATTTTGACAGCTCATTTCAAAGACAATGACATCGCCTCTCCAACGGTATATCAACAAACCCCACAAACTTAATCGTTACCGAGCTGTGATCGTGTGAAGATGAAATCAATCGGTTGAAACTACCAAATTTCAACTTTGAGTGCAAATTTCTCAGAATTTTGCGTAGTAATTGAAATTTTTTTTTAAGATCAATTTTGTAATTTATTCAATTTACTTTTGAATGATACTAACAACATAAACACATAAAAAAAAATTAGATTTTGTCGTAATTTTTTCGATTGGAAATAAAAGTTATTTTTTTAACATGCAATAACAATAGAGTTCAGCTACTACAGCTATATCGCACTTCCTCAGCATTAACCCATCTAAAGCCACTACCCAGTAATCATTGAAAATATCAATGTTATGGATAACCGTTATACGTTATTTTTGAAACTATATCTATACTATTATATAAAATTGAAGTGCAAATTCTTGTTTCCAGGTAAACTCCAAAAGTACTTGACCGATTTTTATGATATAAATTTCAAAATGTTATATTTGTGCTATAGCACAGTATAGAAGTATTTTCTGCTCAAAATTTTAATAATAAGAATATTTAATTAAAGTGTAAAGTTTTATAAGAAATCATCCCCGATGCCACGCATTGCTTGATCTTACTCTTTTCTTTTTGTGTTCAGCTAGCATATATAACAGAAAAAAACTAGTTGCAAAATAAAACAAAACTAAACAAAACAATGTTAGAAATGATTTTTATTTCGTTTGATATGTATTGTCTAAGATATACAGCCCAATTCCGAATGAAATCTCCCCGAGAATTGAATGCTTATAAAGATTTTTTTCTTGTAATCTTCATTTGAATTTCTAAACATAATAATGCCTCCATTATTCAGTTCCGTTTTCAAGGCTGAAATGGAAATATAATTCAGACTAAAGATCTGCAGAGAACCATCCATTCTACTTGTACAAACAGATAAAACAAGTAAGAACTTGATATTATTGGTAAAAATACAACAACGAGTAGAGCCTTGACTTATGCCTATATGTTTTGAATTAAGCAGAGAGCGTATCATCTCTTTCTCTGGCTCTCATTTTAGTGTAAGCTTTTTTCTCTTTATCGGCTCCACTAAGCAGAGTAACTGTTTTAACTCTTTTTTAATTGGATATATCCATTCAAAATGGATATTCCAGATAGTTCTCTTTGTGTTAATCTCGTGATTTTACTTTTTCTATGCTACTAAAAAAAAGTAATGGTGTAATGGATATGGATTCTGTGAATCGATAGCTGTATATAAGGCCACATTTATTAATTTATAATTAATTAATTTTTAATTTCATTAAGTTGTCGACAAAAATTTTTTTATGAAATAAATTTAAAACTTGAATGCATTGCATTTATATAAAGTGTTTTTTTTATTGTATTATTGAAATAATTCGTTCTTTATTCTTTATGCTTTTGACGTCACATATCCAGATGTTCCAAGTAGAGATAACAATATTCCGATATATCTGTGTGTTGCATATGTTCTCAAACTAGTATTCTTGATGCTAGATAATTTCACTCTCATACATGTTCTATCGTTATGTAAAAGAGAAATATTACATTCATACTCAATGCTTAGAGAGCGAAACCGATACAAGTTGATATAAGAAAAAAATAACAACACATAACTAGTATGCTTAGATGGTTCTTTGCAGAACGTTAATTCAGACTTCCTATATTCTACATATACCAGGTGTTAATCACTTGGTGCCAAATCCGGTCTATAAAGTGGATGCATACGAGTACAAACCTCCCAACCAGAGCTTCTGAAGAGTTCCTATCGATGTATGTGGCCTGGTGTTGTACTGTTGGAGCACAATTCCTCTTCTATTAGCTAAAGCTGACTGCTTCTGGGCGATTGTCTCCTTCAGACGGTAGATTCATTGACAGTACAGATCCGAATTATGAGTTTTACCTTAGAACAGTAGCTCAGTAGATGATTTCGCGATCTTTAAACGATAGAGGTGCAATTTTTTGGGTCTACGGTATTTTTATTCTCATTAGGGGTCAAACTTTCAAATAATGGACGTTCACAAAAAAAAAAAAGACTATTTTTGAACTGGTCTAATATATACTGGGTGCTCCATATTTTATGTCGGTATGTTAACATTGAATAACTTTGACATTTATCAGCTGATTAATAGCTCGAACACATTGACGGCGACAGCAACTTTGTCGATTCTGTCAAATTTTTTTTACATGCATTTCTTATGGAGAGAATTCGGTCTTATACCGCAGCGTTTTGTAGTCGATACAGAAACATTCCTAATTTGACAGTTTGTCGTTGCAGTCGTGGCCAATGTGCTCAAGCTATAACTTGAGTAAACAGTTTTTGAAAAGTCAACTCAGTACAATTTTATCCATGGCGCGCTTCACATCGAAACAAAACACTGCAATAGTAACGCCGTACCAACGTGTATATCGTGGAAAATATCGTGGTTAACAAGCACCATCTGACAACACTATTCGTTGTCAGGTGTCAAATTCATGGCGTTCAGCAATGCCAAATGATTCGCTCGAATGATTGAAACTGAATCTGATTTTTGGAAGCAAATTTTGATGGCCGACGAGAGCCATTTCACATTCTCTGGCCGGCGTTTATGACAAAACCATGATTGGGCCATTTTTTTCAGAGAAGTCGAAACAGTTCATGGGAATCGATATTGGGGGATGTTGGCTCATTATGCCTGCCCACAAATGTGCGAAAAAGGTCTGGACAGTTATTGGTTTCAACAAGACGGTGCGCCATCACACACTGCAAATCGAACAATGCAGTTTCTGCAACGACAATTCTCTGCAAGCGTGATGCCAAAAAATTGCGGCATTGACTGGTCACTCAGGTCTCCAGATTTGTTCCTTCCGCACATTTTTTTGTGGGGTTATTTGAAAAGTAAAATATAGTCCAGCAAGCCTCAGATTATTGAAGAGCTCAAGGGAAACATTCGTGCCGAAATCATCGCTATACCGCCCGAGATTCTCAAAAAAGTGCTGAAAAACGCAGCGAGAAAGCTACATTTTGGCTTGGCCTATAGAGGTGGCCACATGATTGATGTTGTATTCAAAAACTTTTAGTTCAAGTAAATTGTAAGGGACGAAATGAAATAAAAATACATCATAAATGGAAATCGGTTGTTTTTTTTTAAGTTAATTAATATTTATAAATCGACATAAAAGATGGCGCAAGCTCACTAAACAAATAAATCAAAGAATTGGTCAAATGTATTGGTCATTGATTCAATGAATCTGTTTATTGGTTAAAGCAACTATTTAGTTGATTTAAAGAATCGATTCTTTGGCTGTAAGAAAAAAAATCTTTACATTCAAGAACAGATAGATATTCATTGAACCAATGAACTTCTACATTTAACCAATACATTGAAACAAAATACTTTTTCTTTGATTTTAGGTACGTTTTTTTATGAGTGCTGTATATGTATAGTATATATATAAAAGTACGTTTTTTTCTTTACAAAAACAGTAAAAATATTGCTACCAGACAGAGTTGTAAAAGAATGCATTCATGCAATCAAAAACCGGCACCGAATGCCAAAAGATGATTTAAGTCATTCAATCATTTTTTTGATTTCATGACTTCAACTTTCAAAATTAGCAATCATTTTGAAGTCATGACTTCGAAATCAATTCGTAAAATTTTTTTTTAAGACTTTTGGATTCATTCACTATGAATGAAGTTGCTGTCCTTGGAGTTATTGATTGCATCTAATTAAAATCAATTTGAAGTCAATAAAATCATTTGAAGTCAGTTGAAATCATGTTTTGAATCACTGAAGTGTTGAAATAATTAATAATCTTTTGATTACATTCAAGTCATTTAGAAAAAATGAACAAAAATTTTCAAAAATCAAGTTGTATAAAACGACTACTATTTTTACTCAAACAAAAAATACTTAGTAAGTATGTTTTTTATTAAAAAAAAAAACACAAAAACAAAACGTAAGAATGTTTGCAATTTTTTACTAATTTCATTCTGTTTTTGAATTGAATTGTTTTTTGTTACACATAAGCTTTTGAAATTGCTAACAATAGAGGTGAAGAAAATATGTATCGTGATTTTAATAATTTTTTCCGGTCGCGATTTCATTTTTTTTTTAAAGATTGCAATCATATGTCTTCAATGACTTCAAATTGACTTCAAAGACTTCAATAATTGTTGCAGTGATTGCAATCTTTTCAAAAGAATTAATAAATGCAATCAATTAAGTTTTTAAGCCATGACTGCGATATAAAATTTAATGAAGTCAGGCTTCAATTTTTTTTGAACGCATTCATTGACTCAAAATGATTTTAGGACTTCTTGTGTTGAAGTCATAGCAATCAAAACTAACTTAAAAGTTTCAATCAAAACTTGAAGTCATTAGCTATGAATTCACTGATTGCAATACAAAATGATTGCATGCTCTTACAACTCTGTGAACCAGATGCTTTTTAAAGTAATAAAATGTGTATTTTTGTTTGGGTTTCTAATTTTTTTTTTTGTTAACACATTACTTTTGATTGTTTCTTATCTCTGTAACTGCTTTTTCTTTTATTTATTTATACACAAAAATTAAGAAATAGTTAAATTTAGACAAAACAAAAAAAAAAACTTTCATACAAACAGCTTACATATAAATGTATATAAGCAAATAAAATAGCAAATATTCTTAGAATTTATTGTCCCACCAAATAACTTAAAATCAAGAAAACAAATCAAATCTTAATTACGTATTAAATGAAAAAACTGTTCTTAAGTCAGCGGTTTTCATTTGAAATTTTTCAAAAATGTAAATATTCATAAAATACAACTAGTTTATCTTAAATAATTCACAGAAGTAAGGCTTTAAATCAAAAAAATATCTACTTAAAGTTAGTGGCATGAAAATAGCATTTAAAGTTGACCAAAATTATTCCAAATAGGAGCTTATAAAATAATTTAATGCTGCAACTGTGTGCGTTTTTAAAGCACATAATTAAAAAATAAAAAAAAAAAATTGAAAAAAAGCTTAAAAACTTTGAATAGTTAAAAATGCATTTTTTAAACCAAAAACTAGCACACTGAGAAAAAAATGCTTGAATTAAAAGAAAATAAATCGAAGAGAGATAAACTTATTCACAACTTACATGTATGTGTGTATGTAACAGAACTTTAGCTATCTTTGTATGTGTGTTTTATAGATTTTCAACTGTTAACCAATCAACAGAAAAAGAGGATCAAACATTAACGATAGACAATTAAAAAAAAAAGTTTTTTGAAAAATCCAAAAAATTAAAAGTAAAATAAAAAAAAAATTTGATTAACTGCTAAAAAAAAAAAAAATAAATAAGCTGTTCATAGGAAACATAAAAATTAAAACTAACAGCAGCAGCAAAAACTTAGTATAAAACAAACATAAGATTGAAAAAAGGAAACCCGTCCAAAAAATGCTTTTATAAAACCCACAAAGCAAAAAAGTTTATGAAAAGCTACAAAAATTAGTACTTCAAAGAAACATGCATAAATATAGCAAAAACATAACTAAATGCAGTAAAAGATTTTAGCAAAAATGTTTTAGAGTCCAAAAAGTAACAAAAAAAAAAAAAAAAGAACGTAAACGAAAAATCCACACAACAAAAACGTTTCAAACATTTAAAATAACTTTATTAATCAAATAATAAAAACAATAAATAATGTGTAATATTTAAATTACAAAAACAAAAATAAAAAAGAAACAAAAGAATACAAAAAAAAAAAAATTAAAAAAAACATTTCTTAAACATAGGAATACAAACTTCAATTTTATCAAATCGATGTGAAATTTTAAAAGACTTAGAAACAAAAAGGATTATTTAGATTATATATACATATATATATAAACATTATAAAGTAACGTATTTGTACCTTTCACACAAACTATTTATTAACAATAACTTAACAAAAACAAAAAAAAAAAAACAAAAAACTATTACATGAAAATTAAAAAAACAAAAAAATAGTAAAACAAGTACTAAAAACGTCACTGCAAGCCATTTAATAATATATTTATATGACAAAAATACTTTTATGTATATACAAATAATAAACTTAAACATACAATATATATATATACAATATTTATGCGTTGATGTTGCCATTACACAGCAAAGTAAAAAAAGAAAACAATACAAAAATTAATTGAATTTCTTATAACAAATAAAGTAGTTTTTAACGATGTTAGCTTATATAAAACCAAAAAAATATTTTTATATAACAAAAAAATAGATAACACTTAAAATTCATAATTCCAGTTATTTAAAAGAAGTCAAAGATATTGGGCTAAAAAATGACTACACGGAGAGAAAAAAAAATCAAAATTTTATCTAAAAATTAATTTCCATCTTATTTCTTATAAAAAAATCATTTTGAATGTTAAATAAAGTAAAAAAGAAACATAAAATATTTCAAAAGTTTCAAAGATATCCCGAATTGTTCGAAATCTAAGCAACTATTTCAATTGAAGTGATCAAAGTCCTGTATATTTTTTCAAAATCAATTTGTTCAAGTTAAATTGTTTTCGTTTTATTTGGTTGTGTACTTACTTTCTTACAGCAACAACAAAAATAATATTCTCATTCATGACAATAAATTAGGAAACAAAATCAACTGAATATTTTGCTGTTCAAAATGTAAGCAACTTCTTCCTTTTCGCAATTTTTTTACTGTTACTAAGCAAGCAAACAACGACTATTTGTGAAACAGTTATTTTTGTCTTATTTGCTTTCACAAACAAAATCTCATTTAAGTTGTTTCTACACATTCAGTAGCATTTTTTAATAAGTCTGACAATGACACGTTCACATTACGTGAAAGTCTTCAAACCAAAAATTAATGAATTTTTAACAATGGCGAATCACAAATTTCGATAGCTAATAAACTTAACATTAATAAATCAATAGTTACTCGTCTAATTAAAATGTATAAAGTTACTGGAATAGTGCAGAGCGTCAATTCTGGTGAACGCCCCCGAAAAACTTCACACCAAACAGATAGACAAATTGTTCGTGTGTTTAAAAAAGATCCGTTTATTTCTTCCAAAAAAGTTGTTTGAGAGCTAAACCTTAATATTAGTTCGAGCACTGTCCGAAAACGCTCATTGGAAAATGGTTTGAGAAGTTTCAAGCCATCTAAGAAACCTATTCTTACATCAAAACATTTAAAAAAGAGGATTATCTTAAAAACTTAGGTTTAGGTTTTATAGAACTTACATAGGTTGATTTTCGAAAAAGCTCATCTAAATTGGACTCCATAAAAAATGGAAAACAGTATTATTTAGCGATGGATCTAAATTTAACCCGTTAAATTCAGATGGAATCTGCCACGTTCGAAGACCTAAAAATAAGAGACTAGATCCACGTTATTGTAAGGGCACAATAAAGCATGGAGGATTAAATGTACAGTGACACATATTCGTATAAACGCACTCTTAATTTTAAACTTGCTACCTTCTCTCTCTGTTATTAATGCATTACTCAAAACAAATTCCAACTCATATTGTTAACTAAACTAACGGAAATTTGTATTGAGTGCAAAAACCTGTTTTCGTTGTTGTTGTTTTATATAAATCATTTCAGTTTAAATATTTTACTAAAAACAAGTGCATATTCGTTTAAACGCATAAACTTTATTTTCAATAGGAATGAGAATAAGAATATTTATAAAATTTTCAATAATTAATTGGTCCACCATTTTTATTTATAACTTCAAACATACGATTCGGCATCGACTTCACAAAATTTTGCAGCAACTGATGATCCAAATCTTCCCAAGCTTCCTTAATGGCCAACTTGAGCTCTAGCACAGTTTTGTTAAGGTGTCCTTGGGCTTTTTGACCATAGATTTTGCGTGATATGCATCCCCAAAGATTCTCTACCGGATTCAAATCGGGACTGCATGCAGGCCATTTCATAAGTGGGATGTTGTGCTCTTCAAACCACTTTAATGACTTTTAGAAACGTGAATGGCAGCGTTATCCTGTTGAAAAATACTGTCTTCATCCATTTTATCATCCAAAAATGAAATGAGAGCATCATCTAACAATTCCGTGTATTTTTTTGAATTCATTTTGGGCGGCACAAAGCAAATATTTGCTTTACCTCTCGATGAAAATGCCGCCCACACCATAACGCTGCCACCACCAAAGTTTCTTTTTGACATACGTACGTCATTGTTACGCAAATCATGCCAATAACAGCTGTAAGAGTCTGGGCCATCTAAGTTGAATTTTTTTTCGTCGGAAAACACAACATTATCCCACTCAGTTGACCATTGCATGTGTTTTCGGGCGAAGTCTAAGCGCGCCTTTTTGTGATGCTGCTTCAACACAGGCTTGCTCACCGGTTTTTTCCATTTAACGTTATCTGAGTTACGTAAAATGTGTGCAATATGCCTCGATGTCACTGGAAGATCTAATTTTTCTTTTATCTGAGTTGAGTTCAAAAAATTTTTGGTGGCTTCCTTCCTAATCTGATTAACTTGGCGAATACTCAGTTTTCGATTGCCTTTCGTGGGTTTTTTTACTCCATAATTAACACAGTTTTTTAAAAAAGAGCGCCTGACTGCTTCTGATCTTCCTAGTCTCCGCCCAATTTCCCGATTTGAATAACCCTCTTTATGGTACAGGTTGATTTGGACTTTTTCTGTGTCATTGAGGTATTTTCCCTTTGGCATTTTGATAAAATCTTAAAAAAATATTATTAAGAAAATAATTTTACATTTAAATTAAACAAAACTTACCAATTGTCAATTTAATACAAGCAAATACTTATTTCTTTAAACCACTAATATGTTTTCTACCTCCTTAAACAGGTGCGTTTAAACGAATATGTACTTGTTTTTAGTAAAATATTTAAACTGAAATGATTTATATAAAACAACAACAACGAAAACAGGTTTTTGCACTCAATACAAATTTCCGTTAGTTTAGTAAACAATATGAGTGGGAATTTATTTTGAGTAATACATTGATTTAAAATTAAGAGTGCGTTTATACGAATATGTGTCACTGTATTGATGTGGATCTGCTTTTCAGGGAGAGGAATTGGCCTATTTGTCGAAATACATTTTAAAATGGATCGTTTTGTGTACAGGGACATTTTAGGCAGCCATATGCTTCAATATACCGAATGGGAAATGCCACTTCGATGGGTGTTTCAACACGATAACGATCCGAAACACTCATTGAAGTTGGTCAAAGATTGGTTGTCTTCTCATGGGGTTCAAGCCTTGGATTGGCCACCTTAATCGCCAGACTTGAAACCCATAGAGAATTTTTTGGGGCATTTTGAAGCGCAGAGTCGGGTCGGGAGGCGGCTTAAAAATAAATTTGAGCTAATGACCTGCTTAAAAGGAGAGTGGGAATCAATTCCAACAACAGTTTTAGAAAACATTATAGAATCCATGCCAAAACGATGTGCGTAAGCCATAAGGAATAATCGATATCATACCAAATATTGAAAGTTGCTTATGTTTTGAACAGTAAAATACTGAATTGTTTTTGTTTTTGTTATTTCATTAATTGCAACGAATTAGAATTTTATTTTTGTTGTTACATTATCAAATAAAACTAAACGAAACTATTTCAAATACATTTTTTTTTTATTGGAAATACAGTACTTTGATCACTACAATGGGAAAAGTTGCTGAGATTTCGAACAATACTGTATAGTCCATCAGTTTCAATTGAATTATGAATTAACCATACAAAAAATAAAAGTTTAATTACATTCATGGTGGCATAATTATAATGTGTTCACATACCATGATATTTTTCATCATTAAAGACTCTAAAAAAATTCTTCGACTTCGTAAACGTCAAGCGAAAATCAACTGTTTACCCAACATTTATATTTAAGGGAAATATCACTTCTTTTATCCCACAGGACATTTGCAATCTTTTTGCAGATCACTTTAAAGAGTTGCTCTGTACACCTTCAACCCAAAATCAAATTCCAGCATCGATTTGCAACATATCACTATTCGTTAGCTCAATCAATCTAACGCAGAGTGACATAATCAATTCTATTAAGGAATTATATCATAACAAGTCTCCTGGTCCAGACCTGTGGCGAAATTTTATAACTTCGTAAACTTCGATGTTCGACAATTTGTCGAAAATTGGTATGTTGCAACACTTTCGACAGGCGATAATTTCGATAAAATATCACTTTGCTTTAATTTTTTCATACAATTTTGTTGTTTTTTGTAACATGCTGCCTCTTCGATAATTTGCTTCGATGTTCGCTTCGAAAGTGACATGTTATAACATGTCGCCACTGTTAACGTATGCGGAATGAAATCTGAAGAACTTTTTGAACCTTGTAAAAACTTCAATAACTGAAATGATGCGTATTTATCGATAACTATATGAGAGACCAATGTGATATTGACAAGCAGTTAAAATTTAATGCTGGTAACTTCTTAGGTGTATTGAAAATGTCGAAAAAAGTAAAGCAACGTCGTGAGAGAATTTGCATTCTTTTTTTAATCTTATTCTGATTGGACAAAAGCGGATATTTTTTCTCATATTGTTGAAGAAAGAATCAATCGCCGAACCATCTACAACATCTTGGCAACGTATGCATTCAGAAAGACCACATGGAAAAAAGCTGGCTCAGTAAAAGATTCACATTAAATGATTCTGCGACAAGGTCAAAGCTAAGACGAGTGGCAAAATCGTACAGAGAGCTTTACAGGCACGCTACACAGGCTAGTATACTGGCCCTGTAGTTTGAAAAACTCAATACATTCACACTTTTTTACAAATACACTCACACTGGATTCACTTTCACGGCACTTCCATCGCTACTAGCAACGAAATTTCCGAGCCAGTGGATTTTGACAGCTGCGGCTAGTGTATGTCAAAAAGGGGGATATCAGTGTTGTTTTTAATTACTTTTGGTGGATTCATTTCGGGTTTTCCCTCGAATCGTACTTTATTTCGGGTTTTCTTCGATTTCGTACAGGAAGCAACACTGATAACTTGTTTACATTTACAAAGCAAATGAAACAAATGTGAAAAGTTGCAAATAAAAGTGAATAAAAGTGAAAAATATACAATATTTTTTATATTACAATACATATACAAAAAAAGATACAATGAAAGAAAATTAACTCAAAAATAAATCATTAAAATAAATTGATTCAATAGCAGCGAGAACCTTCGCATACGATGAAATTTTTTCAATGAATTTTCACTAGCCTGTGTAGCACCACTTGCATGAAAGCATGAAAGTTCGAAATTCTTCGAAGCATTCGAACAGTACACGTATTCTTTCGCACTTTCACTGTCACTGTCAATGGGTGTAGCCGGCCTGTTAAAAAAAATTTCAATGTGATGGCAAAGCAGTGAAGAAGTATCTTTTATCAATGGGAATCCAAAAAAGGTCACGAAAAAGTAAGCTAATGGTGTCGGAAGCTCAAAAATGTGTCCAAAAAGTACGTTTGACAAATTTAGTTGAAAATATTTTTTGCATTATGGATGACGAGTCATATTTCACATTCGATGGTAATGAGTGGCAAGGACAGCACTTTTTTGACCGCAACAAGCAAGTAGAAGACAATGTGAAATATTTGGAACATTGTAAGTTACCAAAAAAAGTCTTATTGTGACTCGCAATAAGTGCTTTGGGTATGTCTGAGCCAGTTTCTTTTGAGCCAAGAAGCAAACACAAGAATTAAAATATAGTGTTTTGGCCTGACCTTGCATCAAGCCATTACTGTCAACAGAGCTTAGAAGCTATGGATAGGCTCCGATACCTTTTGTACATGAGAAAAATAACCCTCTCAACTTGCCGCAACTTCGTCCAATCGAAGACTTTTGGTCTAACCTTAATTGGAGAAGATATGCCAATACATTTCGGCCCAAAACTACGGAAAAATTTGATAGCCAAAATAAAAACGAAGCTCATCAAGGTGCCAACATCGGTGTTTACAGATCTAATGGCAAAAGTGTCTCTAAATTGCCGTAAGGCCGCACGCATTGTACGCAAGTTTTTTCTGCATTAACTATAAATTGATAAGTTTCATTTAAAATAAAATTTACCAAATTATATACTTCAGTTTTTTATTGAGTACAGTTTTTAAATTTGTCCATATTTCATTCCGCATACGTTACCACCAAGTTTTCTTATTCAGACCAGTTAGTCACGCCCTTATACTTAATTTTTAACAAATCCTTGCAAACAGACATTTTTCCTGCTTTATGGAAATCTTCTCATCTTACGCCAATTTATATGAAGGGTGACCAGAGAGATGTCGCAAATTATAGGGGCCTTGCAATACTATCGGCCATTCCCAAACTATTTGATAAAATTATATGTTCCAAACCTACAGACCTAATCAATCCTCGTTTAAATGTCCTACAACATGGATTCCGTAAAGGAAGATCAACCACTACAAATCTTACAACAATGACCTCTAAAGTTCCTATTTAAATGGAAAAAGGGCATCAGATAGATGCAGTCTATAGAGATTTTTACAAAGCCTTTGATCGCTTCGATCATAAAATCTTGAATATGAAACTTTAAAAATTCGGTATTTCAGATTCCTTGCTGAAGTGGCTCAAGTCCTATCTGTATGATAGATCCCAATATGTAAAATATCAGGGCATTTTATTTAAAAAGATTTTTGCTTCGTCGGTCGTACCACAAGGTAACCACCTTGGACCACTTCTCTTCAACATATTTATAGCTGATATATCAGAAGCTTTGAATGACATTCCACATCTCCTATATGCAGATGACCTTAAAATGTACTATGTCATTAAATGAGAAGAAGATTCAGTAGTCTTTCAGAATAAGCTTTTTTCTCTGGAGCAATGCTGTAGTCAAAATGAGCTTTCCGTAAATGTAAATAAATGCTACGTCATAAGTTTTTCTCGTAAAAATGAATGTGATTCTGCTATGATGTGCTTAATGGGGTAGTTCTCAACAGAGTTAATCACATTGCAGATCTTGGCGTTATCCTAGATAGCAGGCTGCGCTTTAACCTTCACATAGATCATATTATATCCAGGGCAAATAAATTGCTTGGATTCATAAAAAGACGTGCAAAAGAATTCAACAAAATGTTGGATGTTGGGTAACAAAAACATCCATATGGAATATTGTTGCATAGTGTGGAATCCAGCATTTGAAGTGCACAAAGAAAGACTTGTTCAAGACTATTACAAACAATTTCTGATCTTTGCTTTTAGAGATTGTTATGATCCACGGGATTATAGAAACTTACCTTCGTATGAACACAGACTGAAAGTCCTTAATATAATGCCGTTTTCATCAAGAAGAACATTACTTTGTTCATGCTTTACCTTCGATGTCATAACTGTTAAAATCGATAGCGAATGGTTATTAATGAACCAATAAGGAGAACTAGGCATACAAGATTTTTGAGTGAATCTCAGCACCATACTATCTATGCATACAACGAACCCTTAAATAGTTGCTGTAGGATAATCAATGGCATAAGCGAACACTTCTCACCATCAATGCCAAAATGCGTGTTCAGTCGCTCCCTTTCTAAACACCTTTTCCCACTCTAATTTTCCCCCTTATTACTCACCATTCATGTTTAAACGAACGAACTCCAATGCCCCTATTTCTTGAAAATACCCTCTTATCTCTGACTCCCACTCGTTCGCTGTATATCTTCATTATAAGTATAATTTAAAATTATTATAAATTATACAATAATTTATTATTATTATAATTATAAGACTTATTTCTTTTTCGCTTTTCCTTGTCTTTTGATTTTGACATGTTTTAAAAAAAGTGTCAGTGATGCGGGCGGATTACGCCCGCAACGAATAAAATACCTTCAATCACCAAAAACAAAGAACGGAGAAAAACGAACAAAAAATAACATGCCTGTTAAAATAAGTGAGATTTGCCTTGGTTGGCTAAATAAATAAATAAATAAATTAAATATGTTTTTTGACATACTGCCTTATTTTGAC
This sequence comes from Coremacera marginata, assembly GCA_914767935.1. NCBI lineage: Eukaryota > Metazoa > Arthropoda > Insecta > Diptera > Sciomyzidae > Coremacera > Coremacera marginata. The sequence continues at coordinate 18,332,351 of OU612047.1, forward strand.
AAGTTTCATACATGGTTTGATGTTTGATCCTATAAAAATATCAAAATAAGGCAGACTATTTTTGTCAGATTTTCCTGATAAGATCACCTTATATTTATTCCACCATGATAAAAATATATTCAATTTTGCTCTTTATCAGTAATATTTTGCTTGCCTGCGTTTGTTTTCTCCAACCGCCTTTGTTCTGTCAGGTATACTATTGATGCAAGTTGTGATAATTACCCTTTATTTCAGGATCATTGTTCCATACATCCATGCAAAAACGACCTCGTGTGGTTTAGAGATGAATCTAAAAGGGAAGAGGGCATGGCAGCGGGAATAATCGAAGAAAACTTCAACGAGAGCCACTACTTTAGCCACTGCCAATATTCAAAAATTTTCTTCTAAGCGGAGATGCTTGCTATAAATAAATGTGTCAGACTCAGCAGAAATCCGTTATGTGTTTAAGGAGAACCCCTGCCGTTAAGGCTTAACTCCTCTGGGTCCATAGTTGTTGGACTTATAGTTCATGAATCCAACATATAGCACATCCAAAGGATAAGAATTCCATACTGCCCTTAATAGTACCAGTTTGGCTACCGGTAGATGGCGTACCTTCATTGCCATCTACTGGTTAAGACGAAACCTATCCAATCTCTTGCATACTAAGCAGGTATGCCAGCCCGGTCGTACTACTGCGCGACCCCACCGGTCAATCTAGACCTGTGCAAGCGATGTGCACAAACAACAGCCAGCACGAGTCTCCCCGAAGGGCCAACCCATGATAGTCACCTGGGCAACTCGGTCCCGCCGAATGGGGGTCTACAACATCCCGGCAACTTGATTGCACCAGGTCTCCCTTTTGCCTTGTCCTTACAGATACAAAATAACCACACGATGTTGGCCATATAGATCATGTCTCTCTGCCGTGGATAGATAAGGTCACCTCATTCGACGGGTTTGACTATCCCCATGCTAACAAGTTCTACTGGACCATTGCTACTCCATTGTAGGCTTCTTTCACAAGGATTTACCATAATGACCTGCTACCAGATTGGCCGCCACACCGAGCTCTGGTGAACTCTTCTCTTTTACGACATTAGACAAGGCTTATCCACGAATGCCAGACTCAACAGACGATTTCGGCATTTACAACTTACACCTGCCGTGAGGCTTAAGTAAGTTGGGTTATCCAAAACCTAGGGAAATAGTTCATGAAACAGACAACCATGAACTTTGTGTTGAACCACAACACGGACCCATTTACGTTTTAACAAGTAAAACATACGGGGCATCCGGTGTGGCAACACGAACATGGAAGCTGTTTCACAAACACAAAGCATCACCCAGTGCCCTGCTGATTAGGAGCATTATGAATAATTACATACTGCTCGTAATAGCAGTACCAGTTTAGACTTCCGTAGCGACGTACTTCCATCCATCTACTGGTGGAGACGAGACCTACCCAATCTCTTGCATATTAAGACAGATATGCCAGCCAGGTCGTACCATTGCGCGACCCCGCCGGTCAATCTAGACCTGTGTAGCATTCACACAACCACAACCAGTGCGAGACTCCCCGAAGGGCCAGCCCACGACAGTCATCTGGGCAACTCGATCCCGACAGATGAGGATCCACAACATCCCCGCAAAAAGACCAAGAATACACAAATGCAATTATGAAAAAGTGCATTCTTATGCATGACTGTGCTCAATGAGCACTTAAAGGCTAGTCTAACAACTTGCAGTTGCCGACTCAACTGGAAAATTATTGCGCATGACCGGTACCTACTTTGGAGGACCTTTGCAATTGCCACTCTTACTCTGGCCGTTCGGATTTCAACATCCAGACATAGAGTATTGGCCATTGTTCTCAGGGACTGCCGTGCTCAGTATGAGAACCCTTAGTTTAAACAACCAACGTCAACACTTCCCTCAGTGACTGCCGTGCCAGTTTAAGGGTGCGAGTCAAACTCTTGACAAGTAACACTTCGGAAAGCCGAAGAGTTGACACTTTGACACACGCATGCCAACACTTCACATCCAGTTTTTCCAGCCGAATTAAGGTCTCCATGCGGTGGATAGATAGGGTCTACCCCATCTGACAGGTAAAGACTGTCCCCGTACTAACAAGTTTTAAGGTCAATTGCTATACCTTCGCAGGCTTGTTTCATATCGATATACCGAATATGACCTGCTACTAAGATGGGCGCCACCCCGAGCTCTTGGTTGGCCCTATCAGTTTTTATGTTTGCAGGACGTATCCTACAAACAACCCTTCTCCTTTATCCTGGCTTGGGACAGGCAGGCGCAAGCTAGACCTGGCGGAGTTACCAGACTCAACAGTCCAAATCACGCTATTGGCAAAACCATTTCTATATTTTTGTATAGCAAAGCTAAAGCACTAAAAATGCTTATATCTCAATTTCGGCTGAGAAAAATAAAATAATCCTTCACTGGATCCCTGCCCACAGGGACTTTGACAGGATTAAGAAAGCGGACTCCCTGGCTAAGCTAGGAGCAACCAAACCCTTCATTGGACCGACAACGTTCTGTGGTGTGGGTAGAGCCCTTATCAGACATCTCGACAAATCGATCACTTCAACAAAATCAATTAATTTCGTGTTATACACCCTAGGGTAAAACTGCACTAAACACATATTCCGTGAAATCTCACTTAAGAAGTCAAAATTCTTAATAAACATAGATAAAAATGAACTCACGATGATGACAGGAATCAAAAGTGGACACTATAAGTTGAACAGCCACCTACTAAGAATGAACCTGTCAACAGATGTAGACTCTGCCTTGAGGATGAAGAATCTTCTAGACACATGCTTACTGAATGCACAGCCCTGCTTCAAGTAAGCAAGGAAGAGTAACCTGGGCAATGAAATGTTCTCAGTCAGATATCTTGCTAGTCTCAACCTTGAAAGCATCTTGTGTCTTCTAAAAAAATCTTATAAAAAAATCTAATGTGGATAAACTGCTTTATTAAATTAGGTATGATACAATAGACTTCACTTGAAGCCACAGTGTAAGAGCTATATGCTCAACGCAAACTGTTTCTATCTATCTATTCATCTATCTATCTATCCATGATGTTTTTATATACAATTCTACTAGCAGGCTACAGAGGTAGCCTTTTATTCAGCGAGTCGAATAAAAAAGTAGTCAAATTCGCCGGCGCGGTATCACAGTGTGCGAACTTTCCAAATATCATTCGACCTAAACGTCAAAAGCAGGCGAATGAAAAAAACTTTGTGAGTAGCCGGCGAATGCAGGATTTGCTTGCAATTTATTGAAGTGAAGTAATGAAAATTCATTTTATCTTTTTTTATTATCATTTTAAATTAAATACATTTATTTCTAACCTAATCTTTATAATTTTACACGTATGCACGTTATAAAAAACACTAACACTCAGTAGCTCCATGAAATTCTCAAGATCACTTGATAAAATTATTGGCGTCTACACAATTGAATCAAAAATTACTCGAAGGTGCTTACAATTTTTTGTTTTACTATTTACTAAATAAAAAACCCGAACGAATTGAATTTGTTTTCTTCGAAATTTAATTTTTTGACGTAACTTTATTTACTTTTATGGTTTTATGCTTTGGCAGCATTGAATCTGCGGCTAACAAGTAAAGTCGCAAACCATGATACGGCAGAATTTCGCCAACTGAGTCAAATCGAGTAGAAAATTCGATTCGCTGACTGTGATAGGGTCATTAATCAATAAAGAGCGCTTACCGGTTTTTGTTACTCTAACAAAAACTTTTGAATGCCGAAATAAAAAAAATTTTTTCTATTGTTTTGTTTTGCTTTCTCTTGCAGCTCAGCACTGCATTTATATGTATCTCTCTTTTTGCCTTGGTCATGTGGTTTTTATGTTGTGCTGTGCTAGCTGAGCAGAAAAAGAGAATAGTAGAGAACAATTGAGTTTATTGAAATTCTCCCAACACAAACACATTGTACATTGAAGTTTTGGTTTTTTTGGATTCCTAGTATCTTTTTTGTGGTACATGGTAATTTTTTTATTTATATTTTTAACTATATTATTTAAGCTAGAACTTGTGAAATATATCGTACAAATTATACTTAAACTTTTGCACTTTTGGAAAATATTCGATGCAAAGCTATAAAAATTGGAATTTCGTTAAATTTTAAAGGCAACATATAAAAAGCAGAAACTCTATAGCTGTAAAGTTATCAAAAAATCCTCTAAAATTGACATTAATAAGACTTTAAACTATAAATCTGCATATTTGCTTTTTAAAATTGATGGCTTTTTTTTCTATACCTAATTCTGTCCACTCGTGTTACACTGTGCGTTCCACTGTGGCTTGCTAGTATAAAATATACTATATGAGGGGGCATCGATTCAAAAATGGACAGTAAAAAAAAAAAAAAATAAAAAGCAGAGATATTTTGAGCAAACACTTTTCTTGACGTTTTCTACAATATATGTTTACTTTATATTTAAATGTTATGTCAAATTGAAATTATTTCTTAATTATCAAGTTTTTTTTTTACTGGCTTCAGCTCATCCAAATATAAGACATAAGATATTTTTTTTTCAAGCAAATTTTCTTAATTATTTCTTAAAAACAGTAAATTTTTGCATCAAACTGGCTTGTCTTTACAATTACTTGAAATTGTAGCACTTCGAACATTTAGATACAAAATTCACACACTTCAGATTTACTGCAATAAAGAAATTTTCAAAATTGGAAACTGCGCGGATAGCTCGAAAGCCCGAAACTACTCGGTTAGTGATTTTTAAATTACTCGAATAACCTGGCATTTGAGCTATCCGGACTTTTATTCGGGTTTTGAACACCCGGACAACCTCGAATTTAAGCTACCCAGACTTTTATTCAGGTTTCGAGCACCCGATTATTTAGTATAAAGCTCGAAAAAATTTGAACACCCGACGTTACTTTTATTCATTAAGTATAACTGTATTCAAGCTATTTTTCTTAAAATTAATTGTGTCGTCCGTCTTTGTAGAGTCTTTTTTAAAAATCAAAAAATAATATTTATGAACTAATTGAATTGCTTTGAAAGGGATATGTAATCAATACTATATATGGTGATAATAATAGTTGTGTAGCTTTTAATAAAAAAAAAAAACTTAAGTAAAAATAGCAAAAATAGTGATTTAGCTGAAGGAAACATATTCTCATAAGCTAATTTTATAGTGAACAAAGCAAAATCTAAATTTATATGCTATTTATCATAAATAAATATAAAAAGAAAGTATAATCATAACTTTGCTGAAAAAAAAACAACTAACGTTTATTGATGTATGTGTGTAAAGATACTGTTAAGTATATATATATTATAATATTTGCACTTTCAGATATAAAAATATATTGCATACACATAAACTTGAATTTAGACTTTGTATGCAAATTCACAACAAACATGACGAAACCTCCCTTTAGATCAGCTAATATAAAACTTGATTATTTTTTAAATTTATTAAAAAGAAATAATCAAAAGTTACAGCTATTTGAAAGTTGTACATTTAATATACCAAAGTTATTGAAAAGTAATCATAAAAAAAATAAACAAATAAAAATATTACTTTTTAGAAACAAACAAGTTAACTGCAAAACACCGAGATTCATTACGATTCAGCATTTTCTACCCAAATAACTGTTTATCAAAATTTTAATAAATGATAATTAACGATAATAACATAATTAGTAACGCTTTAGAAGAAGCAAAACAAATTTATATTCACGTACCTTTTTAACTTTAACAACAATATAAAAAATTTAAAATAATATATAAAAAACAAAATATGAAAAAAATACCAATACACTAACAAATTGACGCATACACTTACAAATCATAAATAAGTTAAAAACTACAACTTAATTATTACACAATCTCACAAAAGTTACAAAAAAAAAAAAAAAAAATAAAAAAAAAAACAAACCAACACTTAAATTTACATTTAAAATTACAAAATGTTTAACTTTATGGCTGTTTAAAAATTTAACATAATTCAATGTACTATAAACGATAAGTATAGCAACAACAACTTATAGTATTCTCAAAATTATAGATACTAAAAACATAAATATTCATACATATAGACTCCCACACAATATATTCGAGATACTTACGTATGAGCATAGAATTTATTGTTAATCCTAACAAGGATATAAGTACTCTATAAATAACAAGAATATAAAAATTCTACTAAATCAACAATAACAACAAAAAACTCAGTAATTATTTAATTGAATTTAGATTATTAAATTATGTGTCCCTACACGTTAGAAGTGTAATAATATGAATGTATACAACAATTAAATCAAGCCTCATAGCTCACTCTCACACATACACATTCAATCAAACTAACTCACATATTTTCACAAACACACAATTATAAACTTCAACCCTAATATAATATATTATGTATGTAATTTATGTGGCCACATTTTGAAATGATGTATCGTCTAAAAAGCAAAAAAAAAAAAACAAAATTAAAAAAAGAAAACCACAAACAAAAAGGGGGAAAAAAAATTTTAAAAAAACAAAACACAAAATAAAATAAAATAGAAATGATAAATTACAGCAAATTAAATGGCAAATATATTTTGAATTTTTATTTACAAAAAAAAAGGAGAGAAAGATCATTATAGGTAAGTATTTAATAATTTTATAATTAATATATGAATAATTATGAATTTTGAATTGTAATTAAAAATATTACACCAAAAATATAAAAACAGAAGACCTCCAAAATGTCAACTTAATCAAATTTACCGAGCAAAGATGACGAGCCAATCTTGACCGCTCGTCAGATAGATTGTAACCTGCAGTGCCAACACGCGGGGAATTCCCCGATTTGCGGATAATTTAAGACTTTTCGGGGAATCGGGGAATGAGCTCCAATACGCGGGAAATTATACTACTTTTTCCATTTTTTTTTTTTTTATATAAAATCTAATTATATTGGGTCTATAACTTAATTCGTGCGGTTTGCTAAGAGATGGCGTAACTTGATTATAATTCCATTGTTCCATTATTCCGAACATGCGTTGGAAAGCTACTGCCATTGTGCGTCTTTTTCAATATATGTCATTCATTTGAAGCGTAAAAAACAATATTTTTTTTCACCCAAATAAGTCGAACTTTGTGCCTGAAAAAGTGTTCTTGCGAGTTCTTCTTCATTAATTTAATATGAAGAAAACTGCTGCCAAAAGTCATCGTATTTTGGTGGAAGATTTAAAAGTGGTGATTTTGGCTTAGAAGACGAAGAACGTCCTGGCCAGCCAAAAAAGTTTGAAGACGAAGAATCAAGCAGCATTACTCTATGAAGATTGTTGCCAAACACAAGAAGAACTTGCGAAATCGCTGGGAGTTATTCAAGCAGCCATTTCAAAACGTCTAAAAGCAGCCGGATACATTAAAAAGCAAGGAAATTGGGTGCCATCAAGGTTGATTTATAAGGTTGTCGCAAGGGAGAGAGCGAGTACCCATAATTGTCAAATCGAAATTGACAGCTCATAGAAAATCTGCAAGTGCTCTCTTTTATCATCCATTCTTCTTTCGTAGTCATTCGCAAAATTGGCTGGTTTTGACAATTATGGGTACTGCGAAGAGAGTGCGATCAGCCCTGCGACAACCTTATAAATCAACCTTGGGTGCCATATGATTTGAAGCCGAGAGATGTGGAAATACGATTTTACATGTCCGAAATACTGCTTGAGTAATTTTTGCATCGGATCGTGACTGGTGATGAAAAATGGATCCATTACAACAACAACCCGAAACGCAAACATTCATATGTGAAGCCCGGACAACCAGAACCTTCCCAGCCAAAGGCAAATATCCATGGTGCCAAGGTGATGCTCTGTATTTGGTGGGATCAGAAGGGTGTGCTATATTATGAGCTGTAAAAATCGAGCCAGACAATCACAGGTGACCTCTATCGAACACAATTATCGATTTAATTATCTATCGAAACGAACAGAATAGGCGACCAGACACGAAGACATAATTTTTCAACATGGCAACGCTCGGCCACATGTTGGAAGACCGGTTAAAAACTATTTGGAAAATATTGGATGGGAAGTTTTGGCTCACCCGCCTTATAGCTCGGACCTTGCCCCGTCCAACTATCATTTGTTTCGGTCTATGCAAAACGCTCTCACCGGGATACGCTTCACTAACAGTGTATCAAAAATTGGCTTGATTAATTTTTGGCCTCAAAACCGAAACAGTTCTTTTGGTGCGGAATCCATAGGTTACCAGAAAGATGGGAAAAAGTAGTGGCTAACATCTAATCTACATTTTTCCAAAATTTATTTGTGTTTTCACCTCTGAAAAATAATAAAAATTTATCGTTCTAACAATAAAAAATGTTCGGTTTGCAACACTGTTTACAAATTGACACCGGTTATTATTATGTTGAAGCTTTAAATGCAATTAAAATGAGATTTTCTAATGAGGCCCGAAAATTTTTCGAATAGATAAGATGTCTGGCCGATGGTTTAGAACCGCCGATGGTTTACCCGTTGAGCTGTAAGAACGGAGGCGAAGCTCTATTTAAATGCATTCTCGAGCTTCTATGCAGAATATGGTCGAAAGAATGCATTCCAAACGATTGGAACCTCAGTGTACTCTGCCTTATCTATAAGAATGCGATCTCAATTTTTAAGGAAAGGACTTTGACCGAGCGTCTTATGATCAATTGTGTTGTGCGTGTTGTGAAATGTTTGAACACAAATGATCGAGAACTGGACCTACAAGTTTTATGCAAATCCGAACGGCTTATGTACTCAAGAAGCTTTTCATGGCAGTTTTTACTCTCTGAGGTTTGCCATTGACTGTAAAGAGGTGACGGCCGTACAGAAAAATTAATTCGATTGCAAAAACTTTCTGTGTCAAGTGGGAATTGAACCAGGGTTCTCTGGCGTATAGGCCACACACTCTACCGGCCAACTACCGTGGAATACGCCTTCAAAATATCGGATATAAGGTCCTGTCGAGCGTATTATGTTAAAGTCTGAAGCCCATCGAAAACTAACTGACTGGACCTTATCGGTCTGGCTTCAGACCAGGAAAATATACCATTGACCAGATATTTACGGAAATTTGGGAACAGCAAAACCGTCTTCGACAGTCCAATAAGGAATCATCTATAATCCACCATGTCTGAATTTGGTATACCTGCAAAATTAATCCGTCTATCCAGGATGACACTCAAGCACACAAGTAGTGCAGTTCAAATCAGGAAATACCTCTCCCTCTCCCCGCCCATATGTTACCAAGCGAGGTTTCAGACATAGAGATTCTTTATCGTGCGGCTTTTTTAATCTAATTAGGGAGAAAATCATTCGAGCTGCTGACCTGAGGCAAAGCGGCCCCATATTCTATAAGAGTGTTTTGCTGTTAGCGTATGCTGATAATATTGATATAATCGGCCGTAATACACGCGAAGTCAGTGCAGCATTCTCCAAACTAGAAAAGTAGTCGAGTCGCATGGGACTTGCAGGGAGCACAGATGAGACGAAGTACCTAGCGTCAAAAAATAAACATTCTTAGCGTCTTGGCACTTACGTCACTGTTAACAACACCTCCTTCGAGGTTGTGAAGGACTTCTTCTACCTGGGATCAAGTACAGACTCCATCATTGTTATCAGTAGAGAGATAAAATGAAGGACAACTCTTGCAAACACCACGAAGGGCTTTTGCCAACAGGTTTTACTTTGGGCTCAGTAGGCAATTGAGAAGCCCTCTCGACGAACAAAATTCACTTTCTATAAGTCACTAATCATGCCTGTCCTGTTATATGCAGCACAAACCTGAACGCTGAGCAGCTCTGACAAAAATACTTTGGGAGGTTTTGAGAGAAAGATCCTTCGAAAGATCTACGGACCAATCTGCGTCAATGATGTGCACCAAATACGATGAAACGATGGGCTGTATAGGCTCTACGCCGATATCGACATTGTAAAGCGCATAAAAATTGAATTGCTTCGCTGGCTAGGTCATGTTGAGCGGCTGAAAGGCGCCGCTCCAGCGAAGAAAATATTCAGTGAAGAAAGAAGAAGGAGGAGGAGTAGCTGAAACAGCAAATTCCTGAACCAGGCCAAAACCAACTTATGGTTATAAGCGCCACATAAAAAGAAGAAGAACATGGGAAACGCGGTCTATCAACAAGATAACGCACCACGCCACAAATCTGCTACAGTTATACGCTGGTTTCACCAAAACGATGTCCCGGTCATGGATTAACATGGCCTGCCCAGTCACCGGACTTTAATCCCACCGTGCCGTTGTGGTCAAAACTAAAACAGACAATAAGGAAACACAACATAACATCAAAAGAAGTCCTTATTAACATGCTTTGAAACTAGACTGGGACATCATTGGTGAAGAAACCTGTAAAAATGTAGTTCATAGTAATGGTGGTTTCTATGCGATAGAACAAGCCATTTGATGATGGTTCAAATCCCATCTGACACACAATGTTTTTTCAAATGAATTAATTTTCTGAACATAAGCCGCTTTGAGTCGGCATAAAACTTGAAGGTCCAGTTCTCGATCATTTGGCTGAAATGGCCATATCATTTTTTTTATAATTATATACCCAAATATATAACATTTATACCCTTTTGTTACAAGTTCCAAGAAAAATTCACCTTTTATGTCAATTTTCTTTATTTTGTACAAAAAGTTAATATAGCAAAAATCTATTAAAGATGAATGAACACAGAGGAAAATAAAAACTTTTTTGGGCAGTATTATTTGGTAGCTGGTTTCTAATAGAACCATGTTAAGTAATATTGGCTTAGCTCGATATAATTACTCTCTGAAGCTTAATTATATTAAAATTTATTATAATGATGATTAATTTAAATTAAATTACAAAATTAAATATTGTTATTTTAGTGTTTGCTGCTAAAAAAATAAAATTACTCTTTAACATTTGCCATTAGCAGGCGCTTTAGGACGGCAGATCTTGCTGCGACCATTGGCACCGTACACAATATTGCAGGAGAAAGTGAAGTAACCGCAGGTGGAGGATTTAGTGTAATAAGTAGATTGGAAGTTTTTATTTTCTTCCGGTGGATTTTTGCTGTTATCCATGCTGCCTGTCACAGATTTGGTGACTGTGACATAACTGTCAGGAGTGCGCATTTTGCCACCGCTCTCATCATCCGCATCAATGCTCAGCTTATTATCGCTATTGTGAGACTCTAGAGCTTTGGTGTGGAATTTCTTTTCGACATTGACTGTGCCACGGAAGCCACTCGGCACAGTTTCAGTGGTTGTGCGGAATGGATACCTTTGGACGCGTCCATTTTGATTTTGTACTACAGTGTATTTGTCATTGGGTTCAGCTACAGCAGCTTGTTGCGTTTGTGTTGGTGAGCTTTGAGTGTGGGTGCGGTATGTGGTGTAGGGACTATCTTTGTGGGTAGAAGCAGAAGGAGTGGCTTGTGAGGTAAGCTTTGAATCTTGATCCATTTTAATAGCTTTCTCATTGTAGTAATCCTCTTCATCCTCGTACTCATCATAAGGATCATCTTCATCATCTTCTTCCGGTAGTACGCTGTCATCGTTATCAGCTTTGTTCGTAGCTGTACGAGAATTTGCTTTAAGAATTTTTTGAATCAAAAGTTAAGCTACTTACATTCTTTGCTAGTCTTAGAGGCCTTTAATTGCAGGTCAGGTAATGACTCAGAATCTGAGGTTAGAGATGGTCCACTATAAATGGTGTCAACACGATCGGTAACGCTATAAAAATAAATTTTTCTCACATTCAAAAATTTATGTAATATTTGATTTGCATATCTTACGCATCACTATTCCCGAACTGGCTAATGGAGTGGAAAAGTTCTCGGTTTTGCTCCCGATAGGTTGCAACTTGTTCTTTTGTTCCAGATGCTGATTGAGCCGCGCCATGGTAGGACACTCCAAATCTGGTAAAAAGTTAATATATAGACTTATTCATCAATCTTGATCAGAATGTCATGAAAATACGCAGTTACTTGGATTTGCCGTGTATTTGTGACTGACTCTGTCCAGAGTGGCTTCCCGATTGGGCTGATGCTTGCCCTCCACCATTCGAGGGAATGTTTTCATTTATGTTACCATCCCCATCTTGTCTGGGCCTAAAGCCGATCTGCGCCTGTGACGAAGTTTGTCCGGGACCACTTGATTGGGCATCGGCTAAGCCTCCTTTATCATTAGCTTGTACCTGTTTTAAATTTCACACTCATTTTCATATTTTTTCCTTGCATTTTTCTCATAACAATTACGTACTTCACTCTGACTTTGATGAATGATACCACCACTCTGTGAAGAGGCCTTAGTACCTCCGTTCTTAGCATTGACTTGGACTTGAGCCTGGGATTGAGCGGCACCACCTTGTCCTTGTGCCTGACTCATTGCTCCCTCTGAACTTCCACTAACCTGTGCGTTTGCTGAACGTTCGCTGTCTGAGGTCATTGCCTGTGCACTGAAAGTTCCCGTGGAGCTATAGGTTCCAGACACCTGGGTCTTGGCAGCGCCTCCATTTTTCTTTCCTTGTGCACTTGCCGAAGCTTGTCCTTCATTGATAGAAGATTCCGCCTGAGAGAAAGCATCATCAGCTCCACCAATGCCAGCTGCACCAGGTGCTCCGACCAAACTACTAGGACCACCTTGAAGGAGATATTTAAATTTATAAGTACAAATTACAGATATTTCTGTGAACTAGAATAGTACTTACCAACTCCACCAACACCTGTCCCATCTGTGCTGATCAATGAGCCTGGACCAATACCAACCTGACCAGGTTGCAATAATCCAACACCACCAGGTTGTTGTGCTCCAACGAATCCAGGCTGTTGTATTCCAAGGCCACCTATTGTCGATCCAGGTCTAACACCATATGCTCCAGCACCTGTTTCTACAACACCACTACCAGGGCTATATAAACCACTTGGCTGAGCTCCAGCTGGGCCTTGTTGTGCCCCAGTTCCAATAACTCCTCCAGTTTCTGGTCCGTAGGTTCCATCAGTTCCAGGACCGTACGCTCCATATTGTTGGGCACCAGTTGTTGGTCCATAAGCTCCAGGCTGTTGTGCACCAGCTCCAGGACCGAAAGCTCCAGGCTGTTGTGCACCAGTTCCAGGTACATAAGCTCCAGGTTGTTGTGCACCAGTTCCAGGTCCATAAGCTCCAGGTTGTTGTGCACTAGTTCCAGGTTCAAAAGCTCCAGGGTGTTGTGCACCAGTTCCAGGTCCGTAAGCTCCAGGTTGTTGTATGCCTGTTCCAGGACCATACGCTCCAGGCTGCTGTGCACCAGTTCCAGGTCCATAAACTCCAGGTTGTTGTGCACCAGTTCCAGGTGCATACGTGCCAGGCTGATGTGCACCAGTTCCAGTTCCATAAGCTCCAGGTTGTTGAGTACCTGTTCCAGGAACATAAGCTCCAGGCTGTTGAGCACCAGTTGCAGGACTATAAGCTCCAGGTTGTTGAGCACCAGTTCCAGGTCCATAAGCTCCAGGGTGTTGCCCACCAGTTCTAGGACCGTACGTTCCTGTCAGTTGTGCACTAGTACCAGGCCCGTAAGCTCCAGGTTGTTGTGTGGCTGTTCCTGGGCCATAAGCTCCAGGCCTTTCATGACCAGTTCCAGGCTCATAAGCTCCAGGCTGTTGTACACCTGTACCTGGACTGTAAGCTCCAGGTTGTTGTGCACCAGTTACAGGTCCATAAGCTCCAGGTTGTTGTGCACCAGTTCCGGGACCATAAGCTCCAGGCTGTTGTGCACCAGTTCCGGGACCGTATGTTTCTGTCAGTTGTGCACTAGTTCCAGGTCCGTAAGCTCCAGGTTGTTGTATGCCTGTTCCTGGGCCATAAGCTCCAGGCCGTTGTGCACCAGTTTCAGGTCCATAAGCTCCAGATTGTTGTGCACCAGTTTCAGGTCCATAAGCTGCAGATTGTTGCACACCAGTTCCAGCACCATAAGCTCCAGGCTGTTGTGCACTAGCTCCAGGTCCATAAGCTCCAGGTTGTAGTGCACCAGCAACAGTTCCATAAGCTCCAGGCTGTTGTGCTCCAGCTCCAGGTTCATAAGCTCCAGGTTGTTGAGCACCAGTTCCAGGACCATAAGCTCCAGGCTGTTGTGCACCAGTTCCGGGACCGTATGTTTCTGTCAGTTGTGAACTAGTTCCAGGTCCGTAAGCTCCAGGTTGTTGTATGCCTGTTCCTGGGCCAGGAGCTCCAGGCCGTTGTGCACCAGTTCCAGGTCCATAAGCTCCAGATTGTTGTGCACCAGTTTCAGGTCCATAAGCTCCAGGCTGTTGCACACCATTTCTAGCACCATAAGCTCCAGGCTGTTGTGCACTAGCTCCAGGTCCATAAGCTCCAGGTTGTAGTGCACCAGCAACAGTTCCATAAGCTCCAGGCTGTTGTGCATCAGCTCCAGGTCCATAAGCTCCAGGTTGAGCACCAGTTCCTGGTCTATAAGCTCCAGCATGAGGTATGCCTGTTCCTGGGCTATAAGGTCCAGGTCGTTGTGTACCAGTTCCAGGTCCAAAAGCTCCAGGTTGTTGTGCTCCAGTTCCAGCTCCAGGTTCATAAGCTCCAGGTTGTTGAGCACCAGTTCCAGGACCATAAGCTCCAGGCTGTTGTGCACCAGCTCCAGGACCGTATGTTTCTGTCAGTTGTGCACTAGTTCCAGGTCCGTAAGCTCCAGGTTGTTGTATGCCTGTTCCTGGGCCATAAGCTCCAGGGCGTTGTGCACCAGTTCCAGGTCCATAAGCTCCAGGCTGTTGTGCACCAGTTCCAGGTCCATAAGCTCCCGGTTGTTGAGCACCAGTTCCAGGACCATAAGCTCCAGGCCGTTGTGCACCAGTTCCAGGTCCATAAGCTCCAGGCTGCTCTGCACCAGCTCCAGGTCCATAAGCTCCAGGCTGTTGTGCGCCAGTTCCAGGTTTATAAGCTCCAGGTTGCTGAGCACCAGTTCCAGGTCCATAAGCTCCAGGCTGTTGAACACCTGTTCCAGGACCGTATGTTTCTGTCAGTTGTGCACTTGTTCCAGGTCCGTATGCTCCAGGTTGTTGTATGCCTATTCCTGGGCCATAACCGCCAGGCCGTTGTGCACCAGTTCCAGGTCCATAAGCTCCAGGCTGTTGTGCACCAGCTCCAGTTCCATAAGCTCCAGGTTGTTGAGCACCAGTTCCAGTACCATAAGCTCCAGGCTGTTGTGCACCAGTTCCAGGACCGTAAGCTCCAGGTTGTTGTCCACCTGTTCCAGGACCGTACGTTTCTGTCAGTTGTGCTCTAGTTCCAGGTCCATAAGCTCCAGGGTGTTGTATGCCTGCTCCTGGGCCATAAGCTCCAGGCTGTTGTGCACCAGTTCCAGGTCCATAAGCTCCAGGTTGTTGAGCACCAGTTCCAGGCTGTTGTATGCCTGTGCCAGAAGCGTAAGCTCCAGGTTGTTGAATGCCTGTTCCTGGGCCATAAGCTTCAGATCTTTGTGCGCCAGCTCCAGTTCCATAAGCACTAGGTTGCTGTGCACCAGCTCCAGGTTCATAACCTCCAGGTTGTTGAGCACCAGATCCCGTTCCATAAGCTCCAGGCTGTTGTGCACCAGTTCCAGGACCG
This sequence comes from Coremacera marginata, assembly GCA_914767935.1. Lineage (NCBI taxonomy): Eukaryota > Metazoa > Arthropoda > Insecta > Diptera > Sciomyzidae > Coremacera > Coremacera marginata. The sequence continues at coordinate 18,347,960 of OU612047.1, forward strand.
TAAGTCCCAGGTTGTTGTACGCCTGTTCCAGGACCATAAACTCCAGGTTGTTGTGCACCAGTTCCAGGACCATAAGTACCAGGTTGTTGTGCACCAGTTCCAGGACCATAAGTACCAGGTTGTTGTACGCCCGTTCCTGGAGCATAAGCACCTGGACCCGCTAGCTGAGCTCCAGTACCCAAACTTACTTGATAGTCCATACCCGGTGCGAAAGTTCCAGCTCCCTGTCCATACGATCCACCTAGAGCCCCACTTCCTGGTCTGTACGGTACTCCTCCAGCACCTGGTGCACGTAATCCTGCACTTGGTATTTGTGCTGTTCCAGGACGACCATCTGAATGAAATAATATTTATTAATAGTTTACACATGCGTTGGAAAAGTTCTTTCCATTCAACTCACAATCTCCTGGCGAGCCTCCAATTGCACCTGGCCAAGATCCTGGTTGAGTTTGTGGTTCTAAAAATTCAGTGATTGCAAAAATTATTGTTAGCATGATTGTTGATAAATATTATGTTTAGAAGTTGACGAAAATATAGTATATTTCTCAATTGAAGCCTCCATACCTCCTGGATGTACGCCGGAGCCTGTGCCAATCAGCTGTTGTTCACCAATACTTGTTCCAGGATAGATCCCCTCAACACCAAGATCTCCAGATATCGCTCCTGGTCTGGAAATACCTCCCGGTTGCTGACCACCTAGTCCAGGCTGTCCACCTATAGCAAAGCCTGGATAGCCGCTTACACCGCCAGGGGCGCCAGGTCTTGAAACACCTCCAGGTCGTTGAGCATCTAGTCCAGGTTGTCCACCAATACTAGAACCAGGATAAGAACCCACATCTCCAGGTGCGCCAGGGATGGTGCCTGGTCTAGAAATACCTCCAGGCCGTTGACCGTCTAGTCCAGGTAGACCACCAACACCAGAACCAGGATAGGGACCCACAGCACCAGGGATGGTTCCGGGTCTAGAAATAACTCCTGGTCGTTGACCATCTAGTCCAGGTTGAACACCAATACCAGATCCAGGGTAAGCACCAGGTGCGCCAGGAATAGTTCCGGGTCTTGAAATACCTCCAGACCATTGACCGTCTACTCCTGGTTGACCGGCAATGCCAGCACCAGGGTATACCCCCACACCACCAGGTACGCCAGCGACGGCTCCTGGCCTAGAACCACCAGGTGCACCAGGTGTACCAGTTATGGTTCCCGGTCTAGTAATACCTCCAGGCTGTTGAACACCTATTCCAGAGCCAGGATAAACACCTGCACCATCAGGAGCGCCAGGAATGGTTCCTGGTCTAGAAATACCCCCAGGCTGTTGACCACCTATTCCAGGTTGTCCACCTATTCCAGAGCCAGGATAAGCACCAGGGGCACCAGGGATAGTTCCTGGCCTAGAAATACCTGCACGCTGTTGACCGCTCACTCCAGGTTGTCCACTTATACCTGCTCCTGGCTGAGCTCCTGCACCAGTACTTGGTTGTTGCGTTAATGCTCCTTGTTGGGGCCCTCCACCAATTGGTCTTCCACTTCCAGAATCAAACCTTAATGGCTGCGTTCCTGGACCAGTTCCAACACCACCTGCCCCAGGCTGAAAACCTCCAGCTGTTCCCTGTGGGCCAACGCCAATTTGTTGACCTTCTGGTCTACCAGCAATTTGTGCCCCTGGATATCCAACACTCACACCTGGTCTGCCAAAACCTCCAACGCCACTTGTAGCTCCTGGTGCACCCGCACCACTTAATCCAGCTCCTTCCATTGCACCAGGTCTGATAAGACTACTTTTGTCAGTTCCAACCCTTCCGCCACCAAATGTTAGCGGGTCTGGTGATGCTGATGGATATTCTAAAAATTAAATAAATATTTCAGTTCAAGTCATATACCACTTTTATTATCAATGCTACCATAAAGAGGTGTTGCCGGACAATCAGCACAATCGCCAAAAGAAAACTGACTCTGCGCCTGGCCCATACCATGGCTTCCAGCTAAGGAATGAGAAATTATTATTTAAGATTTTCAAAAAAGAGACGAGCTTACAAACTGTTGACCTAGAACCACTTTCGTTAGCTTCTGCCTCGGCTTTGCCATCTTCTTCTGGTTTACCAAAATTCAAATACTGTGATTGTGTTTGACCTCGCGCACTATTAATTTTAATGATGAAAATTTTAGTTGTTTAAAAAAGATTAAAGAATTCTACTCACAAGCCTCTTCCGCTTCTCTTTGCTCTGTGTGAGTTGAGCTGGTCAATAGCCTCGTTATATTCTATACTCCCAACAACGGAGTTTTCATCTACTGCGTGCTAAAAGTAAATAAGAAAGCTATTAATTAGGCAGGTTGAAGAGTTGTTGCAATTCCGAGAAAGCGGTGACTTAATTAATTTTTTTAGTACAGCTTATTCCACTGTACTAGTTTTGGTTCTGGACAAAAGAATATTAAACGTAATTGTTAAAAGAAACTACGGCCTATATTGCCGCCTAAACTCTAATTTGAATACTCCATTCACAAAATTCCCCGATTCGACGCAAATGTTAATGCGTAAAGGTATAAAATTAATAATAATTCTAATACTGATCTAAAAACATCAAATTACATAAAACTTAAAAGAAATTAGAACAAGGTTCAACAGGTTATCTGGTGTTATTTATAAAGTAATTTGCAAACATTTTTCTTATTTGACAAGAAGCACGAGTTAAAACCTTATCTACACATTATGTAATATATATATATATGAAAGTTTTGCTGCCGTGCAAAAGGCTTGATTAAATCCCTTATTAAGAAATGTTTGTAATTGTTGAATTGATTTTTATTACACCATATTCGAATAAACGTGACCTTCCCCATTTTCAAAAATGACATCATTCGTTATCAGTGCAGTCCAAAGAAACTACTTCTTAGAACTGCTTTTTACTCTTTTGGTGGCTTAGAAACGAGGACAAGGTTTCATTCTAATCTGAGATAATAGTTGTTTTTACTGTCTCAAATATTGATTAAAAGTGCTTAACACTTAAATGGATTGGGGCTGCTGGAAAAAAAGATTATTATATGATTTATTCCAACGACCAATGTTTACAAAATGTCGAGAAATAAGTTTCAGCCCTCAAAAGAACTTTGACAGAGTATTATCTACTATTTTTTACTCTCTGTAGTTTGCCATTATGTGCAGAGAAGTGACAACCGGATAGGAAATTTATTTTCTATTGATTTTCTAAAGCAGCTGCAGTTCGAATCCGGGATCTATCGATACGTAAGCATTAAACGGTTCTCCCAAGTTAACGCGTTCAGCAACGATTTTCACTGAAATGATTAGGTTATGTAAACTTATGATACCCAGATATGTAGATACATTAGGCAAAAGCTTTATAAGACATAACATTTTATAATTATATTTTTAATTATTAATCATCTTTATACGTAGTAGAGGAATTTTGCGATACAGATACTTATTTTTTGAGATATACTCTTGAGATAAACAAAAAATCTACCACAGGAAAACGTTATGAGTCTCAGAATCTAATCTTTACAGCCGCGTGGCTAGAGTGAGAAAGTGGGGGTGGGAGGGTCTCATAGTGGTTAATGATCTATTATTCCATCCAAATTGATTTTATGGTTGTAAAACTTGAGCTAGTGAAACATATTTTTTTATAAATGTTTACTTTTTTTGAAGAAGTTCATTTTTACTAAAATCCAAGAAACTTTAATTTTTTAATCTTTTTTAAATATTTGTTATTTAGTTCTCAATCTGTCAGATGTTTCTTTTAAATTTTTCAAAATTTAAAATCAGAATTTTATTAATGTAAATAGTAAATTTTTATAACACTTTACAAAAAATTTTATAAAATAAAAACGCTTTGAATAAGCTGATGAGAACTTAATTTTAATTAGTTTTAATTTTGTAATTTGTAATTTATTGTAATTTAAAGCTTAGCATTAGTACACTTAGAACGATGTTGTATTATAGAACAAAATTTGTTTTAATTATAACAACCAAGTCAAGATTTACTTAACTAAAATGATTTAAGGGTGGACATGACATTGGCAGTTTTTTAAATCTGTATTTTTTTAATAATTTTGTATTTTAGTAAATATTCTTAAGATTCTAAGAACAAAATTTCATGGAAAAATTCTTACGGGATCAAAAGTTACAGCCGGATTAGTGAGAGCGCATTTTTAATTTTTGCGCTACCTACGTACGGCAGCTGGTATATACTTGTTTTACTTGCTACCTGACTTTTGGTGGTTGTTATTTCGTAACTACTTGAAGGGTGAAGTGTGAAGCCCGAATTGCTAAACGATTGCAAAAAACTATAAGAAACAGCACAACACAAGATAACGAAGGCATACAGTACGAAGCAGGCATGGCAGATTGAAGGTAACCTTTTTTTTCTTTGTTCACAAACTTTGAACGCGTTTATCTCGAAACCATGTTTTTCGTACTGGTTGCGGCACTTGCGGGTTAATTTTTTGCCGAATTTTTATTTTTTAAACATGATTCGCTATCGTATGACACAAGTTTTTTGTAAATTTTTTTTCGATTTTTTATGAATGTTTAAAGTCAATATTTTTTTCGATAAAACACATTTTCAAATTTGGAACACCACCAAAAATTGAAAAAGAATTTAAAAAAAAGCTCGTGTCATACAATAAAAAATTTTGTTAAGATTTAAAAAAGTCATTTTTTTTCCAGATCGGACAATTTTTGCAACTCCCAGCGCTGCAACCACGAGGCCCCGGTTTTTCTCTGCCGCCAGTTTGGAGCTCTATAAAACCATGTTGGAGTGAAAAATAAATTTTTTTAAATTTTTTTTTCTTGTAATTCGTTCAATTCTGTACAATAATAAAAAAATAAATTTTGGAAAAATGTTAGTTTTTGACTGAGTTATGAATTTTTAAAAAAAGGTCTATTTTCTCTGCCGCGAATGTCATGTCCCGCCTTAAAGACTTAATCTATTTAGGCTAAAATTATATATTAAAATTGTGGTGGCGTGGTTTTGATCCGATTTTGCCAAATATCATAGTGATAGTCCAAATTATATATAAAAGCCTATGTGCAAAATTCAAAGACATTTCTGCAATTTGAGCAGATTTTTCAGGGATTTTACGGTTAATATAAAGTTACTTTGTATGGGAGGGATCCTCACCAAATTTCATGGTGAGGATTTATATTGAAGACCAAAGCATATATACAAAATTTCAAGGCATTTCATTAATTTTTGTGGATTTTAAAGAGATTTTACGGTTAAAATAAAGTCACTTTGTATGGGAGGTAGGTGTGGTTTTCATCCGATTTGGCTCATTCTCGAACTTGTTCTTCCTTTTTTAAAAGGAAGCTTTTATTTTGAATTCCATTGCGATAGCTTTAAAATTACGGCTGTAATCGTTTCGACAGAGGGACAGGCGGACAGACAGACGGACACACGGAAATCGACTCAGGAGGAGATGCTGATCAAAAATATATATATTTTTCTATACCTGCCACGCCTCCTTATTAGCGTTACAAACAGAATGACAAAGTTAATATGCCCCTTACGTAGTACGCGTTGGGGTATAATAACACAGGGTGACAAATTGAAGTTTTTTTTCTGCGGCACTTTTTGGAGTCAATTTAGTTCCAACTTATACATGGGATAATGACGTTCAATCCTTTAATTCTCGAGATAAACTGTTATTTTAAAAATGAAGAATCTTTCACCACATATTTTAGAATAACTCAAGAATAAATTATCCGATTGGGTTAAATTAAAAATTAATTTATTTTAGTGTATCATCTTTAAATCTACACAAATGGACCACTGATGCTGATCATATGAAATTTTCTCTAAAACGATCTTGACGTTTTCATAGTCCTCCCTAAGTTTAGTTGAATGACCTATTGGATTCGAAGCGAATTTATTTTCAGTATGTAGGTAGTAACACACACTTCAACTTTTTTTTTGAGCTATCTATAAAAAGTCTCCAATGCTTAGGCTGGTATATTGGAAGGCCCATTTTTCGCCTTCGATTTTTTGAACTCGTTTTTTTAAAATTATGTAATTTATTATTCATTGTGTTATTGATTTTTTTATTTATTAAGAAATTTTTATCAAAATGAGATACCATTATTAAATTGTGAATTAAAGGAAAACTTGTCAATAGATTTTAATGAAATATGGCTTGTTTTATTTGTAACATATCTGTGACTAAATATCAAAAAAGGGCAATTTTGAAGTTTTCAATACTTTATGAATTTTAAAACAATAAAAAAAATTAAATTTTGCATAAAAATATGTTTTTTTTTCGGAAGAACTTTCTGAATATTTCCGAAACTATTGAGCTATTAACAAAAAAAAAAAATACTTTTAATAATATAATTGTTTTCATATAATTTGTTTTTGAGTTATTTCAAAATATGTGGTAAAATCACCTTAATTTTTAAAATAATGGTTTGACTCAAGAACCAGAGTAAATTCAAATAATGTAAATTATAGGATTTTCATCAACATTTGTACCAAAATTGACTAACAAACCCCATGCCGCAGAATCAGTGTTGCCCTGTGTAATCTATAGTTGTTTTGAAGATATCGGTATTCAAAGCTGAAAAATATTTTGCATAGCATGCCTTTTTCAAAGGCTGTAATTTTTTGAAGTGACTACTTCAGTTTTGAAAGGGTAAAAGTTATGACTTCGCGTCAGCACTGTTAACGTCAGCAATAATAACCTCAGTAAAGTTAATGTCAGTAATGTTGTATTATCGCCACTGCTAATGTTATCACTGTTAACGTCAGTACTGTTAAGGATTGCAATGCTAATGCGTGCTTCACCTTACAGGCAAGCAAAAAACATAGCAAAGTTTTTGTGTTTTTTATATTGGGTCCCCAAAAGAATGTCAGATAGGGGGTAGGTGTGCTCTGAAGGAATATTGAAGGGTAAAAAATAATAGGACCAGCTCATAAATGTCTTGTGTTTTTTGTATGCGGACCCCTAGAAGGGTGGCAGATATGGAGTAGGTATGCTTAAAAGAAATGTTGAAGGGAAAAAAGTTTAGACCAGCTCATATATTTGACCTATCTACGGCTCAATTCGGGAAGAGATATAACTATTGTCGACTGTACTTGGGTTTTTTGAATGGGAACCCCGAAAAGGGTGGCAGATAGGGGGTAGATGTGTTAGAAAGAAATGTTGAAAGGCAAAAAATAATAGGACTTGCACAAATATGTGAACCTTCTAGGTGTCAATTCATTAGAAATATGAACTATTATCGAGCGTTTTTTGTTTTTTGTATGGGGACCTCCCCAGAAGCGTGGCAGACAGGGGTTAAGTGTATTGAAAAGAATTGTTGAAGGGTAAAAAGTTACGATCAGCTCATATATTTGACCACTTTAGGGGTAAATTAGGGGTAAATTTTATTCGAAAATTTGATGATTTATTCAAAAGAAGGTTATAAAACGCCCGAAAAATTTGTAGATGAATACTAAGTGGAGACTTTAAAACATACTTTATTTTATTAATAAATAAGTTTGACTATGTTCTGTTCAATGATCGAAAACTCAGTTCTACTAAATATAAAACGACGGTCGCTGCTGTTTTTAAACGATACTTACAGAAATTTCGTTCAAATATTTTGGTTTCTTAGTTTAGTTACCAAAAGTCTATTGTAGGAATGATTTGATACAAAAATTAATTTGAAAATTCAGAAAAAACTCTGTTAGTTCATAGCTTTAAGTTTATCATAGCTTTAAGTTTTAAGTTTAAGTCCCACTGCTTAAATATAAAAACAACATTTTTAAAAAAATAAATAGCATCAAATATCAAAGGGAGTATCTTATAATAATTATGATATTATTATTAACCCTATAAATACACTTAGATCACACTTTATAATAACATTTTTATTTTAAAAAAATAGGTGAATTTTTAGATAAAAAGCTAAATATTAAAAAAAAAAACAAAAATAGGTAACTTTTTAAATTGTCCTAAGTCAAACATAAGTGAAAATAAAGCGGGTATGGGCTCTTTATGATATAAACTAAAAACGGTTAAAAATTACAACCACAATATACAATGTAATTTATTTCTACAAATTGGATGCCATCATATGTGGTTCTAAAATATCTTTTGTTTAATGCCAAATTTGTTTATGTTTCCATGCAAAATAGTGAAGTTATGGCGAAAAAAATTTTCGAGAAAAATTATCGAGAACTGGACCTACAAGCTTTATGCCGACTTCGAATGGCTCAGATTCTCAATAAGCTTTACATGGCAGTTTTACTCTCTGAGGTTTGCCATTGTCTGTAGAGAGGTGAAGGCCGAACACAAATATGAATGCAATTGAAAAAACATTCTGTGTCAGATGAGATTTCAATCGTGGTTCTGTATCATACGGACCACGCACCTTAACTAGTATGCCACGGTCGCCATTCGTTGTCCTCTATCACATATCCAGAAATCATTAAAATAGGCGAGTGATACATGGGGGTCTTGCCTTGTTAGTAACATTGTTTATTTAGTTTTGAGGAAATGGTGATACAATTTATAAGATATTATATAATTTTGTTTGAAAAAACTGTTGTCAGGTTCCATTGTTAAGTCAAAAAATTTTAAAAACTTTTGTATAGATTACTATGTATTTTTGATGCAAAAATAATTTCATGTTTTATTAATTATTTTAAGATTGTTATTGATAATTTGATAAAAAAAGAAATAATAAAAAAATTCATATTTAAGAATTATTTTAAATGTAAACGATTTGGCTTGAAAAATTCCCATATCCTTGTTTTTAATGTTTTACTGGTATCCTGGTATCCAATCCTGGCTAGAAACACATTTTGTTTTATACACTTAAAAACATTCATTAAAAATATATACTATAAAATCAAGGCAAACCAACCAGGATCAAAAATAGACATATTGATATTTAAGCAAATTTTATTTGAAATACCTTTTAAAAATATTATTATAAATTTTGTCGTAAATGTCTGTGACCCTCAACTTTTTCACTATAGTCAAAAATCAAAAATGCCCTTCTTTAGCCTTCCTAACTAACTAGTTAAGTTGTTTATGCACAATTTTCCGCAAACAATTTTCCTATTAACAATATCAAAAAAAATTTTTTTTCTTAAGGGGTGGTCCTCATGAAACTCGACCAGGAAACTCAACTATTTTTTCCATTTTTGGATAGCTTATGATATGTATCATATGTTTCCAAAGCGGCTTGCGGTTTACGCCCGCCGTGGGGATTGAACCCACACCCACCGATTAAGAGTTTACTACACTACCCATCGACTCCAACTCCTTCGTTACGCAGAGTCATTGATTTAATATTAATAACAACTGAAGCTATGCTGCAGCACAACACAATAATCTATTAATAGATTTTTGTTATATAGCCTCAGTTAAGTTATGTAGCAGTTAATATAGCATCTGAGTTTTTTCAAACATGCAACAAAAGCTGAACGACCTCGTTGTCAATTCCGAGAAAGCTGCTCTACACATAAACATCAACAAGACAAAAGCGATGAGCGTCAACTCCACAAACATCAACTCAGGCCTTAACATCGGCACGGCAGCAATTGAGTATGTAGAAGACTTCCAATATCTCGGCAGCAACCTATCCCCTAACAACAGCGTATTAAAAGACATACAATCATGGATAGGAAAAGCTAAAGGTGCTTTCGCCCAAATGGGAAGTATTTGGAACTCGTCTCTACTCTCTATCCATACCAAGCTCCGTATTTTTAAGTCCAACGCGCTGTCAGTTCTTTTATATGATTGCGAGACTTGGCTCACGACCGAGGCGCTAAACAGCAAAATACAGAGCTTCGTCAACCGTTGTCTTCGCCCCATTTTAAAAATTTGGTGGCCCAACACTATAACAATGACAGCTTGCTTAGAAAATGTAACATGCTTCCGATAAGGCAAACGATCAAACTAAGGAAATGGAGCTGGATAGGCCACACTTTGCGTAAACCACCCATCGAAATATGCCACCAAGCTCTCTACTGGAGCCCACAAGGAAACCGAAGAAGAAGACGCCCTAAACTGACATGGAGGCGATGCCTGGAAAAAGAGGTTACCGAGTCGGGATATTCCTGGGGCCAACTCAAACAGCTGGCTCAGACCAGAACGAGATGGAAAGGGGTTGTTGAGGACCTATGCTCCGCCTAGGATCTCGAGGAAACGATGATGATGATGAATATAGCATCTGTTAACATTGCTGCAGTTATATCTAATACAAAATCAATGACCGTGCGTAACAAGGCTGTTTGGATCGGTAGGTAGTGCGATGGACTATGAATCGAACCGTCCAAGATCGATTCCCACGGCGGGCAAAGTAATATTTTTTTCTTTTTTTTTTTGTTGATGTGATGTTTGTGTTGTTGTTGGTACATGCTTTTGTTTTGTTTTTTTCATAGTGCGAAGGAAAAATTAACAATTGCTCACAAGTGTGTTGAAATCACAATGAATGTAACATGTAATAAAATAAATAAAATAATAATGAAATGTTATATAATTTACCGGTGTGAATATTAACGTGTGTTTTTCGAATTTTCGTCGTTCGTTCGAATTAAAAACTTATTTTATTAAAAAAAAAACCATTAAATTATCAAAACTATGAAACTGCATAAAAGCTTCGCTTCTCTCGTGAGTCCAACGACGCACCTATGTTTGTTTTTTTGCATAGCTCAAAACTATGATTAATCCATTCATGATATTGTTTTTGAAATTTTGTATTTTTGGATTTTGGGCTTAGGTGCATCAAATATTTTTTTTGGCAGGGTATCGAAGTATGTGCTTTCAAAGCAATAAGGCGAATAAGCATAAGTTTATAATTCACATACAATTCTCTCTACCCAAGCCGGCTTAGGTGATTTAACTATTGCTTTTTTTCTGGGTGTAGTAATAATATCAAGTTAATAATATCAACTTATAATGGCAGTATTATGATGGCAAGGAATCGGATGGAAAGTGAGAAGGACTCTGCAAACTAAAGGACTGTAATAAAATTCCATCCGCCTTTTAAGCGCATGAAGGAAATACAAGTCCACTAACCATATTCCAGGCCTTGGTGAGTGAACTGTAAAGCATAAAGATAAATTTATGCATTAAATGCATAAAGATTCTCCAAGCTTTTATCTATAGGGAAATAACTTCCGATGGGCACTTGCCTCAGGCCATGAGGCGAATATTAAAAAATAGCAAGAAAGTTGCGTAAAAAAGGCATTTTTATTTAAGTTACGATGATTTGTTTATATTTAGTAATCTGTATGCTTCCCAAAGGAAAATTTCCCTACCAACTTGTTGACGGGGCTTGTTTGGGTTTAGAGTCTGAAAGACCCATTAAAAGACTCAAAGCTTCGGCAGACAAATACAAGCGATCCAAACGATTGATTTGTGCGAATGTTAAGACTTAGAACCAATTTAAAACAAAATTATAAATAATATTTTTGCTATTCGGCGGCCGTGGCATACTGGTAGAGGTGTATGCCATAGAATCCAGGTTCAAATCCCATCTGACAAAGAATGTTTTTTCAATTGAATTAAGTTTTCTGTTCGGCCGTCACCTCTCTGCAGACAATGCCAAACCTCTGAGAGTAAAAACTGACATAAAAAGCTTTTTGAGAACATAAGTCGTTCGGAGTCGACATAAAGCTTGTAGGTCCATTTCTCGATCATTTGTGTTCAAACATTTCACAACACGCACAACACATTTAATCATAAGAAGCTCGCTCAAAGTCCTTTCACAGGCTAAAATGTTGGTGAAATGTTGCTAAATATTGGGAACTTGTATCTCTTCTAATAAATGGTATTTTTGACAGTTTAAGATGGGTTGATCTTACTACATACCTGTTTTTTATTAAAGGAGTCACAAACCTTAAGATATAAAGAAGCTTTGGTAAAATTGTTCACTATCGAAAAATAATATAGGGGCCCGAACAATTGATAGTTATTCATGATTCCGTTTTCAAATTATGGTTCAGTAAAGTTAGATATTATTACATAATGCAATTTTTTGTATCGTAAATTTTTCATTGAACACGTTTGAACATTATTTTATGCTTTTTTTAATTTACATTCTTTCAAAAGCAAAATTTCTCTAACAACTTGTGACCAGGCTGGTCTGGAGGAACTGCAAGGCCCATGTAATGACTAAAATTTCGGCGGATAATACCAAGAAAACGATTGATTTAACGAATTTGCTGACTGAGAACCAATTAGGTAAAATTATGAGGAATATTTTCGCTGAATACTGTGAACTTGTATCTCTTCTAATAAATAGAATTTTTGACATTCTATATGTTAATATTGACATTCTGAGGATGTCAAGAGTATTGTAGAATTTTCAGTACAGCAGTTCCAGGAAAAATTAGGAAGGTTGAAGTCACCAGTTAGTAAAATGTGATCGTATGGCAGTAGTTGAGTATATTCGAACTAAACTTGCAGAAATTCTTATAAACATATATTCTGAATGCAATTGCTTAAAATTTATTTTTGATTTATTCACTTACTATAGATGCTCCATTTGTAGCTGCTATTAAAAACGCAGTACCAAGAAGAGCCCAATGAAAGGGCAGCATTTTAAAAAACACGCCTAAATAAACGGATTAAGTACAGTTCTTAAACTGCTAACATAAGTTTCACTTAATGTTAGTCTTTGTCGCCAAATTCAAATCCAATCCAAACTAAAATGAGATGAAAAAAAAACCAATATTATCACTCTTTGAACACGAGGTAACCGGTCGATGGAGCATTAAACTGATATAGAATGAATTTATTTTCTTAATATCCCGTCTTGGTTCTGAAATATTTGTTCATACATGAAGATGAGCTTATCTCGTATTTATTTCAGTTCTTAGACTTTACACTGCACAAATTTTGTTAAATTTTTTTTTGTTTTAAAACACTTGATTTTTTTAAAATTTAAATTAAATGTATAAAATCAACTTTATTAGAACTTATATAGCAGTTTCACAAAATTTTCAAAATTTTTTTTTACTAATATATTCACAATTTTTATATATAGCTTGCAAAGGACACTGATGATCCTTGAGAAAAGTCAAGTTTGAACATTTGTTTATTAAATTTGCAGTAAGCTTAGCTTCACTGGGTGTCAGTTTTCACTTTACTCAAATCACTATTAAAATATTTGTCTGCTCAATTAAATTTAATTTTGCACAAAAAAAAAAAAAAAAGGAAAAAAAGAAGTGAGATTTTACTTTTCAGCCCAAGATATTCAAAGTCGTAACCGATCTTGCTTCCTATCGCGACAACTGCTGGATTGCGAATAACGCACCACAGTGCGTGGCACCCAGAGCTGTACTTGAAAAGATGGGGAAAAAATTAAAGTCATCTTCACAAATTGTGCTACAATCATATTGATATAGGACTCTATTGCAGACACACACACAAATTTGCTATACACGCATACTTGTGCGATGTCATATCAACAATTCGATCGTGTCGATCGTTAATTCATTCATACATCGTGTTGATCTGATCTTCCATCCGGCACTTTTGGACGTTCGCCGAACTTGTCGCCGCACTTTCGTCCGTCCGTCCGTCCACTTGTCTTGTTTCATCATCATGCTTCTTAGCTCCATCATAGATCTATGTTATCGCTGTGAATTCGTATGTTTAATTTTACCATTGATATAGAATAAAAAGTATGTAAATTTTACTGGAAGCAGTGAAACATCTCAACTAAACACTCAATCGATCGTCCGGTGAATCCACCAACCAATACAGCTACATATATTGAACAAAAAAAAAAAAAGGAATGAGTTGTCATAGACTTTTGACCCATTTTGAGGAAATGCTGCCATTAAAGCATCATATCAAAAATAATCGCTTAGTTAGACGCCTAACAATTGTTGTCTATCTTTTGGCGGCTACTCATGTAATTCAAAGTGTTTGACGCTTTATGTTCATGTATGTGTATTCGTTTTCATTTTCATTACATTTCCATTACAGACAGACAGACACGATCAATGATATGTTAATGGTCTGACATTAGTTGGAAGCAGTTGTTTTTGTTGCTTCTGATAGCCTGTCCATACCAGACCAAACTATGGACCATGAGCACGATATAATTATGGAAATGTGCGACTTCAATTGAGAGTTCTTGTTTGCTTAAATAAAATTGAAAATTGTAATATATATTTTTAATTGAATGGCGACATTGCAGTCTTATTCGAATACGAATTGAACCACAATCATCAACCCGATCTTGGTACTCGTACATCTAATAAAGAATATATTAAAAGTTGTGCGTACATATCTGAAATTTAACATATGGCATTGGACAAAACGCATTGCATGTGTCTCGTGTTGTATATCTGTGGCAGTAATTAAGTGGTTGATGACAGTGTGTTGTCACAACAAAGCCACTTAAGAATGATGGGTATCCGCTGTATTACACATCGAATTTTGTAACGAATAATAAAAATTTTAGCACTTTGTACCAGCTAATAAAAAGGAGAGCAAATTATCTATGTTCCCAATTGATAAGTAGCCTTGTTTTCGATTTGTTTTATTGATTGTTGCTTAACCCTAACCGACACAGATATTCTTATATTTAGATATTTAAGACTCTGATCTTTAGTCAAAATCCGGTAATATGAGGTTAATATCAAGTTGATATTATCAACTAATAATGAAGCAACAATTATGCAACAACTACAAATACATTTTATTTTTGTACTATTTTACACAGTTCCTTAAAGGGTTAAAAATCATTATATTGTGATATTTTTTTATTGAAATTCAATTGAAGCTTAACTAGTGTTACCTAATAATGGTGTGTTTACTTTAGGTTAGGTTAGATGGCGGCCGGCCTCTAGACCGGGTTATTTAGACCAGATGATTGGTCCGTTGAGGCACTGCAAGAAAAAGTTATTGGTTTCTGTGAATAAATTCATTAAAATTGGCCCAATGTATGCGTTCATTGATTCAATGATTCTCTGTTCTTAAACAGATATAGAGCATAAAAATGTAATAAATATTTATTATTTATATAATTTATATTTATTAAAACTGAATTTTCTTCACCAAAACCTATAGGATTTTATTCATTTTACTGTTTTGATTATCTAAAGTGTCTTTCAACCAAAAGGTGTCATTTAAGATTAAAAAAAATAAAATGTGAAAAGAGCCTTACTATTACATTCACTATGTGAACATTTTATTTTAATTCAAAGTACAAACTCAGAGGTCTGTCGTGACTGTTCTTGCATATGGCCATTCTTTTGATGAAATTTTTCCTCACATTTTCACATAATTGTGGCCGTATCTCGCAAATAAATGCTTTAATATTGTCTCTGAGTGCTTGAATATTTGCATTCAAGCATTGGCGTAAAGTTTACTTTTAACGTAGTCCCAAAAAAAAAAAAAGTCCAATGGTGTTACATCGCTCGATTTCGGCTCCATTTCAAGAAATCACACGTTCAGAAAGTTTTTCACGTAATAGGAACATTGTTTCACCAGCTGTATGGCATGTGTCGTCATCCTGCTGGAAATAAACGTCATCCACGTCCATAGCATCAATTTCAGGACAAAAAAAAAGTCAGTCAACATCGTCCAGTCACGCAATCCATTACTGAAACGGGCGTACTAGCATTATTTTCGAAAAAATGTGGCCGAAAAAATGTGACAAAAACCCCACCAAAGTGTCACTCGTTATGGATGCAGAAGTTGTTCGACTATTTCTCTTGGGTTTTCAGAGCTCCAGATGCTTATTCACATACCTAGATGGAAAATGAGCTTCATCACTCAGAATAATTTGTTTTGAGAAATCATGATCTTGTTCAAGTATTTTCAGCACCCAATCATAACTAGCTTGTCCGAGACGTTTGAATTTTAGGTTAATTTCATTATAGCTGTGTTAGAGCAGCATAAATTTGAAGAATTGTGTTCGCCATATTTTCACCGGTTTTGTAGTGAATTTATACCAATTTGATGCATTGTACGAGTATATTTTGTAAAACGCACACGATCACCTACTTGGGGTTTTTCTCTGGCAATTTCGTTTTCATGTAGCGTAAAATAAATTCTCTTTCTCTCACTTAAGTTTTCTAATGAAATTTATTGCCAGAAAAAAAAAACCCCAAGTGACGTGATCACTTGCGTTTTACAAAATACGGCCAATGACAATTACGTGTTGCCTTTTGAGAAAGGTGGGACATTTAAAATGGCACCTCTTGTTGAAGGATCCTTTGCAAAAAAGTTGTCTATAACAGGTCATTCAATAAGTCCGTAGGATAAGTAAGAAAAAAAAAAACATGATTTTGATTAAACTCGATTATATTATTCAACATAGTTGCCTTCGCGAGCGATACAACTAGTATAGCGATTTTCCAACTTTTCGATACCACTTTTATAGTACGATTTCTCTTTCTCGTCAAAATAGGCCTCAGTTTCAGCGATTACTTTATCATGGGACTTGAATTTCTTTCCAGCAAGCATTCTCTTGAGATCTGAAAACAGGAAAAAATCGCTGGGGGCTAAATCTGGAGAATACGGTGAGTGGGTAAGCAATTCGAAGCCCAATTCATTCAATTTAGCCATCGTTTTCATCGATTTGTGACACGGTGCATTGTCTTGGTGAAACAACACTTTTTCCTTTTGCAAATGTGGCCGTTTCTTGGCGATTTCGGCCTTCAATCGATCCAAAAGTGCACAGTAATAGTCGTTGTTGATGATGATTCCATTTTGCAGATAGTCGATGAATATTATTCCTTTCGCATTCCAAAGTACAGAAGCCATCACCTTACACGCCGACTGTTGGGTCTTTGCTCGCTTTGGATTCGGTTTGTCGATCGCTGTCCACTCAGCTGACTGTCTTTTGGATTCTGGTGTGTAATAGTGAAGCCATGTTTCATCCATTCTCACATATCGATGATAGAATTCGATTTTATTGCGGCTTAACAGTGCCAAACACTCCTCTGAAGCATCAATTCGTTGTTTTTGGTCGACTGTGAGCTCACGCGGCACCCACTTCGCTTTCGCATACCCAAATGTTCGTGTAAAATGGTAAAAACACTACCATTTGATATCTTTACAATGCCAGCTAGCTCGTGCATCTTCAATTTGCGATCGTTCATAACCAATTTGTGGATTTTTTTGATGTTTTGTGGAATAACAGTCTGATTTGGGCGTCCACTGCGCTCTGCATCATTTGTGCTGGTACGACCACGTTTAAATTCAGCAAAACCACTTTTCTACCATTTGTCTCGATGGAGCAGAGTCCGGATAATGTTTATCAAGCCATTGTTTGGTTTCCACTGTATTTTTTTTTATCAAAAAGCAATGCTTTATTAAAACTCGAAATTCACTTTCTTCCATTTTTTTTTTTCAATAACAATAGTTGCACACAAAATGCTATAACTCACGAATCAATTGTCAGATTATTGTCAAATTTTTATTCGTATCGTTTTGGTACTAAATAAAAATCATATGGGAAAAATCTATTAACGCCATCTATGTGTCATCCTATGGACTTTTTTAACGTACTGTTAAGTCTGTGGTATTTGGTTTTTAAGACGTCAATGTCGCCTACTTCGTTGGAGCCTCTGAAAATATAAAAATGGAAATTAAAAATATCTCTTTTTTTAACGATTGTCGGGTGCTGGAATCACAACAAGAGAATTTTTACAAACTTTGATGTTGGGAAACGATTAAGCGGTAAATTTAACTAGAAAAATGATTGGCAGGGTGAATTTTGATTCTATGTTAATATATTTAAAAAAATCAATCCGAGAGTCTTATAAAATTGGCCTAAAATCCAGGTTTCCCTTTGAGCTGTAGTTCCCAGAATTTTTAGTTTTTCAAGGGCTTTTTTCATATTTCTGTGGTCGCAAGCAATAACCACTTAACTTAGTCGTTATATAGTCAACCGAAGGTAAACAATAAAAAGTTATTTAAAACTTATAATTTTAGGATATTGTCTTGAAGAAACATTTAGATTTCATTTGTTAAAGCAATTTATACGTTAATTAATTAACCATGATGATCAAATCGTCCGCACTAAAATGTAGTTTTTCTTTTTAGTAAATGTTTAGTAAATGTTTCGTTAATGTTTTTGTTTTATTAAAAATGGAAGGTGTTGGCTTTAGATATTAATTAAATAATTAAAGCAAAGAGAAAACAATATATTGAAGGTTGTTTCTTAATTACTAAATTACTCAATTACTTAGTTACTAAATAACCCAATTTAATCACAGTGGAAAAAAGTGTAACGTCCGACACCTAACGTCCGAACAGATGTACTCACTGTTGTAAGGAACTTATCCCACAACACCGAGAATAGAGGAGTGATCTGTACATTTAAGTAGTGATCAATGCGAAAAAACATTGACGGTAAAACGGTAAAGTAAAAATAAATTAAAAAAAATAAATATTCAAATAAAAATTGCATACTCTAATTTTATTTAGAATTCATTAAATTGAGAATTTCTTGGAAAAATTATTTTTGTATGTATAAAACACAGATATGCACGAATCTCAAAGAACTCTTTTTTTTTTATTTGAGAACAAATCTTTGAAGAACTCTTAGAATTTGCAAAAAAAAAAAAAAAAAAATCAAAAACTTTATCACTAGCTCGTTTCATGATTGAACACTTAAAAATAACTAAAAATTTGTTTGTACAATACGATAGGGTTCACAGGTTATCTTTCGGAAATAGTTAGAAATTTGTTTAAATCAGCTGAAAATACCCAAATTTTATTTCTTTAAAGCTTTGGTGACGTTTCTTTTTAATAAATAATTTGACATAAAAATAATTTGACATCAAAATATTATGAAATAACTCTTCAATACCTTTTAACAATAACTCGGGATAACAAAATAAAAAAGAGGACAATGGTATCGCCCTACAAATTATAACTTCCAAAACACAGTATTTTCGAATTTAATGAATTTGTAGTTTTAAAATTATATGCGGGGGGAGCCAGAAATCCTAAAAGTGCACCTACAGTGATTTCAAAATTTTTTGTATTAAAAGATAGTAAAAAGCAATACGAATAAAATAAACACAGTATGGCGGGCACCAGTATTTTTTTAAGGATTTTTTATTATTAACAAACTATAAAAATATTCACTTTTAACCAGCGCATTTTATTCTAAATTTAAATGGCTTTTAGAAAAAATGGTATGACAGCTTCCAGTGTGGCGAAAAAATTTTGCCAGGATGTGTTTTTAAAATAGGTATGACAGACTTTTTGGCCTTATGCTCTACAAGGAGTAACAAAGATTAAAAAAAAGAAAAAATCGTATTGTATTCAAATATCTGTTTGAGAAGTAAACTGAGGTGGTCAAACTCTATATTGGAAAAACTAACAGCCTTATTCTAGTGATTGACAATTGTAAATTTATTGACAAAGTAGTCATTTATAAGCTGTTTCTTTTTAACATGAAGTTGAAAAATTTTAAAATTTAACAGTACGTTCGAAAAATCCATAGGATGACACATTGATGGCGTTACTAGATTTTTTCCCATATGATTTCTATTTAGTACCAACCTTCAAAGGATACGTATTAAAATTTGTCAACAATTTTGTGTGCAACTATTGTTATTGAAAAAAAAAAAAAAAATGGAAAAAAAGTGAATTTCGAGATTTGATAAAGCATTGCTTTTTGAAGAAAAAAAATACAGTGGAAACCAAACAATGGCTTGATAAACAGTATCCAGACTCCAATGCTCCTTGAAGGTTCACGAGCGAGCTTGCATTGTAAAGATATCAGGTGGTAGTGTTTTTACAATTTTACACGAACATTTGGGTATGCGAAAGCTCTGTGCAAAGTGGGTGCTGCGTGAGCTCACAGTCGACCAAAAACAACAACGAATTGATGCTTCAGAGTGTTTGGCACTGTTAAGCCGCAATAAAATCAAATTCTATCATCGATATGTGACAATAGATGAAACAGCTTCACTATTACACACTAGAATTCAAAAGACAGTCAGCTGAGTGGACAGCAATCGACGAACCGAATCCAAAGTGAGCAAAGACCCAACAGTCGGCTTGTAAGGTGATGGCGTCTGTTTTTTGGAATGCGAAAGGAATAATATTCATTGACTATCTCCAAAAAGGAACCACTATCAACAGTGACTATTACTGTGCACTTTTAGATCGATTGAAGGCAGAAATCGTCAAGAAACGGCCACATTTGCAAAAGAGAAAGTATTATTTCACCAAGACAATGCACCGTGTCACAAATCGATGAAAACGATGGCAAAATTGAATGAATTCGGCTTCGAATTGCTTACCCACTCACCGTATTTCCAGATTTAACCCCCAGCGACTTTTTCCTGTTTTCAGATCGCAAAAGAATGTTTGCTGGAAAGAAATTCAAAACCAATGTCGAAGTAATCGCTGAAACTGAGGCCTATTTTGGCGAGGAAGAGAAATCGTACTATAAAAGTGGTACTCGTTGTATCGCTCTCGAAGGCAACTATGTCGAATATATAATCGAGTTTTATCAAAATTTTGTTTTTTTCTTACTTATCCTACAGACTTATTGAATGACCTGTTACGTATTGTTATTTCTTGACAAGATCTTTTGTTGAATCTAAAGATTGATTGGAGTGAGGAAGGTCTAGATTAAAATCATCCAACAAAATAAGATTTGCCGAATGATCATTACTTACAAACGTTGAAAATTCACCTAAAAACACAAAAAACAAGATTGGAGTGAAATCTATATAAGCAGATATAGTTATAAATATCATTGTTCAAGCTGAGAGAAATTTTTATTACATCCGCACTTGTCAGATTCTAACAGTTTACATCACAACTAAAATAGTCGCGTATGACTACACCTACATCACCTGCAAAATACGAGTCGTTGTTATTAAACAAAAAAAGTAAAATTGGGAATACTATAATCCTCGATTTCGAACAAAAAAATCCAAATTTTAGATAAAAAAATTATAATTTGAAGATTAAAAATCAGACTATCGAAGTTTTGTCGCAAGCTCCGTATATTTTGGTGAACAACTATCAATTTTTGATGGCTTAGTATAGGAATATTATCATAATTAATAATGGTGATAATAGTAGGGTTGTTGTTTGTGAGATCATTTACATTATTGTTCATATTTCAGTATATTTAAAAAGTTACTTCCGTTGACTTAAATAGTATCAAGGTCATCAAAAGATCTAACAACAACAATCCTACTCCTATCGTCTTTTTTCATAAAAAATTTAGAATTATTAAACCATATATATTTAAAATTTATATTTTAATATGAATATAAAATATTTAAATATGGCCCCAATTTTGCATGTTGTTGCATTCAATATACAATTTGGGAGCTTTTTACGTTTTTTGTTTTGGGGGCATTTTTCACAGCTCCCAGAACTTACGCCCTAAGCTAAAATGGCAAAAAAGCCCGAAATTTTCCATACAAAATTGAGCATTAATTCCTAGGAAGAAATGCCCGAAATTTCTGGCGATTATGCCATTGTTTCGGTTGTTTGTGCCAATAGATTTAAGTTTTTTTTTTAATATATTTAAAAAACCAAAAAAGGCCCGAAAAATAAGCTTGGAATTTAGAATCGAAAAAAAATCGGGAATTGTTTCCAAATTATAATATGGAAAAACATCTGAACTTTTGTTTACTGTAAAATTGAAGAATTTCAAATTCGTTACGATAAAATGGTTTGCCCTTGTATGGAAGGTAAATAAAATAACATTCCGTATAAGGGCAAATCATTTTATCATAAAAAAAAACACCATTTGTACCTTATCCGGACATAATGTCCATGGAGCTCTGTTCATGGAATAATATCAAAAACAAATTGAGTGAAGGAAATCTTTGCAGATATTTTCACAGGGGAGCATTTATTTTCTACTCAAATCTGTTCTGTTATATTTTGATGATATTGCATTGAATCTGGATCACGGAGATTATACCCAAAAAAATTTGGAAATAAAGCCCGAAAAACTGCTAAAATTTCGGGTGTAATTTTCAATTTCTTTCGGGCTTTATATCCAAGCCATTCGGGCATAGTTTCCTTCGCCCAAATTCGAGAGTTTTTCCCGAAATTCAATGCTTCAAAAATTTCAAGCTTTTTTGCCATTTTTTTTCAGGCGTCATCACAGATCCTTAAATATCACCGTAGCTCAATATCTCCATCTATTCGAGCTAAATAAAAAAAAAAAAAACAATTCATGTGTTGTTTTGGTCCATTTATGATATCAAAATGGCGACTTTATTATAAATTAAAATATTCTTTGGTTTATTTAGCTGGATGTTCCTACGTATGATTTAAAGTACGTAATAAAAAATGCATAAAAAATAATTTAAGAAAAAAAATGCTGTCTTACTACTGGCAATTCTAATAACTAAATACTTACTAAAAAATATGCATGTGTGTAAAAAGTTAAAAATTATACACGAACGTGTTATAAAAACAGTTCAAGACTTATTTCTAATAATAAAGTAACCAAAAATAACATACATTAAAAGAAAAATATAGGCAAAACTATATTAATCACTAACTATTTTTGATAAATTGCACCATATTCGGCCTATAAATTCGTTCGTTATGTAAACTAATACTACGTTCACATTGAGAGCTAAATGCGCATTTACGAAATTGAATGTATATATTTGTCTCTTTTACTCTTACAAGGAGCATACGGCCACGCATTCTAAATTGCTAATGCGCATTTCGTTAAATGCGCATTTAGCCCTCAGTGTGAACATAGTATAATGCTACATATTAATAGTAAAATTAAAAACAAACGCATATATATTATACAAAATCAATTTTCCAAAGTTATCATAGGTTCTCAAAAAGAAAAAATATTTTCATAATTGTTTTGCTTAAAAATATTTTAAAGACTAGACAATCTCGTCCATTTGCTTAGAGTGCTATACTCAATGAAATAATGTATTTTTACAGTGTAATTTCAATTAAACGGCAACTAAAAATTAAAATTAAATTAAATTAAATTAAAAATTATAATTACAGAACAAACAAAATTGAATTAAAAACAGCGTTTAAAAATATAATAATTATAAACAAAAAATAAAAAAAGATATCTTTATTGCTTCTAAACAAAAGATGACTTGGATCAAAACAAGTGCTTACAATGATTTTTTTTTTAGTTTTTGTTTTTTAAGTATAAATTGGAATTGCTTGCTACTTTGAAAAAAAAAATAATAACTACAGTGCTAGCTAAAAGTAAACGAACATATATCAAAGTGCGTTAAAATAAGTTTAAGTGTATGTATTACATTTAAAAAAATACTGCTTCGATTCTAGCAAGTCTACAAAATATCTGCTTATGTTGAATATACTACGAGTAGGTATTTTTTTCTTGTGTGTTCTTAATTCTTTCATTGAATGTTTTTTTTTTTTATGTTAGTAAGTTTTTCATGTTGCAATCGTTCTTTGTTATATATTATGTATAACTCATTTTCATAAATATTTTTAAAAATAAATTTTTAATGTATTCTACAAGCTATTTAATGAATTATATATCACAATTTTTATACAATATATTTTTTTATAATAATGTTGATCTAAATTTTTGGTGCTTTTTTTAACATTTGGTCATTTTCTTTGGTGAAGTTTAGTAAGAACCGGGGTCTGACTTAGAAAAATATTGACTAAAACTTGTAGGGATATTCTCGGGAGTGTCATAGAATACGAATAGGAGAGAGTATCTTAAATAAGCTCCTAAGAAAGCTAGGCTGAAGATCTGATAGCATTGACAGGCATAAGGAGAGAAAACATAAGCCGAGCTAGAGGCTAGTGAAATTTTGTCCACTTAAGGACAAAATAGTACATGGCAGATATTAGAAGCGAAGAAAAACTTTTTCATTATTATTTCATCTAAGAGAATAATGAAACGAGTATAATAGATCAATGGGACTAAGAATTCTTTAAGCCTGATCTTATACATAAGCTGAATGATAAGAGTTCCATCCATTTTACAGATTACTTCCGTCTTCAAAAAAATACTTTAAAAATGGAAACTTAAGCAAAGGCTTAGTCGCAGATTTTCTTTACTGCAATAGTATTCTATGAATTGCACAAAAATCATGTTGCGAATTATTAGTGCTTTTTTATGAAATTCTTATATATATTGTTCTTTGCAATAGAAGATCCTCCAAAAAGTTTCAAGGGACAAGTATATGTAAGATAAATCCAAATTTTTCTTCTGCAATTTTATTTACGATATGTAGTTTTTAATTTGAAAAATGTTTCCCTCTTCGATCATTGCTAACGATGCCTATTTCCTGAAAGGGAAAAATTTCTATATTAAATTATATTGTCATAAGCCTAAATATGGAAAAAACACTGAATGAAAATTCATTAAAAATTTACGACTTTGGTACTTCATCGCTTATGTAACACGGATAGGTGTGAATATTAGGTCTGTTCCCGTACTCTAAAGTCTTAGTCCAATTTACCAGTTTTGCAGGTTTTAGTCCGAGAAGCGTTCCCGTACTCGAAAAATTGGAAAAAAGAGTGTGCAATCGAGAGAGAAAAAAAATGTGCCCTC
Source organism: Coremacera marginata (assembly GCA_914767935.1). Taxonomy (NCBI): domain Eukaryota; kingdom Metazoa; phylum Arthropoda; class Insecta; order Diptera; family Sciomyzidae; genus Coremacera; species Coremacera marginata. Next base: position 18,372,444 of record OU612047.1, read on the forward strand.
CCTGTCAAAAGTTGCATGTCTGGCAAAAATGGCAAGTGTCAAACTGCTTAAAATCAGCTGATTGCAAGTTAGCAAAGAAATTTCAAAATATCAAAAGGTCTGGGAAATCAATAAAAACTATTAGAATAGAATAAAAACTAAATATAAATGTTAATTTGAGAGCTAATTTCAAATTGTTAAAAATGTTTAGCATGCCGTCTGCGCTGCCGATGCTTCACATCAAGTCAATTACGACTTTATTTGACAGTTTACACAATTTTAGTCCGAAAAGCCTTCCCATACTTTTATATATTTTGCTATATTTTTGAGAGATTTTTTTCTTACTCTCACGCTTTTGACAGTTTTACCATTTTTAGTCCAAAAAGTACGGTATTAATAGCAAAGTCCTTTCAATAGGTCAATTATAAGGCTAACATTGATTAACCGCATGTTTATGTAAACCGAAATCAGCACTATCGTTCGTGAAAGAAATGAGCAACAATACTTTTTGTTATGAAAAAATGTATTGCTTATTGTGTCCCACACGAACGAGAGTGCTTCTTTCGGATTACATAAACCTGCGGTAAGATTCTGTCATTAAATTAATTTTATTCCAAGTAAATTAATTTTATCGTCTTTAGCTTAGGTTCGAACTTGAAAATATGGGTGCTATTTTAGACATTTTTGTTAGTAAATTATTTTTTCAAATTAGTCTTTATTATTGACACTCACATTGATTTTGATTTGCCACATTTAGGCAATATTTGTCTTTTGATTTCATTTTTTTTTTTACCTTACTGATTATTCGATGATCGATAAACAGTTCGAAACATTAATCAATCAATGTACCAGATCTTGTCTGACACGAATGAATATAGTTTTAGGTTTGATTTTTAAAAAAATTTTGTATTACAAAAACTTAGATCTGAGATTCATGCAACTATGGCATAGTTTCCGGTCAATTCAAAGGGACTCGTCTTGGACGAGTGCGTAAAATTATTCTTTGGTGAAAAATCTACAGGAATATCCTGTGGAACATGGCGCTCAATGGTGTTGACATTGTTGTTGTTGTTGCTGCTGCTGGCAATTGTGCTGTAAAAATGCATTGGCACCTGTGTGCTTACGCCCATATCCGTATAGGACATGCTTGCTGGCAACGCACAGCCAGTTGGAGGTGTGCGTATAACGCTTATGCGCTTAAAACGTTCATAATCCTCCTGGGACATGGGATTCGTGACCGTGGTGTAGCATTTCTCTTGCTTGCATGTTGCCGATACTTCCACCATAGTAGTGCTCATGGTGATATACTCCATGTTTTTGTCGGTGGCTACTCTAGAGTTATTAAGATTGAGTGGTTGTTCTGTAGCAGAGTTAGTTGAGATCATGGGATTGGCGCGTTTCTGCAGTAGCTTGGAAGCCAGCGTAAATTTGGCAGATTCACCACCATTTGAGATCTGTGCAGAGATGGTTTTAGTTGTTTGTGTGCTAGGTGAGGAAGATGACGATGATGATGAGGATGAGGATGAATTGCGACAGGAACGTGTCTCCTTGTCCATTTTGTTATGATTCTTCATGCAAGAGGATTCCTCGTGCTTGTAAAGGTACGACTTGAGTGCGAAGGCCTTGCCGCAGCGGGCACAGGAGTGTGGTTTGGTATTGGAGTGAGTTTGAATGTGGGCACGCAGGTTAGATTTATCAGCAAAGGCCTTGTTGCAGACATTACATTTGAAGGGTTTTTCACCTAGTGAATGAGAATAAAATAAGTTGAGTTGTTATATATTTTTTTTCAAGAGGTTTTCTTCGGAGAATCTGTTTGACCTACCGGTGTGTGTACGTATGTGTCCTTGTAGCAGCCATGGACGTGAGAAACATTTTCCACAATACTGACACTCGCAGCCCTGGTTATGGGTGCGCACATGCATGGAAAAGGCCGGCATTGAGACATACACCTTCTCACAGTAAGGACAACGCCGCGCCTTCTTGTCCATTATAGAGCTATTGGTTGGAAGTAGAAAAAAGATTAAAATAAAAACTATTGAATTTGCGATTAAATGAAAATTAGCAAAAAATACATAAAATATGGCAATTATGACTGCCTAAAAGCTCAAAAATAGTCCGTTTCAATTTCTCTAAGTTTCCCGAAGTACTCGAGTAATCCAAAATATAGACCTATACCAATTTGAACCGACATTTCTTAACCTTCTTCAGAAATTTTTTTCAGCTCTTTAAGTGTAACTTACCGATGCGTTTGCCTGTGACGCGCCAAATTTGACGATGTTGAGTACTTTTTACCACACTCCGGACATATATGTTCATCATCCAGCAGTCCAGACAGCGAACCACCTGAATCCGATGCATTCATTTTTCCCCCATCACAGCCCAGATGATCCAATATATGTTCATCACTGCTGCTACCGCACATAATGCTGAGATTGCTGCTGCTACACGAAGAGTGCTCATCAAAGCGGGAATTGTCGGATATGGTAGAGCGACGCAATTTTTTGCGATCGAAGATCTTGTGACTATAATAGTTGGAGTCATCATCGGAAGAGGAATAGAATGCTACAGAATTGATTGTCGTTGCTGCCGACTGGTTTTGAGCTGCAGCTAGTGTTGTCCGTGTTGGTATTGTCACTCGACTCTGCTGCTCCAATTTTGCGCTGTTGTAATCTGGCGTCTTGCGACTGTTTATATAATCCTTAATTTCGCTTACATTGGTTGTGCTTAGCCGTCCAGCGGCCAGTGTGACCTCCGCCAACTGCGTGAGGTTGTATAATTCTTCTGGTATAGCAGTTGTTTGTTCTTTGGTCATTATGTGGTAGGACTTGACTGTTGAAAACTGAAAATATATCGTTTGAAATTGATGAGTTGAAATAAAGTTTTTGTTTTTTTTTTAATAAAAAAAAAAAAATTGTGATTTCAGAAAAAAAAATATATTTTACTTTTCTGTTGAGTGGTTTTAGTAGTGGTTGGAAACGTAAATTATCATAAATGTATAGTAAAATAAAGTACAACTATATTTTGAACTATCTAAGAATATTTCAATGCAATCTATGAATAGTTTTTATGAAAGTAATCACTGAGGTGTAGACCTGGGTAACGCAGTAAAAAATTCATCGACATCAACTCAAGCACAGTTTATTGTATCAGCGCAATGCGTTAACGCAATTGCGTTATAACGTAGTTTGAAATGTTAAATTTCCTGTATCAATAGGAGTTTAGCCAGAATTCTTTGAAGAATGAAGCTAAGCGGGCAAAATTAAAAGGCTAAAAAAAGGATAAATCAACACTTTTGAAGCTAAAAAAAGCCAAATTGTACAACAAGGATTCAAATGCTTTATCTAATATATAAAAAATCTTGTTTTTATATCTTGTTTTTGTTTCGCGAGTAAAAGAAAACACTAAAATTTGAGAGAGCATCTCTCATCCAAAAATTCCAAGCAACCAATAATTTACCCAGCGGCAAATTTACAGAGTATTCCAATATTTTATATATGACAGGCAGTACACTTGTGTTATGTTATTCATATATGAATTTGAACGTGAAGTTGCATATGGGAGAATGAAGCTCGACTACTTGTTTGCATACTTTGTTATTGAAAATGTAGCTCCTGTGCTTGACTAGGAAGCTTTACTACTCGTTGGCATATTTATAAATGTAGCCCGTCTGCCTACAAAGCGGCCATTGTCTTCTAAAAGTAAGTTGAAAGTGGATACGAACATGTGTACATTACAGCCAATGAGTGTATTGCCTTTCATCGATGAATGAGCAATTGCCCATTTTCCGGCGGGGGTCGTAGCATAATGTGGGCAAGCCCATGAGAGAGAGAAAAAAAGATGGCGAATCTTCAAAAGTTTGACAGACAAGTATCCTAAGTGAGACATGGGGCAAACAAGTACTGTTGCTGTTCTCTCTCTTGCTCTCTCTTTCTCTCTCTCTTTCATCAGAGGTCGCACCGATCGAAATCATGACTTTCCTAAACTCTATTTAAGATGTTTTGAAACAAAAAAACAATTTTTTCCGACTTTTCAATATACAAATTTTTTAAGAAAAGTATTTTTTATTAACTTTCTATTGTTAATACGTCATTTAAGCGAATATTTGTTTTTTAAATTTTATGTTTTTTTTTTAATTTTAAGTGAAATACTTAAATATAAATTTTCATAAATTTTTATATGAAAAAAATTTTGTGAAATATTTTTTCTTCTGTTATGTTATTTTGTGCTTATTCTTTATATAAATAATTTCCACTTATAATTTGGTCAAGATTTTCACATGAATAAGTTCTCGTTAACAAATTGCTTTTTGTTGTTTTGGCGACTCGTTAACGAATTGCTTTTTTTAGTTTTGGCGACTCGTTAACGAATTGCTTTTTCATAGTTTTGGCGACTCGTTAACGAATGGCTTTTTTCGGTTTTGACGAATGTATAACGAAGCCGAAAAAAAGTTAGCCAAAAAATGATAAAAAAAAAAATAATTTCGAACTTTTGATAAGCCAAATCTTTCAAAAAAAAATACCTAAATAACAAAAAAAAATATTTTTTGAACCAAGTTGGGGTTCGAACCCATGCCCGCGAATGTTGGCTTTTATTATCAAGCAAATTAAGCAAGAAACATTCAGCATCTGAAGTAGCCGAGTGGGTAAGGTGCCGGACTAGCATTCAGATGACGTAGCATTCAATTCTTGACGTGGTAAGCTTGAAATTAGTTTTTTTTTTTTATTTTTTATATGACTTATATGATTTGTTATCGAATTGCTTTTTTAGTTTTGGAAACTCGTTAAAGAATTGCTTTTTATAGTTTTGGCGACTCGTTAACGAATTGCTTTTTTCGGTTTTGACGATTCATTAACGAAGGAGTAATTTCTCCCGCTCGCGATATTATAAATGAATCGCTACTAATAATTGCTAATGAATGAAATGTACGAGAATGCGATTCGTAAGCGATAATATTTTGTGTGTTGGGTTAAAAGATCTTTTTTCCCCCCATAGAAGAGAAACAACAACAAAATACAAAGCCACATAGCTCTGTAGAAGCTTTTCACTTTTTTTCTCAGTCTCTGTTCAAGCCATACAGCTCTGTTGAGAGTAGAATGCGAGAGTGAAAAAAGGTCAAAATTTTAAACAGAGCTTTGAGGTTGGTGTTTTTTCTTTCCTAGCTTTTTGGACACACTCGATTAGCGTTGCTAATACAAAATAAAAAAAAATGGTTTCTCAATAGAAGTGCATATTTTTCGGTTTCGATTTAGTATTAATCGAATTTCAAATTTCAAAAATATTTCAAAATTGCCACAAAATTTAAATTGGGTAGAGTACATAGGGATACCCTTCATTACGAAAGTTAAAACTTTTTTCCCCAATGGGACAATGAGAAACAACAAAAAAATACATAGCGACATAGCTCCGTTGAACATCGTTGTTGAAGCATAATCGAGGAAGAGTAGAATGCGAGAGTGGCTCAGACACTTCTCAAAGAACTCCGCTGGCCACTACCACCGTTCTTTCTGTTCTGGATGGATGGTCGAATTTCGGCCACAGGCGATATTAGTAAACATAAATATCATAATTTTTTTTTTATTTCATCAATTTATATATAGCTCTAAAATTGTTCTCCCAATATTTGTACTTTTGGCATTATTTTTTTCGTATTTTAGTTATATTGTCTCTATAGGTTTTTGCTCGATAGCTCCTTAAATAATTTTGAAGCTATACATTGCCTAGCTAGCAACAAATAGAAAATTAAACATATGCACAAGATTGGCCAGATATAGACCAAAATCACTAGATAAACCTTTTCGTCAAACTAAAGAAACTCTCAACCCTGAAAATCAATGTTCTCCTTACATTTTTAAATCGTACCGGGTGGCTATAATGGCTTGCATCTTAACCATCCAGCACTACATACTTCAACGAACACGATACTGATATCTGCCTGCAGCAGTATCACCACTCAAACCAATCAACCCACCATGGTTAAAATTCCATACATTAACAACCTACTTTCCCATCAATTCCATCTATTTTCACTACACATCTTTGCACTTTTTAGTGGTAAGCTATTTTTATTTACTATAAAATTTTTTCTTTAAACATAATAACTTATTTTTTCCAATGCAATTCATAAACATTTTATTTATAATTCTTAAGATGCATAAATTAAAAATTATTTTGACATGAGCAAGTATCAAAGCCAACAAAATGTCATAAATATTCTTATTGCCAATAAAATATTTAAACTGATAAATATTAGAACAAAAAACTGCGATGTACCTGCATATAAATAAATATAAAATCTAGCATTTCACTGTCTTTACGACCCAAGGCCATACAAACAAAAAAACCATTGAAACAGGTATCATCAATGAAAATATTTGAGATATTTGCCTAAAAAATTCACAATTAAAATACAACCACTACAAAAGCAATTAAAAGTACACAGATCTTCAATAATTTTGAAAACTTTTTATAATGTTTCTTTTTTCTTAGAGAAATTTTTTTATATTTTTTTTAATGTTTATTTTGTTGTCTCTCGAACGCATGCTCTCAATTTTAGTGTCTGATTGAATATTCGGTTTCGGTTTGGCCAGTTTCGGCCCATTTAGTCAGCTACGGCTGCACGGGCTCATGTGGTTGAAACCAAAACTTCAAAATAGTATGCAAAATCTCATATTTTGTATGACACACGACCAAAAATGTTTAAAAAAAAATCAATTAATATTTATTGTATACTAAATTTTTTATTCTTATATGTATGAAATGTTATAAAAAATTTTTATTTTTATAAAATACTTAGTTTCGACTTCGACCGCATATTACAAAAAAGGTGGAATTTTTGCCGAAAAATTTCAGTTTCAGTCGCACACTACTATAAAATGCAAGTTTATTAACGACAACAACACACCGTAAGCAATTTTCACAATTTTTCTTCAAATCAAAACATTTAGAACGAACAAGCAATGTTTTTTGTTTTTTTGCAAAAAAAAAAAAAAAAAAAATTTAAAAACAATTCGACCCACTGTTTACAAATATTTCAATTTAGTTTTTCTATTGAACTAGATCTGCACGTATAGAATAAAAATATTTATTTTTATTAATCGGTTCACGCTGATCTTTATCCTTAATTATGAATTAGTAAAATAATTATAAGGCTGCATCTGATTGTAAGAGTATGGGTATGTGTGTGTGTGTGAACATGTGTTATGCGTACCACTCAAATGTGGCCTCATTTTATATAATTATTCATTCGTAAATTCGTCTGAAAAATGACGCACTTTTGTATTTAGCAGGTTGTTTGACCTGTTTTCCCCACCAATGTTTTTATTTTTTGTGTAGACAACAAATATTTTCAAATTAAGCAAGGAAGTGGATTATATTAACAGGCCGTTGTTCTTAATTTAGCAACTGATTAAGTTGTGAAATATGTCGCAATTTTTGTTTTTTCGACTGGATTTCAAAATTCTATTATTGCACCTTGTCTGATTTGAAATATGAAATTAAATAAAATGAAACACTACTTCCTATTTTTTGGCGGTTTTTGCATTCATCTAACATAACTCATTTTTGCACTTTAGAGCGAGTTTACTCGTATTTTCTATAAAAACGGGACTGGGAAAATTTGATCGTCGAATCTGTCATCGGTTTCGAAAAAAAATTTCACTGCCTGATCGCTGTCAAAAAACTCAATGTACTTCTTATGGGAATTTTGTTTTCGTTTCTACAGCATACTGAGCTTAAGAGCAAAAGCTTTTTTTTGAAATTGATAATAAACAATATAGAGACATTTGTCAAATGGATTCCTAAAAAAAAAAATATTTGCTTTTACCACACAAGTCGTTTTGTCAAAATTATTTTTATAAAAAAAAAAAAGAATTAAGCCGCTTGTGTCAGACAAGCCGTTTTGTTAAATTAAAATGTGGTGAATTTTTCAAACTTTGCTTTTTGACTAAACGACTTCTTTCAAAAAAGATATTTCTGAAAAAAAGTCGTAGTTAAAAAAAAAACGAAATGGCCATTTCAGCCCTTGAAAGGACTTCGACTGAGCTTCTTATGATCAATTGTGTTGTGCGTATTGTGAAATTTTTGAAGATAAATGATGGACAACTGAGCCGACAAAGCTTTTCATGGCAGTTTTTTTTACTCTCGAGGTTTGCCATTGCCTGCAGAGAGGTGACGGCCGAACAGAAAAAAAAAATTCAATTGAAGAAAACTTTCTGTGTCAGGTGGGAATTGAACCAGGTTTCTCTGTCGTATGGGCCACGCACTCTACCCACTGCGCCACGGCCGTCAAAGGTCGTAGTTATTGCATTTAAAATATCGTTTATTACGATATTTTGAGCTTAGTGTTATTCTTTGTCGCCACAGAATTTTGACCCCAAACACATCAAACTTATATTAAACAGCTGAATACCCTGAATTGTATGGGAGCCCTCCTAAGGAGTGGTCGGAAGGGATAGGCACCAAGGGGAAAAATACTACACTTGAAAAAGTACTGGAGGTCGGTCGTACATATTAACTCTCTCCTACCCACCTCATGAGGGAAAATATTGATTTCATTAACAGTAGAGCGCATTGTATGGGAGCCCCTAAGGAGGGGTCGGAGGAATAATTCACAAGGAAAAAATGTTCCTCCATGAAAAGCCATTTGGGTCGGTCCTACATATTAACCCTGTTCTCTTCTTCCGAAAAGGCTAAAAATCGATTTAATTAACTGCAGGGGGATTGAGTGCATTGTATGGCAGCCCCCTAAGCAGGGGTCGGAGGGGATTAGTTCTAAAAGAAAAATGTTCCTGTTTGAAAAAGAATGGATGTCAGTCATACATATTAGCCAACTCTTGCCCTCCTGAAAAATGTAAATATCGATTTCATTAACTGTAGGGGGCTAGGGTGCATTATACAGGATCCCCCCTCAGAAGAGGTCAAAAGGGATAGGTTCTAAGGAAAAAATGTTCCCCTTGGAAAAATAACAGAAGTCGGTGATACATTTTAACCCTCTCGTGCCGTCCCCAAATGGGGAAATATTGATTTCATTAATTGCAGGGGCTTAGTGACTCGAAAAAACTGAATTCATATTCTGTTTCAGCGACCTCCAACACATAAAAAAGTCATGAAAAGTAATTTTCAGCGACCTCCAAACATAAAAAAAGCCATCAAATATGCAGCCAGCTAAGGCATTAGATCATTTTCTCTCCATAACAAATACATGTTAAAAATTTGGACATATGCTGTACGGTTGCAGCCGTCGTCAATGTATTTAGGCTATAAATCTTTAAAAAACTAATTTTTTTTTTCACAATGTTAACAAACGACTCTGTCAACTGAAAACTAGTTCAAGTGGTATGAACGATGTGTTAAATAAAAAGCTCCTTTTTGCTTAACATGTTTAATCAAGTCGGTCTGAACATGCTAAAACCGTATCAGAAAACCACTATTTACAAATTTTCATGCAAATCGGATAAACGGCTTAGGAGTTTTAAGACTTTTTTAAATATTTGTAGTACAGCGCCTTTTGGTGTTGAAGATATAGAACAGAGTAGATAAGTTATAGAAAACTCACCGTATTCGAAAACCTTTATATACAAATTTTCATGCAAATCACAAAACACAAACTGTAAAAAAATGCCTGGAACCTGATCGCAGCGCCACATAACGGGTCCAATTGTGAATGTAAACCATTCAGGGACCTAAAAAAAATTTCATCAAAATCTGTGCACCTGTTTATGATGAGTTCAATAACATGTACAGAAGAATTCTATATAAAAATATAGGTTTTTGATCTCAAAGTTTTTTGCGAATAAATCGTTATTTTGAAAGAGTAATTTTTTACAGGATAAAGGGTATCCTATATGTGGCGACCGTGGTGTAGTGGTTAGGGTGTGTAGCCCATACGCCAGAGAACCCTGGTTCAATTCCCACCTCACACAGAAAGTTTTTCCAATTAAATTCATTTTTCTGTTTGGCCGTCACCTCTCTGCAGACAGTGGGAAACCTCAGAGAGTAAAAACTGCCATGAATAGCTTCTTGAGAACATAAGCCGCTCGGAGTCGGAATAAAACTTGGAGGTCCAGTCCTTGATCATTTGTGTTCAAACATTTCACAACACACACACAATTGATCATTAGAAGCTCGGTCAAAGTCCTTTCAAGGGCTAAAATGGACTTTTTTGGTTTGTTTTTTTAGATTGTAAAGATACTTGAAAAACTGAATTTTTCATGATGTCTGATAAAGTCTTACATAATAAATTCAAATTTGATCAAGTTATTATAAATAAAAATTACTATGAAGAGAAAATCCATTTACAACCACAGTTCATGATAATACAAAATTATTAGAATCCACAATATTCCCCGATTAAATCCTCAGTTGCAACATAAAAGCAGCAATGTCAGTAAAGGTTTGTTGTTTAGTTTTTCCAAAGTTCAAAATCCTTACAAAAACAATAAACAAATTGCGCCTGTGCGCACACTTGGGCCCAGCGTATATCTACGCTCTATTGTCTTCATCTGCATCTATTTTAAAGATTCATAGTTTATATTTTAGTTCAAACTTGAAAACGTTAAACTAAACAAGCCCATAAGATCCAATGCCACACCAATATAACGACCCTCACGTTGCGCTACTGCATGCATGGACGAACAGAGGTAAGCAAATTAATCTGACGGATACACAGAAATAAACAAGCTATTCGTGCATTAGTGTGCATCTGCGTGCATTGTTGTCGTTAACTTGCACCATATTGAAAAGATCAATTTGTTGGGATGCAAGAAATAATTGTGTAAAATAACGTTGAAAAAAAAAGAAAATTTAACACCAACTTGAAACACTACAACACAGAAATCAAAGAGGTGCAGCAAAAGTTGAAAAATTATGATCCTTTTATCGAAGTAACATTAAATAGCAATGAAATTTGTACGTTAAATAAAACTAGCAACCATTTTTTTGACATTTACAATTCTTAATAACTTTCAAAATTCTCAACAAGAGATTCATGGCGATTTCAACAAATTTTCTTAATAAATAACAAATAGCGTTATATTTTAGTTGACATTGATTGCAGAATATATATTAGAAACACCTTTGCATGCAGTATGTTCGTTTGTATGTTTGTAGCTACAATAAGAGGAAAATATTTTAAATCATCTAACAAATTGGTGTGTTTTACGTAGAAATTTTCTAGCGTTTAACTTTTTGTATGCACAATTATGTGTACATAATTTGTTTGTGTATCTTTAAAATACGCAAGACACTTGCTCAAAAAGATTTGCGAAAAGATTTTCAAAATGTCAAAATGGCGTATAAAAACAATAATAAATTGAAAATAATTAACAAGTGCGCCTGATGCGATTATTTCGTATGAGTTCCTGTTGCTTACGTCTTTAAAACAGCCTCTAGATACTATATCTATCTGTGTATACATATATGAAGCAATTATTTTGTGTTAATTTTACAATGATTTGCAATTAATAAAGACATGTTCTGATGCATTTAATGTTTATTTTGAGACGTATGATAAAAATAATAGGTAAAAAGGATAAAAATAACAAAAAAAAAAAAAAACAAACAAAACAAACAAATTATAACAATACTCCTCGAGGACGTATTTTAGCCTAAAATGACACACCCAATTAAAGATACCTTAAATGACATAGTAGTGCGAATTTAAATTTGTGTAAGATGGCATAACTTCCAATTAGAGGGAAACGTTCCAAGAAACAGTGATTTGTTAAACATTTTGTGTAATGGTATAAGTAGTTGGACTAAACTTCTCACCAAAAATCTTGTAGGTATTAGGTCTGGTTCTGATTCCTTTTTTTTTACATGCAATAACAATAGAGTTCCGCTACTACAGCTTTATTGCACTTCCTCAGCATTAACCCATCTAAAGCCACTAACCCGTAATCATTGAAAAAAAAATATCAATGTTATGGATACCCGTGACCACAAACAAGTTAATGTGGGAAAAATTTACCCACCAATAAATGGGTTGGGCTCAGGGACAACACAAGACGTAACAACTAACCATGCGTATACATAGATCTAATTACACAACTAGTTTTAATCTACTTTTGAGTGGACCTTTTGACAAATTAACATCAAAAACGCTGCATTTGTTAACAAAGGAACTCATGCGACTTAAAGGAGCTGTAGCCATATAACTTGTTCTACTAAATGGCAAATAAATTAAGTTGTTAGCGTTTCTACTGCTTCTACGACAGCTTAGAATAGCTTAGACCTAGGTCTTTGACGGTGTCTACACGACTCAAGGCAGTATCTTTAATCTTATAATCAAAAATAAAATTATTCCTTTTTCGCGAAAAGGTCATAGTTTGGCATTTATCTAGATTTAAAAACATATTATTTTTTGAACACCAAACTTCAAAGGATTTTAGATCAGACTGGAGTAGATCTGAATTATCTCTAGAATTAATCGTTCTGTATATTTTCATATCATCGGCATAAATAAGCAGATGAGAGTGTTCAATGACGTCATTGATAGCTAAAATAAACAGAAGAGGACCAAGGTGACTACCCTGAGGAACACCTGATCCAGCAATAAATTCAGAAGACAATGCGTCTCGGAAACGTATTTGATATGATCGCTCCACCAAATACGATTTGATCCAGTTCACAAAATATTGTGGAAATCCCATTAACTCAAGTTTAAATAAGATTAGATTGTGTGGTAGCTCCTTGAATTAATCTATTGCTTTTATTGCATTCTTTTTCTTCTTGCATTAGATCTATATATTATCAATGATGATATTTGAGTTGCGAAAAGAATCATCAAATTGAGTAGAAGGTTGACAAAAGACTTCCTCAAAATGATCCGCATATAGATTGCTAATTTCCCTAGGTTTGGATAAAATAGCATAGCCTTTAAAAATATACGAAGTTAACAAAGTCAAAGAATTTTTACGGGTATTGGAGAATTTTTTCTCCAATAAGGTTGGTATATACGAATAACTTGTAAGCTTCTTATGACTTGATTGAGAACTATTTCGCTAGCTCTTTCTCCAATTCCTCAAAAATCTGAGACTTTTGTCCAGCCGTTGTTCTCAAAGTTTATCATTTTCCTTTATTTTAGGCACATAACTTTCGATAGCGGTAAAAATGTGCTGATCAAAACTACATAGAATCAGCGCTATCTAAGTCCAAATTGAATAGAACATTTTTCCCGTTTATTGCATTAATATAACATATAATGCTTTTGTAATCAGCATACACAATGGAGTTATTGAAAGACTGGTTAAAAGTAATATTGGTGGCACAGTAAATAACTGTTAAAGCTGTATCCCAATAGGCAATGAAGCTAAGTCTCTTCTAATGAAGGCGTGCTTTTACTGCTACTTTTGGTGCCAAGACACATGACTTCCTCGTTGCTTCTGCGAGCGCTTCTATGAGACCTAATTTTTCGCTACCCATGGGTGTACAACAATTATATTTTTCCCACAAAAACTGCTTCTGCTTATATTTCAGGGTTACTTTTTCGTTAAAAGTTAAAATATATATTAGTTGAAAAATGCTGAATAATAATCAACGTCATGACTTAGAAATATTCTTATCGGGCAATAATATGTAAAATAAAATAAAATCACAGAATAAAATAAATAGGTAGGTATACGTAAAAAGAAATAAATATTGTTTTGGTTAACCTCTTCTTTAAGCCATTCTAAAGTAATGCTTATAGCAGACCTCTTTAAAGCAGGGAGAGCGGAAGGCCTGGAATATTTGGTCATTTCATATAAAAGTATGGGCTTGGATATGAGTAGGGTAAAGCCTTCGAAATCCACTTTAAGGCCTGCTAGTAGTAGCCCTTCGAAGGCCTGCCAACGCCTACTGGGATGATAAACAGTGCTAGTTAAAAAGTTTTGGTTACACACTTCAAGCGCCTGGTGTAGATCATTAGGGCCCCCCACACGATATTACATGTCGAATGGATCTGCCATGTCATCACACATGTACTAGTATCGTTTGTGTGGAAAATATAAAATCGGATGGACATGTCCCATGGAAGACAAAAATGTTTGACTTTTCTCTCGGTCTATCCGACACATATGCGATCGTTTGGGTGCGTGTCCATACAACTTTGAGATGCATTTTCTCATTTGATTAAAATTTTTGAGAGATGCACATCGCGCCCGAAAAATGGCTAACATAAAAAATGTTGGATTTTGAAAAGAATTTTTTGACATATGTATATAGAAGTCTCCCGGGAACTTAGAAAATAAAAAGTGAGCAGTTCAAAAGTGATTGCTAGAATCAATGCGTTCGTCATCTTTACGACACAAAATATCTACTGCGCTCGATGTTCACTCTTTGATGTGGCACCAACAAAAAAAGTACCGTTATTTTGTCAAACTACTTGTCCATGTCCTTTTAACATGTATGTTAGTATCGTCTGGGAGGCCCTATTGTTATAAAAGGTACTAAATAGTGTGAAGTCTATGGCATTAGAGAGGTTTACAGGAAGAAGATCGATTTTCGTCGATAATAAAAGAAATATTTAAACGGTTAAAGTCACCAAAAATAAAGACTTTATCTTTCTCCTTTACATTAGTACATTAGTTCACATAACTCTGTGTATGTTTATTTACGTGAGCCCGACGAAATCTTAATGATTCCAAAGAACACACAGAGACTTTTTTCTACATAAACTCGGATTATTCGATGTTCGAAAAGTTTATGGGTAGAGGTATATATGATCTCATTTGAAAGAAAATTGTGAGTTGCTATAAGAAGGTAGGTGGACTACCCGAGAAAGACCAGTTGAGAAGTAGTCTCGATAATTTCTGTTATTGGTTAATTGGTGCTTGAGCATTCGTAACTCGTATTAGCAGATGGACTTGAGGTGGGTGAAGCTATAGTGGATGGTTTTTCTCTAGGTGAAGGATTTGATGAAGGTGGGGAAGGATTTAAATATGGGAATGAATGAAATTGGAGTAGTTAGTAGTAGGCTCAGAGACACTTTTGAGTAGTTCTAGGGCTTGGAGGAGGAGTGCTTTTTGGAGTAAGGTTAAAAAATTCAGTTCTGATATAAATTTTAGGCTTAGATAGATGTTGTGAGCCATTAGTGCAAAAAAAAAAGGATGAAGAAGCTAAAGGCGGTTTTAAAACAGAAGAAAAATTGGGGAAGAAATTTGTTTTGAAGTTCAATTAGAATTTGGCAAAGGCTTTTTAGATACATTAGTTTTATCATTATTCTTAGCAGAATAAGCTTAGTAGAATAAGCATTATACTTAGACTTAATTGTCTTAATTTAACTTGTATGATGCTAATGTGAACTAGAATTAAAATTAGAATTAAAATAAGAATAAGAATTAAAATTATTGCGCCATGACATACCACAAACCTTGAATAAAAACCTTATACAAAACATAAATAAAAATTTATATATGTTCTTGAAAAAAGGAATTAATTTCATTCGCATTTTTTCCTTGCATAGACCTTGTAATAAACTTTTTTCAAGAATTATTCAAGGAACTTTAAATCCTCCTCTGTACATCAGTTGCTTATATAAAGCTTTACTCAAGGCATTTAGGTGAGATTGTTACATGGTATTGCTAGAATTTTAATTTAGATAGCGAAATAAAATGTTCATTATCTTGAGATTAGAAGCTTTCATTTTTTTTTTATAAAATTGTGGAGATTTTAAACTTTTAAAAATAAAATTTCTTAAAAATGCATTTCACCTTGAAAGGTATACAAACGTGAAGAACTCTCCTTCAAGGACTTATTTAAAAAAAGTTTAATAAACTTGTCAGTCTGAATTTAATATCCAAGACTGCCAACCTTAAAGTCCTTGTATCGAATATTGAATACTCTCATCTTTCTAAAATTCTATCAACACGATTTTAGGCAGTATTCTAGTGTAGATTTTTTTTTATATTTTTTAAGTTCAGACATTCAAGACATGCCCTTGAAAGATTTTTTGAAAGTTTCGATTATTTATAGTTTAAGTTTAGTTTAAGTTCTATTTAAGCTGTTTACACAGAGATGTGTCAACAGAATTGAGTTTAGTTGAGTTTGATATTTCGCAGAAAAAATCGTTCAATACTCTGAATGTACAATACGGTCTAAAAATTTTCATTTGAACGTAGCTTTTTTTCAAAACAGCATACTTTTAGGCATTTCTCAAATTGAGTTTTGATATACTCAGAAAGCAAACTGAGTTCAGTTCCAGGTCAATCCAGCAAAATTGTACTGGAACCTCTAGAGTTTATATTGAGTTCAGCGACCAAACTCAAGTTTGTACTGGATACTCAAACTTAACTCTGTGTGTGAACATGCTATTATAGCCATTTTAGTGGTTTGGCATCTACTCGTTTACGACCGGAACTCAAATCTTTAAGCGCGTTTTTCTCGAAACAACTTTTTTCTACACGTTTAACATGATTTACAACACCGATTTACTTAAAATTTAGTGTGGGCCTTTTTATATAACCCTCTATGGCCCAGACTAGAACTCTGTGCAAATTTGGTTTTTTGAAAAATTCCAATAAATGTGTTATTTTTATAAAACATTCGCTATTTCGAAAAAACAAAATTAATTTTTCTTTCCCTAGTCCGGGATATTCTTACATTCTTACTAATTAAGAATTTTTTTCAGGTGGCAAGAAGTGTTGCAATTGTGCCAAGATGGAGGGACCCTTTTTTTAGCATTCCACCCCCCCTCCCCCCACTCTACCAGACCGTAATTTTTTAAGCTTTTAATTTTATTTTTGCTTTCAATTTTTTTGTGTATTATGGAAATATTCATAAGCATTTAATAAAAAAAATGAATACTAAAAAAATATTTTTAGTTTTTTTTTATTGAATTTTAAAAAAGGCCCCAAATTTTTCCCTCTAGACTAGAAAACTGCCCTAATGCTTCGTTTTCACTATGGTCAAATGATGTCAATTAAATGAAAAATGACAACACGTTGGCAATTTTTCTACCTTTGACAATGTTAAAAAATTAAAAACAACCGATTTATCGAATTGAGCTGTACAGAAAATATAGAATAAATTTATTTATTTAGGTAATACTTCAATTAATTAAGTTTTATCTCGTCAAAAAACTGATATTGTGAAAACCAGGTTTAAGGCTGTTATTCTGGTTCCAGTATTCGAGCAAAACTGGTCAATTCAAAGAAAAATAATTGATTTAATATTCAAAGAGAAGTGATATATAGTATTTTATTATAATTATGCAATTATTTACATTAACACTTTTTTAATGGGGTCTCCCCTATTTTCCGAAAATCAATGGAAAATATTTTTATTTTCTGTAACGCAATATACAAACATAAATAAAAACTTAAAACAAAAACAAAGTACAAACAAACAAATAAAACTACAAACTCACCAAACGAAGCAGTACTTTGTTGTTTCCACCAATCCGCAAATCAAAAATTCGAACAAATGTCGTTAATTATAGATCGATGATTCAGGCGCAGTTGCGAATGAACCGACCCTACCGACCGACCAACCGATCGATTGACCAAACGGCTGACAGGCAAAAAGTTTCAAGCGTTACGAAGCAGAAAAAATATCACTTGAAAATATTGCAAAAATAATCAATCGCCGATACTTTTGCCGATCAGTTCAATAAACGTTTATTTCAGCAAAGTTTTCCCTCAGTGGTTTTTTTCCAATACTGTAGAATTTTTTTTATAATATTTATTATTCTTATTCCGAGTAGAAAGAAAAAAATCGCAAAATTTCAATACGATCATCAGCGATTGTTGCTTTAAGAACTTTGCCAAATTGCACAAAATAATAATAATCATAAATTTCGAAAATCGATTTTGAAAGACCGCGTGCAAAAATGTTAATTTTCACTTGAATACAAATGTCTTTTCTTTTTCGATTCTTGCTCAATTTAAAACAGTTTGAATAAATTTTGGATTTATCTGGGAACACATACGTTTAAACACTACAAAATCTCGAAAAGGACTGAAATGTTTTCAAAAATAACGCATGTAAAAACGAAAATTCGTCGAGCTGCGGCGACCAAAAAATGCCGATAGATACTCTTTGACAGTATCCTACCACCACCACCACCACCACCAACACCAACATCATCAACAGCATCAGCAACAGCAGCCAGTACTCGACATATGCAGCCGTGTGTTCAACGTGGTCTCCCTTGTCTGCGGCTGTTGAGAACAACGCTATTTTTATTTAAGATCGCTAAAGATCGGTGGAAAATTCTTTTGCTCAGTTATGGCCGATGAACAAGTGTGTTTCGTTTAGAATAAAAACAAAAACAAGAAAATACCATGCGTTGAACAACACGAGATTCGAGAAAACAAGCCAACAAACGATGTCTCGGTCTAACTCTCGTACATTGCCACAGCTATGAGTTGCTGATTTTTAAGGTGATCCTCACAGAGTTGACTGCTACAAAGGTGATGAAGATGCCGAGGACCACTGCGCAGAATCCAAGAGATCAACAGCATCTGCAAATGAAAACAGAGAAAGAAATAAAAAAATATCAAAAATAGACCAACTCAAATAAATTTATATGTGAAAATGGAAAATTCTCCCTCACCACGATCTGACAGTGTCAAAAAACTCACTATCACGTCCCATGCCGCCCCATGTTTCGCCAGTCTCTGTTGCGGTGCACTTAAGAAATATTTCATCAATTTTATATTGGAGAGAAGAAATATTTTGTTGGTCAGTAGAGTTCAATATAGCGCACGGGGTGCGCTATAAAATTGCACAGCAGTCCATATCGAACAGTATTAAAGAGCAAGTCAAGAATTTCTTCAACAATTTCAAAGCCTCTCAGTAATATAAGGGCAAGCATATTGTTTCAAATCTATTCCCAATCCTTGTTTATACAGAAAAAGTTCGCTCACCGCATCTTTATGTAATCCGAAATGAGCACTTTCGTTCGTGAAAGAAATGAGCAGCAATACTTTTGAAAAATGTATTGCTTATTGTGTCGCACACGAGCGAGACTGCTCATTTCGGAATACATAAACATGCGCTTAATTTTGTGTTTTAAGTAAGGATCAGCTCAATTTTTTTGAACATTGATTCTGGAAAGTATGAAATACTCGGATAGTTTCTTAAACTGTTTAAAAGAAATATATTTTATAATTGGATTGAATAAAATCATAGATACACCACTTCAAAAGTAAATCTATTGAAAAACGTACCGCTCTCGAATATTTTTTAATACTGACCACTCTGTGTCATTCAAGATGTTCGCGCTCAGCATGCTCAAAAGTTTACACAACTTTTCGTTAATGCTGACAGATATTCGAAATGATTTTTATTGTTTTCCCAATAAACCTTATTCTGAGCGCTCATATTTATAACTCTAAAAGGAGTAAAATTTCTGACGATATTATGAGCTCTCATAATTAACTATGTGTCAGAAAAAGAGTATTAGTGAGAGTATAAGAGTTACTGCCATTCATTTTAGTAATATTCTTGTTTGTGAAGGTTTTATGAGCACTCATAATTTTGAATCAGAAAAGAGTCTTATTTATGAAGGCTTTATGTGCGCTTAATCAAAACAGAGTCTTGTCTATGACTCCAAAAAGACTCTTAAATGTGATGGTTTTACAAGCGCTAATATTTATGAGTCAGAAAAGAGTCTGACATATGAAGATTTTATGAGAGTCAGAAAAGAGTTTTTAAGGCTCATTAACCCATTACGGACTGACCCATGTTCCCGTTTAGCTAGAATGATAAAACTTTCCAAAAATATTTGGTTTGGTCTAACTTAGAAAAAAAGCGAAAAATTTAAAAAAAAAATTATAACTCGCGTTGCCACCCCCAGATTTTTAATTTTTAAATTTAACGATATTGAACGATATTCCACAAGCAAAGTTGAGCATTTTGCAATAATATTGATCACAAGAATTTCCACAAAATAACAAAAAATATACAAAAACGCATTTCGTTAAAGACCAGCGTTGTGTTAACCCGCGGGAGCCACGTATGTCAGTCAAACTCCATAAAAATTCACAAAAGTTAAATATAATGCCTAATTAAATAAGACGATCGTATAAGAATAAAATTTTACTTTATTTTTTGTTTTTAGATATTTCAGAGGTTTAAAATTAGAGATAAAAAAAATGAAAATTCCCAAATTACCCAAGCTTGGAAATGTAAGTAAACGTAATTGTTTAACCTTGAGCGAAAACAGTTCGATTTGATAAATTGTTAAAATTTGATATTCTTTTTGGAGGTCATGAAAATCTATCACTGTATGACCTCCAGGTTAAGAAAAGTATACCGTTGCGTATACGTAACGCTGGACAAAAATGGGCTAATGATCATATTGCGAGCTCTTCTAAAATCGTCATAGATCAAACACTTATCTTGAGTCATAATTTTTAGGATTTTTGATGTGATCTCACATCAATATGAGTGAGAGTTACTTTTTCGATAATTAAAGCATTTTAATACAATTTTTGACGATCATTTTTATTTGATTTGACAGCAAAAAAGCAAAGCTTGAGGATTTAGTTTCAATGATGTCGTGAGTTCAAAACCAACGAGGGCAGAAAGTTTATAAATTATGAAATAATAATGTAAATAAAAATTACAAATTTTTAAATGAGCAATGAATTTTCATGTTAACAATTAAATTAAAAGAGTATAAGAGTTGCATTTGGTTCTTACACTCTGACTTATAATACATAATCGACTAATAATAATTGGTTAACGACAATGTTTTAACTTTTTTTTATAAAAACCCCGAAAGAATTCATAAAATGTAAATAATTCGGACTCTTATATGAGTCATATTTCGGATTAAAGCCTGAAATACAATAGCGCGATAGTACGATGCGCGGGAACTATGTGATTTTGTTACAAAACCTCACGTGCGTTGCCCTCTCAATCAATGTACAATGAGAAACGTTTGAGAAATGTAAATTTTGCAGTAACATTAGAAAAGTAAACAAATTCAAATATTGTCTTGCATTAGTCTTTTAGAAATGAGAAATAATATTGCAAATCTTTAATTGCTCTATCTTTAATTGGCCAGATATTTAGCTCTAGAAGAGTCAAAAAATCATAGATCCCGGTGAAGAAGAAGATGAAAACACTTTGAAAATGAGACGATTCGGAACGATTCGGATGAAGCGAGACGATTCGCTAAGGTTGCGAACATAGTGAACGCCGGTTCAGACAGGCAGGCAGATCAGATCAGATTTTCACATTGGAGCAATAAAGAAACCAAGTCATGCATCTCTTTTGCTCTAATGTGTTTTCTGATCTGATCTGCCTGCCTGTCTGAACCGGCGTTCACTATGTTCGCAAAATAAGGCAGCAATAATAAGCGTTGCTCATTTTAATGACCTTTTAAATTGTGTTGGACATCGAGCACTCTCGCTCTATTGTACTTCTGGCTTAAGATCAGTGCGCCTTTGCAGGAAGGGAAACTAGCATGAATCACAAAAGCAAAATAATTTTTGTTATTAATAATTCAAAGAATTCAAACTGCTTGGATGAGGTTTGGATAGAATAAGTGCAGCATTTAAATGCGATAAGAGGGCTCACGAGATCCACATTCAAATGGAAGTATATTAGTAAGAAAATGAAAAATTATTTTTCATAAATTAATATATGATTTATTTTGTTCGAGTTTGAAGAATTGGAGAAGCAGCTACAGAGCCGAGCTCAAAAATCAAGGGCGCATATGAAGATGACAGGAGGAGGTAATCAATTATATGGCATTGATGAGTCTGAGGAACAAGCATTGCAAACGTTTGGCCTGGCCGCTGTTGATGGCGTTAACGAAGTTGGAGACATGCTGTTTAACGTAACATCTTCTTTTTCATTTAAAAAATTGTCGTTTTCAACATTTACTTTTTTCCCCCCAAGGTTTTTGCTTTTCAAAAACAACATCACTCTGATTCAGAAGTTACGGTGATTGAAAAAAGTGGAGCTTCAACTTCAGCTATAGCGGCCATAACTACAGAGGAAGTTTAAGAAAGTGCAATTTCGACTTCAGCTACAGTGACCACTGCAGTACCAACAATCGATAGATCTGATTGTAGCCTTGATACCGAAGGAATTGAAAAATCTGTTGTAAAAAAATCAATATGTAAATGTTATTAAGGTATTTATAGTCGTTTTCACAGACTCATTCTCTTTTCAATTTAGATTTTGTATCTGCTGTTTTTGAGAAACATATTCTACCGTCTTTGAACTCCACAATCATGCGAGAAATATCGCATAATGTACGTAAATATAATGTTTAACTCATACACGCCAAATAATTAAATGCCTTCAATGTCGTCTTCTTTTAATTATTACTTTTTTCCTTGCCAAAACCCAAATAGATATTATTACTTCTTCCTACATTTGACCTTTATTAAGAAAACAACATAAAAAAAATACGGTTTCCTTCATAGGAAATTTATGTTACTTGATTTTAGATTGGTAACAAATATGGTGATAATTAAAACTTTAAGGCGGGACATGACATTCGCGGCAGAGAAAACAGACCTTGTTTTAAAAATTCATAACTCAGTCAAAAACAAACATTTTTCCAAAATTGTTTTTGCTATTGTAGAGAATTAAATAAATTACAAGAAAAAAAAATTCAAAAAAATATATTTTTCACTCCAACATGGTCTTATAGAGCTCCAAACTGGCGGCAGAGAAAAAAACGGGGCCTCGTTGTTGCAGCGCTGGGAGTTGCAAAAATTCTCCGATCTGGAAAAAATTACTTTTTTAAATCTTAACAAAATTGGTTATCGTATGACACGAGCTTTTTTTTAATTTTTGGTGATGTTCCAAATTTTAAAGTGTGTTTTTTCGAAAAAAATTTTGACTTTAAAACTTCATAAAAAATCGAAAAAAAAGCTCGTGTCATACAATGGCGAATCAAGTTTTAAAAAATACAAAAAATTTCGTCAAAAAATG
Source organism: Coremacera marginata (assembly GCA_914767935.1). Lineage (NCBI taxonomy): Eukaryota > Metazoa > Arthropoda > Insecta > Diptera > Sciomyzidae > Coremacera > Coremacera marginata. The sequence continues at coordinate 18,395,298 of OU612047.1, forward strand.
AACCCGCTAGTGCCGCAACCAGTACGAAAAACATGGTTTCGAGATAAACGCGTTCAAAGTTTGTGAACATAGAAAAAAAGGGAACCTTCAATCTGCCATGCCTGCTACGTACTGTATGACTTCGTTATCTTGTGTTGTGCTGTTTCTTATAGTTTTTTGCAATCGTTTAGCAATTCGGGCTTCACCCTTCAAGTAGGTACGAAAAGTCAGGTAGCAAGTAAAACCAGCTGCCGTACGTAGGTAGCGCAAAAATTAAAAATGCGCTCTCACTAATCCGGCTGTAACTTTTGAACCCGTAGGAATTTTTCCATTAGATCTTAGAATCTTAAGAATATTTACTAAAATACAAAATTATTAAAAAAAGTCGATTTCAAAAAACTGCCAATGTCATGTAACCCCTTAAGAGCTTTTGAATTTTTTTCTGAATACGAAAAAGTGTCAATTGTTACAAATTAATCAATTGTTTCTTTTATGACTCATATATATCTAATAAAAGTAAGGACTCAGTTCAGTGTACCTTTCTGGAAGAAAAAGCGTTTAAACTTATATATATTACGAGTAAGGCGCCTCAAGCTCCACAGAAAAACAGTTCTTTGGGGCTGGTCCCTCAAAATAATCCTTTGATTTCTCAAAATAAATCAAGATTTTATTAGATACTTATGAAAATTGAAGTTCGTTATAAACATTACTTACTGTATATGATTGAAGTTGTAGAGACTGCTGCCTTTCATTCCTGTCACTTATTAACCCTTATAAGCATTATTTAAAATGAAAGCAATATTTACAATAAAATTTAATAAATTACAATATAATAATGTTTAATTTTGAAAACTGAATTAAAAAATTTTGTTGTGACGTAACGCAAAACCTTCCTCCCCCCCCCCCCCCCCCCCGCCCCCCGCAATGTCACACTTTGTCATAAATGCTTCGACCCCCTCCCCAGTCACCCTCATAAACGTGTTATGTAAATTTATAAAGAGCCCCTAACATTAACCAAGCATTATTTTGAGGAACCAACCCGAAGAACTTTTTTTCGTGAGGCGCCTTAATATATATGAGTCTTAAAATAGTCATAAAAGACTCAGAATGTTTGCTGGGTTGCTTTCTTTTTCGAATATATAACAATTTCATCACACGTGTTGTTGCCGTCGAGCATAATGAACTTTACGTCGTCTTGTCAGGTGTTAGAAGAAAATTAAGAACAACAAAGAAACGAGAGAAGAAAAAAAAACATAAAAACACTTTAAATACAATAAAAAAATTAAAACATTTAAAAATAAATCAATGCTCTGTTGAGCCATTAAATTAAATTCATTAAATATTTGCAAAATATTATGAAATTATACAGCATTATACGAATTATCGAAAAAATCGTATTTTGCGTTACGTCACATAAATTTTCTCACAATAATTTATCATTATATGAATTATCGAAAAAATCGTATTTTACGTTACGTCACATAAATTTTCTCACAATGATTTATCGAATTTTATTCGAAAATACATAATGCGAAGGTACGAAGGTACGAAGGAGTATGTGATTGGATGAGATGTCATTATATTTAGCGAATCCAGTCTGTACATTAAAATCCCATCGATTGGAAGAATGGAAAGATATAAAATCTTTCTGGCCTTTGCTACCATTCGGCCTTCCGATTCCGATTAAGTATTTATCAACGGTAGTTCCATGGAGGAAGTCCGGAAGCATGGTTAGGTTAAAGTGAGTAGAAATCTCCCACTATTCGGCTTTCAACCGAAACCGAAACGGAGACCAAAACGGAAATTGTAACCGAAAACGAAATTCGGCTCTTTTTGTAATAATCGGCTGAAATCGAAACCGAAACTAGTAAAGACCTGACTATAATAGCCACATGCTGGCAGACTGATCTGTCAAAATAAAAGCGAGCCCATGTAAATATATGAGCATACCCATAATTGAAATTGCCACAGTTTCGTTAAGTTTCGTTAACTTTCATTGGCTTTTTGTAGAGCGATTCAAATAGCTCACAGCATAAGGCCTAACCAAAATAGACGAATCGAGACGATTGCAACTTGCCCAACGTCTGACGAGTTGAGACGCTAGCAGTTCGGTTCTTACGAAACAAAACGTATGGACAAGCTGTTTCGTTCAGCTTCGTTAAATTACGTTTGTTCATTTTGGGCAAAAACATTGAATTGCATTAAAACGAACATTTTCGTCTCTACTCGTTACGGAGCAACTCGTCTATTTTGGTTGGGCCTATAGGCAAAAGTCAAAAAAAATTTTTATTCAAATTTATTAAACAAATTATTCAAGCCAAACAGCAAAGGCTGCGATTGTTTATTTTTTTTATATTATTTTGTGTATAAATTTAAAAAATCGCACAATTAAACGCAAACATAACCGCAAATTGTATTGTGACACTTCTCAAAGCCAATGCATGGTTATTATGGGTATTTTTTATTATGACAGCCGGCTGACTTTCCGTTTAGTTTTTGGCATTAGAGTATGCCACATAATAGCCACATGCTGGCAGACTGATCTGTCAATATAAAAGCCCATTTAAATATATGAGCATACCCATAATTGGAATTGCCACAGTTTCGTTAAGTTTCGTTAACTTTCATTGGCTTTTTGTAGAGCGATTCAAATCGCTCACAGCATAGGCAAAAGTCAAATAATTTTTTTTTCAAATTTATTAAACAAATTATTCAAGCCAAACAGCAAAGGCTGCGATTGTTTATTTTTTTATATTATTTTGTGTATAAATTTAAGAAAATCGCACAATTAAACGCAAATAAAACCGCAAATTGTATTGTGACACTTCTCAAAGTCAATGCATGGTAATTATGGGTATTTTGTATTCTGACAACAGCCGGCTGACTTTCCGTTTAGTTTTTGGCATTAGAGTATGCCAGCATGTGTCTATTATAGTTAGGCTTTAAAGCCTGTATGACACTTCAATAAATTGATCATTGAAAATTATAACTAGAGCAGTTCAAAAATCACCAATGCATGGAATCAATTGGTGTGAGTGAGTACGCATATGGTACGAATTGGAGAAAAATTTGTAGGACGGACTGTATTTTCTTTGCATTTTTTTTGCCGTTTCTTTCAATTCGTTCTTCGTTAAGTTTCGATCAAATATTTATTGTGCTGTTAATAATTAATTTTACATTTTTAGAGCAAACAAAACTATTTAATATAAATGTATGTATTGGAAGTGATGTGTGTAGCTAATATTCATTAATTTAATGCAGCTGCTCTTAAAAACACCAGATATAAAAAAGTAACAACGTTTATCCTTTTCTTACAAAATATGTCTGTCCTGCTCACGCGCCACTATTTTACAGATTTTAAAATTGGACAAAAAAAATTAAGTATCATACGGGCATAATTATATGAAAATGAAAACTTTTCAAATAAGTGGCTGAAATCATAATATATCATAAAAATAAGAATAAAAAATTTCATATAAAATTAATATTAGTTGAAATTTTTCAATAATATTTTGACGTATGTCAGACAAAATATGAGATTTTGAAGTCTTGGTTTGGGTTTGATCATATTAAGGCCAAACAGCCGTAACTGATAAAAAGGGCAGACACCGAAAACGTAACCGAATATTCGGTTGGATACTATTGTGTAACTTCTGTAAAAATAATAGAACCTACAACACAATTGATCATAAGAAACTTGGTTAAAGTACTATCAAGTTCTTAAATTGCTAATATGTTTTTAGATTTTTTTAGTATTTTAATTTTTGAGGAAAGTTTGTAAGAGTATAATTATAAGGAACGTTAAAGGTATACAAATGTTGAATAAAGTTCAAAATATTTTTTGTGACCATTTGTTGCCTTATGAACCAAAAGATAGAAATTTTTGTGATATGAATTTGTGCTAAAATAACTATTTCGTATTCAAGTGTATTATTTTGAACATTAAATTCATCTGTGATTTATATTATTCTTGTAGATATTATCGCAAAATGTTAACGAAAATAGCAGCCGACATGGAAATGTCATTTGCAAAGTTCAACCAACACTCTTGTCTCACTTCTAAGTACTGAGACAAAGAAGGAAATGGATGCAGTCAGACAGACAAAAGATGGACGGATCGACATTGATTGCAGAATTTATGGCGTCGGAGGTGCTTATAAATGTACATACATACAAAACAAGTACCCGAAGGTATTTCATCTCATTCCGGTGACATGTGCTGAAGACATTAAAGCAGCCAACACCATGCCACGTCAGCCTCGACTGTGCTGGAGGATCACTTTTGATCTCGATGATTACCATATTAAAACTCGAAGGGAGGAAAGCCAACTGAGGCTGGAGCCAACCGAGCACGCGCTGTGTGTGCATTTTTCTGCAACTGTTGTTGCTGCTGATTGTTGAAGTAAGCCAAAAAGAATGTTGCATCAAGTAGCAGCATCTGGCTGCGCCAACCAATCTTAAAGTCAAGCCAAAAATAAATCCCAGAGAAGTGGTGGCCAAAGTGCAGATGCATGCATGCAATGGAACGCACTATGGTAGCGAATCGCTAGGGTTGCTTTGGCTTTTCTACGCTGCTGTGGTTGCAGTTGTTATTCTTGTCGTTGTTGCTGTGTTGTTGAGTGCGTTGTTGGAAATCTATTTTCATCCTGGAGTGATTCCTGCAATGAATTGCGTTGCTTACTTTCTTCGTTGCACTTGCCATGAACGCGTTATTAGATTGGATATGAACTACAACAAAAACAACAACATGCTAGACACACTTGATGCTGCGCATTTACCGAGAATGTTTGCGTTGAAAATTCATTTGATTTTTGAAATATATGCTTTTCAAGAACAACAACTTTGCGTAGGTATTAAATAGAAATTTTTTTTTTTGTTTTTTTTCTTAACATGCACTGCGTAGTTAAATGTTCCTGCATTATTACGCCGAAATGTCATAAAAATGCTTAGTTATATTATTATAGATGTTGAGTGCCATCACTGCTTAGATTTAGTCTTTCTAAATCAACTGTATAGTTATGGAAACCACATGCAACTTAATGCAACAGTCTATGTGTTGATTTCATCACATTCTACCATCATAAGTCAAAATTTTCAAAAACGTGGTATTTTTCAAAAATAAGTTTTTCATAGTCTATTGTAGCTTTTTAGAAAAACCAGTTGGTCATGAGTTTGGTTTTATATCGAATAACACAGGTCAACAAGCAGACACATTAATATGCATTCCCGAAGGATTTTGATGCGCTGAATGCGAATCTGGCTGCAGTATTGTTGTGTCACGTCAGGTTTTTGAGATATCCTAGCCTAACGCTGCAGCCACACGTGATTGTACTGACAGACAGGCCAGTAAATGTTTATTTGCAAAATGTCGTCAAAGGTTCGACCACTTTATTATTGCGGTTGCTATTATTCAGTGATGCATTATATACCAACACAGCACGAAACTTTAATGGGATAAAAATGGGGAGCTTATTATATTGTAAAGAACCTCCTCCTTTTTGAAGTCGGTTAAAAAAATGTGTTTATCAATATTTTTGAAAATGAAATGCATCTTATTCATATGATATTTTATGTGTCAAATAAGGACAAATAAAATAATTGCATATATTTCTTTACTAGACATGAAAGAAAAGTGCATATTTAAAGTTCGAATATTTTAGGGAGAAAATACAACACTGTTTCCTTACTTCGATTTCGCGCTGGCTGTGGTTGTCAAAATTCACTGTCTCAGTAAAAGTTGTTGCTAGTGGACTGCCAGTGATGTCAAGGTGTGAGTGTATTAGTGAAAAGTGGGAGTGTATTGATTTTTTCGAACTGTTACTGTCTTCGAACTGGAACCTGTGGCTAGGGGGCAAAAGTGCAAAAAACTCTGTTTTTCATCACATTTCAGGTTTTGTAGTAATGCCATGTATTCTTTTTCAAAAAACTTATAAATTTAATCTAAATTTAATCTAATCTAATCTCTCTCCTTCGATTGCCGTTGAGTTTGCTGAAATATCTTTTTTTTTTTTGTTGAGATATTACAAGTTTCTCAGTTTCTTAATATGCGAAAATCTACTGGGATCCTTAGTCGATTTACGCACCTTTCAAGATTTACTTTCAAGATTCAAGATTTTACTGCTTCAAAAAAAAAAAAATTAAATTTTGTTGGTCTGTGTAATCAATCAGTATTAAAATTTTTTATTTTGGCCATTAAGACGGATTCACTGAGTACCTTCAGGAAGTTTTGCACGTTTTTTATATGAAGTTTTTGAGGTCTCCACTCAGTGAGAGAAACTTGCTGCATGCTCTTCAATTTGATTAACATTACTTTAATTTTCGCAAAAACCTGCTGAAGCTTGCCAGTAAATCCGCCTTTAATTGTTTGTTTTTGTGCTAAGAGTTCACGCTCGTAATGTTTTTTATCTCGACAGAGATAAATTTAAACCTTTTTTGCAATGTCAGTATTACTATTTTAATGTACAAATTTTACAAATTATAATTAGCAAGCCAATACTCGGCTCGGAGTCGGCATAAAACATGTAAAGGGTGATTTTTTAAGAGCTTGATAACTTTTTTTTTAAAAAAAACGCATAAAATTTGCAAAATCTCATCGGTTCTTTATTTGAAACGTTAGATTGGTCCATGACATTTACTTTTTGAAGATAATTTCATTTAAATGTTGACCGCGGCTGCGTCTTAGGTGGTCCATTCGGAAAGTCCAATTTTGGGCAACTTTTTCGAGCATTTCGGCCGGAATAGCCCGAATTTCTTCGGAAATGTTGTCTTCCAAAGCTGGAATAGTTGCTGGCTTATTTCTGTAGACTTTAGACTTGACGTAGCCCCACAAAAAATAGTCTAAAGGCGTCAAATCGCATGATCTTGGTGGCCAACTTACCGGTCCATTTCTTGAGATTAATTGTTCTCCGAAGTTTTCCCTCAAAATGGCCATAGAATCGCGAGCTGTGTGGCTTGTAGTGCCATCTTGTTGAAACCACATGTCAACCAAGTTCAGTTCTTCCATTTTTGGCAACAAAAAGTTTGTTAGCATCGAACGATAGCGATCGCCATTCAAGTTGCCCAAAATTGGACTTTCCGAATGGACCACCTAAGACGCAGCCGCGGTCAACATTTAAATGAAATTATCTTCAAAAAGTAAATGTCATGGACCAATCTAACGTTTCAAATAAAGAACCGATGAGATTTTGCAAATTTTATGCGTTTTTTTTAAAAAAAAAGTTATCAAGCTCTTAAAAAATCACCCTTTAGGTCGAGTTCTTGATAATTTGTGTTCAAACATTTCACAACACAATTGATCATAAGAAGCTCGGTCAAAGTTCTTTCAAGGACTGAAATGGCCATTTCGTTTTTTTTTTTAAATCCGTTCGTTTTATTAGATGCCTTATTTTATCGATAAAAATTAAAGCAATATTACAATAAAACCAAATTTGGCTTAAGTCTACTTTAATGAACCCGCTGAATTTCAAGGGGTTACTTGGGCCACAGGGGGAAATTGGTATTTTTTTTCATTACCATTACAATCTACGAAAAAAATGCTACCGTGTATGCATGATACAATTATAATTCTGCCACGCCTTGTACCAAACAATTTTCTTAAATTTAAGCGGATTCATTAAACTAGACTTGTTCCTTAAATTTTAATAAAATTTAAACTTTTTAAAACTCAAAAATTTTGCTGTGAGACCCTACCCATCCATATGCCAAATATCAATACTATGATGTAGATATTTACTGAAATAGAGTATTTAAATTAAATGGACACGCCCCCTTGACTATTCCCTACCTACCGACAACAGGCCCGTTACAAGTGAATAGCTGAATACCCGGCTTAACTCGGGAGTTGATATAAATAATTTTCGATTTCATTCGTCGATTTGAAAAAACTTTTCACAAACTTTAAAAGGAATTTTGTGTGCATCTTTTAAACCGCTAACCGCTTCAACATCTGAAAATTATAAGAAAAAGTAAGGGAAATCGTAATTTGTGTGTGCATGCCGCCGATCGCTTGCAAAAATATATTTTCAAGTTTTATATTGTATTCGATAGATTGCACATTTTTAAAAAAAAATCAGAGCAAAAACGAATTTTTGAGAGATCGCGAGGAAACTGGACAAAAATTAAATAAGAATTGAAAATAGAAATTGCAATGTCACAACAACGCCAACTTACGACGCAACTGACTTGCGCAGTTGTTGATGCGTACTCAAATATCACAGAATTAGGCATCAGCTGTCCTGATTTGCGTAAAAAGAAAGACGAATATAAATGCACATAAAGAAGAAAAGTAGATATTTATCACCCTTCGCAGTTTGCTACACCTTACTGTATTTTGAAGTACAGCGCCCTCTGGGGAAAAAGATATAGCACAATACATAGCGCCAAAAGACTCACCGCACCCGAAAACCACTTGTAAAAATAATACTTATCGGATGAGCTGTTTTGAGTTTTTTGCGATATTTTTGCAACAGCGCCCTCTGTTTTTCGAGATATGATAACAAATAACTTCAAAGCCCTTTCCATACTCGATAATCAAATCCTATATATACGATATACAAAATTTCATTTAAATCGGATGAGCTATTTTTGAGTGTTTCACGACTTCTTAAGTGATTTGTACTACAGCACCATCTGGCGTTTAAGATAGTGCAGAAAAAAAGTCCAAGATACCCACCGTATCCGAAAACTCCTATGTAAAAATGTTCACGCAAATCCGATGTACAGCTAGGAGTTTTTCGAGATTTTTAAAACATTTGTACTGCAGTGCCCTCTGGTGTTCAAAGGAGAACAAAAGAGATAAGTCATAAAAGCTACCGTACCCGAAAACCCCTAAATACAAATTTTCATGTAAATCGGATGATGGTTTCGAAGACAAACTATAATAACGAAATTCGTGGAACCCGATCGCAGCGCCACCTACCGGGTTCAATTGTGAATCGGAACCACCCAGGGATCCACTTAAGCACACACAAAAAATTTCATAAAAATCGGTGCAGCCGTTTAGGAACAGTTTAATAACACACACACGTACAAATTGTACAACAGCGCCCACTACTTTTCGAGACAGAGCAAAAGAGATAACGCCAAAACAGTTGCCGTACACGAAAATCCTTTAAAAAAACTTTTCATCCAAATCGGATGAGAGGCTTTCTACTTTTTCACAATTTCTTAAGAGATTTGTACTACAGCGCCCTCTGGTGTTCGATATAGTACAAAAAAGATAAGTCCAAAACAGTCACCATATTAGAAAACCCCTATATACCAATTCTCATGAAAATCGGATAAATAGCTTAGAAGTGTTTTAAATATTTGCACACAGCGCCCTCTGGTGTTCAAGATAGAACAGAGTATGTAAGTCATAAAAACTCACCATATCCCAAAAAATCTCTATATACAAATTTTCATGCCAATCGAATGAACGGTTTCGGAGATAAGCTATAAAAACAAAATGCCTTAAACACGATCCCACGATCCCACGATCCCACCGCCTATCGGGTCCAATTGTGAATCTGAACCATCCAGGGATCCACTCAAACACACACAAAAAATTTCATCAGAATCAGTGCAGCCGTTAAGGAACAGTTTAATGACATACACACGTACAAATTGGACAACAGCGCCCTCTAGATTCGAGAAAAAGCAAAAAGATAGCACCAGGACCCATGCCGTACTCGAAAATCGCTATTTACAAATTTTCATCCAAATCGGATGAGCAGTTTTTGAGTTTTTCACGATTTCCTTATATTTGTTCTAAAGCGCCCTCTGGTTTTCAAGATAGCACAAAAAACACTCAGAAAACCCCTATTTTCCAATTTTCATGCAATTCGGATGCACGGGTTACGAGTTTATCGAGGTTTTTCAAAATATTCGTACTACAACGCACTCTGGTGTTCGAGAGAGAAAAGAGTAGATAAGTCATAAAAACTCACCGTATCCGGAAACCTCCACATACAAATTTTCATGCATATCGGATGAACGGTTTTGGACTTTTTCGAGGTTTTTTAAAATATTTGTACTATAGCGTCCTCTGGTGTTCAAGATAGCACAAAAAAGATAAGTCTAAAACATTCATCGTATCAGAAATCCAACATATTCCAATTTTCATGTAAATCGGATACACGATTTAGGAGTTTTTCGAAATATATCTACTACAGCGCCCTCTGGTGTTCAAGATAGAACAGAGCAGATAAGTCATAAAAACCACCGTATCCGAAAACTTCTACATACAAATTTTCCTGCCAATCGGATGAATGGTTTCGGAGATATGCTAAAAAAAAGAATGCCAAGAACCCGATTGCAGCGCCCTTAACGGGTCCAAACTTTTTTACTGGATAAAAAGTGGCCTATATGTTGACCGGGGATATAAGGTACCAGGATGTCAAGTTTCATTGAAATCCATCCAGTGGTTTTCGCGTGATGCTTTAACAGACAGACAGACAGGCAAAAATTTTAAAAATGCGATTTTCGGACTCCTCGTTATTCAAAATGTCCAACGCAAAAAGAATTTCAAAAAAATATTTCATGTACAGATTTATTTTTTAACAATTTTATATAGATATAGAATATAGATAGATGATTAACCTTGATACTAGATGTGGTAAATTTGGTGCACTTAGGTGCTACAATTCCTGAGATCTTAACGGACACCAACCCTCAAAAAGAATTTGATATATAAATATAAAAGATTATACAAGTATATGGAATGTTTCAAGGCTTTTACAAGACTCTTTCAAGCAAATCTTGAATAATTTCTCTCATACCAGGCCTTTTCAAGTTGAGCTGGAATAACTGCAAATATTTAGGTAAAATTCTTATTTGAGGAGTACACTTCTAGTATTAGAAAACTTGTTAATCTCTACAGCTTATAATTTCTTTAATATACGTATTCACGAGTTCGAAAGGTCATTACATAACTTCAATTAGTTAGATGCTAGGGAATAGTGCTGGGTGCACATATTATTCAAAGTCATTACCGACTAGATCTCAAACTAAGCCCTGATCGTAGCAGTATCAAGGAAGCTGGTGTTAATCAACAACTTGGTTTTTAATCCAAACAGAAAATTACTGTTTATGAACAGAAAATATATCCTGTAATTAAAGTCATTTACAACAAAATCGAATTCCTAGCAGGTTTCATTGAACTGCCGGCGATAAATAAATTCACCTTTACAAATAAATGGACAAAAATGAAGAAACGCCCATCACTGACACTCTGCACTTGAAGTTGTTCTAAATATTTACAAATTAGCTGCCATAAACAACGGCAAAACTACAACTTCCAAGAATATTTGTGATATTTTTATATATAAATTTGCTGTGAAGTTCGAAAAAAGCCATTGATAGGAATAACTCTGGATTTTTAATGCGCTATAGAAGAAGCGCAGCAACGGAAACACAGCGGATGTGGATGAACTAAAAAGCAAGCTAAGCCAGATGAGTTCAAACAAGGTGTTAGTTTTTAATATATTGTTTGTAGGAACATAAATATATTAGGCATAGGAAAGATAGTAAAAGCATTTTCCAGCATTAAGGCCTACTTGTAGGATTGCTCTAGGGACAACAAAACAATTCTGCCTCCCCCAACATTTGAGTTGGTAAAAATAATTTTTTATTACCATGCGTTGGTATTCTATGGTAGCTACTTTCTATAGCACTGCAAGATCAGAGGCAGAGCATTAATAAAGCATCGCACTTCACACACTGCGTCACGTCATGATCACCCACTGGGCGCCCACTTTGAGTAGGAATGAGTCTGCCAGAGTGAGTGAGTGAAGTGCACAAAGTGTGTTCGAATGAATGTACGTCGCAGTTTTATTGTGGTGCACAAAGTTTTCCATCCAAGTAAAAAAAAACAAAAAAAATAAAAAATTAAATGCGAGATCAACAAAGAGAAGCGAAAAGAAAAAACAAAAATATCCAAGATGTGTATGATTTGTGCGGGTGTCCGAAACAAAGACAGGCAGCGTAGAACACGTTGTCATATCGAAGTGTACGTCGCGGTGTGTTTTCTCCACTTTTCCGCATTGAAATATTACAAAAACAAAAAAGGCGGAAATACTGTGGAAAACATATTGAAAACGTTTTATTTGCTTTTTTCTTATTTTAGCTTTTCTCTTCTGGCCATTGAACCTTGGGTATTCGGATCAACATCATTCGGATCAACCACTTTCGGAAAATATGTTTAATTGCTTTTTCAGTTGTTGTTGTTGTTGTTGTTGTTGTGCTGCAGTTAAGAATAGAGATTTTAGCAAATTGATTTTGGCTTTTTTTTAACTAAATTAGATTTATGAATACAGAATTTGATGCATGAAATTTACAATAATGATCATATAAGACGAATCTTCTGATCAATATTAATAAGATACTCGTATTCTCTATATTTTAATGATGAAATAATACCTTTACAGTAACTTCAATAAACATATTTATTGCTGAATTAACATATTCCTCATTAAATTTTTCCAAATACAGCATCAGAATTTTGAGAAATTTCAAAAAGTTCACAAAAATTACTCACATCGCATAAAGTGTTATTATACATATCGCACACTAAATACAAAACAGTCACAACTCAAAATTTTTAAATTTCTAAGTGAAGCAAAAAACCATTTTATTTTTGAAGGAACTCCATACAAAGCAATGAAACAAACCTTTTTTCTTAAATTATAGAAAAGGAAGATGTGTTCAAAATGTATTTGATGTGTTATAGTTTTACATTAAAAAGTTAAAATTTGTAAATTTTGAGTTGTACTGTTTTGTATTTAGTGTGCGATATATGAGCCTGGTACACATTTGGCGTCCAAGGTGATAATTATTGCTATTTATGAATAGTTGAAAAATAATTATTTGAACTTCATTTACTTTTCTGAAGGTTCTAGTTCAAACACGTGAATTTCAGTAGACATGATTTTTCGAAACTTAAAACATAGTTTTTACTATTCTGTTATGAATGAAAGTTTTTCCGGAAATACAATCAAAACTTGAAGCAATGCCAAAAAATATTGCTTCTCACATGATAAATGTTCAGAAAAAAATTACCTAAATGACCGATTTGCTTATGTTTAAACTAGCTGTGACCGGCGGCTTTGCCCGCAAGTGTTTGTAATATAGTGTTTGTATTTTTCGTTAATCGTTAAATCTCAAATTGTTAAAAAACAGATTTCTTTTATTTTTGAACTCGTGAAAGATATTAAAATTAAAATAAATTATTACTGAAGCGCAGTTATTGAAGTGATACTTCTTAGGCGATGATGTGGCGATTTTCTTCAGTATAAAATTTCAAAAAACACGTATACATGTTTATAATCATGCAACAAATAAGTGAAACGTTTTTTGTAAACATCGTATATAAACACGTACAATGTATATTGTCTAAGCCTAAGAGAGACTCCGTGGTTGTCAGTTTTAGGGGATAAATGGTTTCAAATCTGATGTCAGAATTATAAAATTTTAGATGGCGGTTAGGAATGCCAACTAGATTTTTTTGTATTTTTGCGAAATCTTGTAAATTTCATATTCTGACAACGGATTTGAATCTAATGTCACAATTTTGAAATGAAAGGTGGCAGATAGGGCTTTTGAAATTCAAGATGGCGGCTAGGGTTGCCGCCTAACTTTTTGTATTTTTGCGAATTCTTGTAATTTTCAATTCTGACAACGGATTCGGATTCAGAGACCGTACGTCCCAGCACTTACCTGGTGTTCGCCTCAGCACTTAATTCAAAAAAATACAAAAATGATTGAGGCCAGGCAAGAACAACAATTAAATTTGTTTCTTAATTACTTAAAAATCTGAAACGTCCGACACGGAAAATCCGAACAAATAAAACTATTTACTGTGACTTAATATAGATAATCTTTATAAAATAAAGACGACGTATGGTTTTTCTGAAAGCTTGTTAAATTTTTAAAAAACATTAAGGGTATTCACTTCAACGCTGAAATTTCAGAAATGCTGGAATTTACGAAAACTTTTTTGCAATTGTTGTTGTTTTGGTTTTCCGAAGTTTGCTTAAATTTAATCATCTATTGAGTTGATAAAAAATAATCTTCGGAAATTTGCGAAGAAAAGATGTGTTCAGTAATCATAAGCGAATATGTTTAATGAGTGTGAGTCATTATGAATATGATAATTTCGATAAGAAGAAGAAGAGCATTCTGTCAAATCTTGCCTACAAGCTAATGAAATGTCTGCAATTTAGAACGAAATTGCAATTAAATTACTTTCTTTTAATTGATTTGTAGTTTTGATGGTCGCATTATTAAAGTATAAAGTATAAAGTACATATATGGTGTATGAATATGCGACAAGGAGACTCTTTGTCTGCTGAAATGCATCGCATAAGCAACGAAATGAAGCCATGGCGATTGTAAGGTTGACAGATGCATGTGAAAAAAACGAAACATTAAAAACAGTCGCTCACTTCAACTCATCGGAAATCTCCGATTTCTGAAATTTCAGCAGTGAAGTGAATACCCTTATTGTCTTATGACTTTTTTATATAGCTGATAAATTCGCAGATCTAGGCATAGTATGAACTTAGTCCCAAAATGACTTCGGTTTCGTGGATCGTCCGAACGCATGCTTAAAATAAAAATTTCGTTACATATTTGAGTTAAAAAGAAAACATACAATTATCCCAAATATATCTTATCTCAATAATATACACTTATCCCAAATATATCTCTCGATCGTATGATAAATTTTTAAAAGAAGCGTCCGAATGTAACATCCCATATTTGCCTATATCTCATATTTCAATTATCACAAACCATTAATATCAGTATCATCAATTGAAGCATAAATTAATTATCCTAATCTGCACCCAGTATCGCTCAAACTGTAATTATTTCTTTTAATACGTATCAGTGACATGCTTGCCTCTTATGTGTGTGCATACTTTCAGGCTGAACTTTTTTCAGAACAGTATGTTGTAAAAGCACTTAATAGTGGCAAAAATGATTACAGCTTAGCGTTAATTCTTCCAACCCGTCGTAGGGCGGGCTTTTATACTAGTAGTGTAAATACTCAATAAACAGAATATTTTTTATGGAATTTTGTATTGTATTTCTTTTGATATGATCTCCCTCTCTTTCTCTTTGTTTTTGAAATTTCACTTCTTTATTGTTTACACACTTTTTTAATAAAAAAGCATTGGTTCCATATCCGGCCCATTTAAATAACAAATCAAAAAATCGCTTCACTAATAAGGGGGAAAATGAGAAAAACTCTAACCTTGTGAATGCTCTCAATATATATTGTTTCAATGTTATTTTACATATCACTTCAAAATTATGCCCAATATAGCAAACAAATAGTAACCGAGAAAAAAACAACTTTAAATTATAAATAACAACATTTAATTAAAATTTAACAGTGACAAAAATAGAGTAAAGTTGGAAAATTTTTAATCAAATCTTATATTATTATTTTGAACATGAATTTCAATTTCATTCTAAAATTGGTTATTGTTGGAATAATGTGTTGGAATAATGGAGGCGGCCGTGGCGTAGTAAGTAGCGTGTGTGGCTTATACGCCAGAGAACCCAGGTTCAAATCCCCCATCTGATACAGAAAGTTTTTTAATTGAATTAATTTTATTGTTCGGCCATCACCTCTCTGCCTGCAGACAATGGCAAGACCTCAGGGGAAAAACTGCCATGAGAAGCTTCTTGAGAAAATAAGGCGTTTGGAGTCGGCATAAAGCTGGTAGGTCCAGTTCTCGATAATTTGTGGTCAAACATTTCACAACACACACAACATAATTGATCATAAGAATCTCGGTCAAAGTCCTTTCAAGGTCTGAAATGGCCATTTCGTTTTCTTTTTGGAATAGTGTGTTTTATTTTTAATACTAAAATAAAAACAAGTTTGTTTTAAAGTTGCATTTTGATATGCATTTTGATTTAAAAATACAAAATTAAAGAAAAAAATGTAAAAATACGTAAAATGTTGCTTTTAAAACGTTCATTGTTAACATTAAGGCTGGAAAATCTGGCATGTTTAGGCTGAAGTAATTCCTCATCAATAATGTCAATGAGTTCATCTCTTTAGGAGTTTGTTAGGTTTTTGTTTGTTTTAAAGAATTGCAGTATTACTCTTCCTTTTGACATAATTTTCAGAAAAGTATGCAAGTTTTTCATGAAACTTATAAAAAATTACAATCAATATGGGTTAATTTCAATCAAATAAAAGTTACCTTGAGCATATGATTTCCGCAAGTTTAATTTTTAATTGAACGATAAAAATTTACGCAAGTTCTTCATGAAACTAATAAAAAATTACTAACAATAAATAAAGGCTAACTTGAATTGAAAGAATGTCACCTTTAGCAAACGATTTTCGCAAGTTTGATTTGTTGACTAATCACTATAAATATGGTACAAACGGAGGAAATCACTTTTGTTTATTTGTAATTTAATTTATAATATATATATCTTGCAATATAAGAATTTTACATTCTTCGCAGACTAATCGCGAAACGAAACTAAATGCTATTATAAGA
Source organism: Coremacera marginata (assembly GCA_914767935.1). Taxonomy (NCBI): domain Eukaryota; kingdom Metazoa; phylum Arthropoda; class Insecta; order Diptera; family Sciomyzidae; genus Coremacera; species Coremacera marginata. The sequence goes on from OU612047.1 coordinate 18,411,779, forward strand.
ATTTGTCGTTCCAATATAATATTAAGGTTGTATTTTAATTTTAAAATTTCACATTTTTCAATCAAAAACAAGAAAATTCAAAATGAGCAACTTTAACTATAAATGATAGTTCATAATTTTAATGTCTTTTTCTTTGCTTAGTGTAGACTTGCATTACTTATTAGAGCTTCCTCGATGTCATCTCTAGTTTTCATAAATTTTCACCAAGTTTCTGAACGCGTCCGCTAAACTACAATTAAATGTCAAACGCAACAGCAAGCTGTCAAAAAAGTGATGCCTTCAGAGGCAGTGGCTGCAATTATTTGTCTTGTGTAAATTTTTCTATTTTCACTGAAATTTCATCAAAATAAAGTGTAACAAATGCGATAAAAGTCTTCAAATATGTTTTTAATAAATACGAACTAAAAATAGTGGCTTAAAACAAAAGAACAAAAAAAAAAGAAAAATTGTGAAATTCCGTTTCCTAAAAAACTCAGCACGAACTTTTCCCAACGTTGAGACTTCGCTGGTAGCTGCAGTAGCACCAATATGGCACCTGCACCACAGCCCTTGGAGGGCGTGCAAGGACCCATGGCTGGTTATATACCATCCGGACAAGAAGGTGGACCGCGCCCAAATTCAATATCGCTTGCAATGTTAATTGATTTCATCATACAACGCACCTACCACGATCTCACAGTTTTAGCGGAATTGTAAGAAGCGTGTTTAGACTAAATTCTTGATTTAATATATTAATTAAATTCAAATTGTTAAAGATTACCGCGCAAGACTGACATGGAGCGAAAAATAGAGATTTACAACTTCTCTGCGCGCACCCGCCAGTTATTTATACGCCTGATTGCGCTGGTCAAATGGGCCAACTCTGTGTCCAAAGTGGACAAATCTGCGGTAAAAAGCTTTTGAGTCCTTTTTTGGGTGTCACAAAGTAAATTAGGTTTTATATATTCACAGCATATCATGGGTTTCTTGGATAAACAAAACATGCTGTTTGTTGAAACCGCCGACATGCTGGCACGCATGTCACGCGAGACACTGATACGCGCACGTTTGCCGAATTTTCACATACCTGCTGCGGTGGAGGTGCTTACCACGGGCACATATAATCGTCTACCAACATGCATACGTGAGCGTATCGTTCCACCAGATCCTGTAACATCAGCCGAAAAGAAACAAACTTTGCTGCGTCTAAATCAAGTTATTCAACATCGTCTAGTCACTGGAAAGTTGATGCCACAAATGCGCGAATTTAAAGTATGTCAATATAAGGAAATTATTTAAATTGAATGCTTAGTAAAAATATTTTTAGATTAAAAATGGACGCGTTACATTCGAAATAAAACATGAATTTAATGTGTCTCTGACGGTGATGGGCGATGGTCCAAATGTGCCATGGCGGCTGCTAGATATCGATGTTCTCGTTGAGGATAAAGAAACTGGCGGTAAATTTTAAATTGTTGATTATTTTAATATCTTTCTACTCTTAATTCAAAACCTGATAAATTTAATTTTTTTAACCGCTTAGATGGCAAGGCTTTAGTTCACCAACTGCAGGTGAATTATATACACCAACTTATACAGGCACGCCTGGTAGAAAATCCCAATGCCTTGAGTGAGGTTTACAACTGTCTACACTACTTCTGTCAATCACTACAGCTGGAAGTGCTCTACACACAAACACTGCGTCTCAGTTACGAACGTTTGGATGATAACATTTTAGTTGAGGAATATGTACCCGGTGTTAAGATAACCGTATCCTATTGGCGTGAGCTTACAAGCAAAGATCCAAAATCTGAGCTGGGTTATCGCTTGACTGTACAATCGGATCCCAATGAAGTGGGACGTCCGCTGGCCGTAGTACATGTTCCCTCTTTGGGAGCTAAGGAATCTAACGAAGTTGCTGATCGTGCTGTGCGTTCCGATCATCTCTCAATGGAACGTCTTATTGTGCATACCGTTTATATACGTTCGGTTTCACGTCTTTCCGATTTAAAGCAAGAATTTCAAGCCTTTCTCAAGGATGTCGATTGTGAGCTAAAGCTTTGTAGCATCATTTGCTCTATTTTTGGGGCATTTCTTTTAATATATATTCATATTTCTAGTCAACTTGCAAGGCACACCCGCCATATTGACGGTGCCTGTTTTGACACCCTGCTTGCGTGCCGAACAAGTACATATTACCATTGATACACACACTGGCATGTTGAAGTGCCACGTGCCGAAACATCTGGATTGTCCCATTATGGCCGAGATGCAAGTCAGCTTGAATGGCGATCGCACTAAGTTGGCTCAAATACTATCAGAACTAAGGTAACTTTTCAGAACCTACTCTTGTCTTCTTGAGTAACGAAATAAACGGAAATGGCATAGGCTGAGTAATTAAACCGACGCACAGTGGGCTAAGGAATTTAGTTTTTGGATATTAATTCATACACGCTTTGTAGCTATATGAAAACTTTTTAGTTAATTATTCATTAGAAAGTAAAAAGCAACTGTGATTTTATATATATATTCATATAATACAAAGACTAATATTTTTCAGATTGAAATATTTTTCCATCATAATATGTTGTAAATTATCAAATATGTATTACTGTAATTATATACAGATAACCATGTTGTTTCCACCAGTATGATTCATAAGGAACTACAATAAAATTTGCTGGAGTTACATGCGACCGTATTCTAGAAATTATTTTTTTGGCCATTATAAAAAGTTATTGCTTCTTACTTTCTTTGGAGTTTGATCGACTGTAACTCTCTCTATCAAATCTTATTGAATTCATAAGGGTGAATCATACTGTTGGAAAAAATATAGTTATCTTGCAACCGATATAGATTTTTGTTGGCCAGATAAAATTTGAGAAAAGACCCAAATTTTAAATCACATTCAGATCAATATTTTTCATTTAAACAATTTAAAAAACTCTTTGAGTAACGTGCAAATCCGTCCGACGAGTTGTTTCATCAGAAACCACATTATTAATCGAAGAAACAAAATTAATTTAGGGAAAAGAAAACATCAAAAAGCTCTGACGTCTGTGCCGAGTGCCTGTTTTTAAAATGTTGAAGCAAGTTTGTTGTGTCACCTATCATTTTTAACCTTTTTATTCAAAGGTTGCACTCTGCCAAACAACTATAGTTTTTCCAATAATTTTTCCAAAATAGCTAATTTTTTTTAAATAACGCCTTTAGTATTATCTATCTTTATTATCTAAAAAATTTCTTATTTTGTTACAATACTTTTTCTTGCAAATTTGCAATGTATTTTTACATTTTCCGCCTTTTTGTCAAGGTTGCATTTTAAGATAATTATAGTTTTCGGTTTTTGTCATTTTCCAACGATGCCACTTTTTTTTTTCTAAGAAAAAACCAAAAAACTCTGGTTTAAAAAAGGAACGATCACTCTTAAACACCGACCTGTTGCAGGATTCCCAAATAGTTAACGATAATCATAGTTGTCGTTATCGGTCATTGCGCATGCACAGTTTCATAGTAAATGACAGTTTTCGCAAGTTAACTACAGCTACAATCGTCGATAAGGCGTTTGGGAATCCCGCAACTGGTTTCATTAAGTTACGAAAAAATCGATAGGAAGTAATATACTCTTACTTCATTTAATTATCATACTTTCTTATTCTCTCTTCCCTTTCCTATAGAATCTTGGTACAATGAACTGCAGTCTGAGTACCTGGGCAACAATTGCATCTTGTTCTTACCCACCCCGGTGCCAAACCCAATCTAATCTAATAATCGTATAATAATAAATTACCATGATCATCATCGTCACCATTCCCATCATTTTCAGCCGAATCATCTTTGACTGGTTCTGTACATACGATAAGATCAAGTGCATCTTTCGAGAATCTGCAGTATTTTCGTTGATAGTTTCCTTTTGATTGATATTACAGAGTATGAATTGATTAAAAGCCTGATGAATATATTTTCATTGTTTTTCGCCCCACTACATTTTCGCGAAAAATGTTCTCAGAACTTTTTAAAACCTTTATGCGGGATTTTTAAACTTCTTCAGATATTTGACCGGTTCATGTACTTAATATTTATCTAGCGTTGTAGGCCTATAATACCAAGGCAGACAAAAGACATATTTTTGCAGTTAGTGATGCAGAAATGTCTTTAATTTTTTTTTTTTAATTAATCTCCAAAATCTGGGTCCCGTTGTGTCCACTGTGCGGCAGTGTCGACTTACTGTATGGTATTTTTTTTTATTTAAATATATATATCTTTTAGATATTGGATAACACATCGTCGCTGTGAGAAAACTTTGCAACATTTACCTGCAACAGCTACAGAAACCTTATCTTTCCTCAATATGCCGGATAATCCTCTGCTACAATCAGGCAGACACAAACTTTATGTCAAGTTGCATCGTCATCCAAGTGTTATACTGGTGTGCTTACATCTTTTGTTATTTTTTCTTTGATTACTTAAATTTATTTTTATCTTTTCAGATTGTTCAACTTAAAGAAAAACCTTCAACTTCTTGCGAGATGGAATATACATTCCATTTGGGTTTTGTTACCTTTCAATCTACTGATTCAGATGCCTCTAGCAGCTCTGACGATACTGCTCAACAATCCCAAGCTTCAGCCACCCTTCAACAGCATCCACAACAAGCGGCTGCAGCAGAAATACCTAAAGTTTACACAAAACTTTTGCGTCTAATTGAGTTCGATACCTTTGTGGCTACACATGGTCCAGGCACAAATGTTGATGGTTGGTATTGGTTAATATTAAAAAAAACTTAAAAGTAAAAGAATAGTAATTCAAAACTATTATATACTGATTTTAATTTGAAATTCAAGTTTTACCACTTAACATTTTCCAGTTATAGAAGTTTTCTAAAAATCAAACTTAAAATTTTTACACTTGAAATTCAAGCAATATAAGAAAAAACAAATAATATTTCCCTCTTGACTGTCATCCTGGCTACACCCAAGCCGTAGGATAAGCCTTCTTAGTATTCCATATAAAAACCTGTCGAGCGTATTATATGAAAGCTGATCGTAAACCAGCCGATTGTACCTTATGTGTATGGTTTCAGACCTAGAAAATCTACCATAAACAATATATCTACGGTACGGCAAATCTTGGAAAAGACTAGAAAGACCCCATCGTCTTTTGGCAATTGCCAAGCCACCTTCGACAGAAAAAAAAAATGAAATGGCCATTTCAGCCCTTGAAAGGACTTTGACAGGGCTTCTTATGATCAACTGTGTTGTGCGTGTTGTAAAATGTTTGAACACAAATGATCGAGAACTGGACCTACAAGTTTTATGCCGACTCCAAACGGCGCATGTTCTCAATAAGCTTTTCATGGCAGTTTTTACTCTCTGACGTTTGCCATTGTCTGCAGAAAGGTAGCGTTGGAACAGAAAAATTAATTCAATTAAAAGAACTTTCTGTGTCAGGTGTGAATTGAACCAGTGTTCTCTGGCGTATAGGCCACGTTCGCCACAACTTTGACAGTTCAATTCGTCTGCATGAAGACATTGAGCAACACCAGTGGAGATTCAGGCAAAGTGATTCCTTATCGTGCGAATTTTGCAATATAATGATATAGGAGATTCGAATAAATTATCTTGATAATGATATATGATCTTGAATATATTATCTTGCAAGAGAATATATTCAGGGAGGCGAAAAAACATACTCATGCAGGGCTCTAATAAAAACTAATTTTTCAAAAGAAAAATAAGACATTGATTACGGCAGCAATCAATGTCTATTGATTCAATGATTTCAAATGATTCAATTATCAAAAAAATAATCGATTACTTTTGATTCTTTTTAATTATTTTCGTAATCTCAAGTAATTGTGATTATAATTTGATTATTTGTACTCGTAATCAATAACTATTACAAAATTTCTCTCTGAAGGATTATATAATGATAACAAATCTTTTTTAAAAATAATCTAATTGATTACTAATCGTAATCGCAATTTAACAGCTATGTTATTTAATAAATATGCTTCGTGTTGATCAGGGTTAAAAGTAATTGTTCAAAAACAGAAACTCTCAAATTAGGTGTAGAACTTATACAATCATTCAAATATTATCACTTTTGCTTTTATGAAATACATTTATGGTTGTCCTTACTCTAGATGTGCCACCGCACAAGCGCAAATCCTCAGGTGAAACCCACAGCCCACCCGCTAAACAGCAAAAGACAATTTATCCAGCTTACTTTATACCTGAATTGGCACACGTTGTTGCCATGTGTGATGAAAAAATACCATTCTTGAATTTGGCACAAGAATTCTCGAAGCACAACATACCACACAGCGGACTACAAGTTGAATCCAATGGCACGTCGTTGGTGTTGAAATTGCTGACGCTACCAATGCCTGGACCGAAGGGCACTGAGCAGAAGGTAAGCTAATTTTTTCCAAGAGTTTAATATACAATCTAACACAATAATTTCAAATTTTTCTGTACTCAGCAAACGCAACTCTCAGCTCTGCCAATTATAGAAAAGCACGTTTGGAATGATTTGCTAAAGCGTTTGCTTTCAGTTTCCATACGCTCGCAAATGAATAAAAATAATCAGATACGCGTTTGGGTTGTCGAGCTAGTTTTTTACAGTACACCACTGCAGAGTTTACACCAGAAGGAACAGGGCAATCGACGCACTGTCTTCCTGACCTATGAGCAAGCAAATTATGATTTTTCAAAAACTGTGGAAGAGCTGCTAAAGGACTGGTCTAAAATAGTCTACCTATACACATTAGTCTACAATTTTGCCGAGCATGTGAAGAATAGTGCGTTGGAGATTGTTGAGCTACTGTGGGAAAATTTATTAATGCTTTTTCTTTTGTAGAACGCTTGAATCTGCTGGATATCATCAGCATCAAATCGTATAGTTACATGAATCTATTACTGGGCTATGGTCCTAAAAAAGAGGTGACCTGTAACATATATTGGTCATCCGGCCATGGTGGCTTTCGTTTAACATTTGTTGGTGGCATTTCTGCCATTAATGCTCACTCAATGATGCGCGAACAATTAGCTTCGCATCTGAATCGTCGTCATAATTTATCGCAACTGGTACATATTCTACATGAAACCTACAATCCTTTGGGTTCCATAGCAAAATTGCCTATTATACCACATTTGGGCATACCGGTTAGCATGTTACTCAATAAAATTGTTTCATTTGTAATTTTATTTCTTTGCTCTCCTCCGCAGCGCCCCCAAGTGCCCGTGCTCTCTTTTTGTATTCTACCGCAATCTCCTTGCTTAATACGTTTGGCCTACCAGGCCATGTATTGTTTGGAAATACGTTTCAGATCCGGACGATTAGTGTCCATTAGAGACGGCGCCTATAGCCGTTTCGATCGTAATCTTATAGACGAATTTACTCCCATTCAAGGCTTGAAAGTAAGTATGGAATTATGCTGAAATTTTTTTATTTATTTATTTATTTTTTTAAAATGCAGGGTTTTCTGTCAAAATATGTTGACGAAAATGCTGTCTATCGCCGTCGCTCTCAAAGCGAAGACGACAACCCGCCCTCACCCATGGGCATGGAAGACTCTTATGGCGGTCCGAGCAGCGCTCCTGGCGCTGGTGGCTCATCACCGTTTCTCACTTCCGGCATGCGTGGCCCACAATCACCGCGTGATGGTGGTCTACGTTTTCCCGCACCACATACACCACCTTCAGGCTCAAATCCACACACTCCAGCCAGTCCTCATCCAACTGTCGGCGGCAGCGGCTCAGGTGGCCAACAAAGCCATCCCAACTACAATCTGACATCACCGCCTGCACCACACATGCCGCATCCTTCACCCGGTGGTCTTATGCCTTCATCACCGCTCAATCCACAACCGAGTCCCATGGCGCATAGTCCAGGTCCAAATTCGCTATATATGCAAGGCCACTCTGACTCACCTTTCACGGCTATGTCGCCTGCAGCCTCAAATTGGCCTGGTTCACCAAGCATGCCACGTCCTTCACCACGTCCCGGCCAGAGCCCCGAACACAAGTCGGGTCAGTCGGGAAGTGGCACGGGTGGAGCAGTTATTGGCTCTGCTGCTATGTCACGCGTGCCCGCCAATCGCTCTTGGGCAGGCGCTGTGCCTACTCTACTAACGCATGAAGCCCTGGAGACACTCTGTCGTCCCAGTGCACATCCAAACAAAGATATAACTGGCCCTGAAATAAGCCCCATTGAGCGCTTTTTAGGCTGCGTTTATATAAGGCGTCAATTGCAGCGCAACATACAATCCGACGAAACACTCACTGCGCTCAACTCGAATGAACCCGGCGTTGTGCTCTTCAAGGTCGATGGACTGCAGTGCCAAGTGGTGCTGAATCAGATGCACATGCAATCGTTGCATTTGAAAGTTTCGCAGTTACCACCGCCGCCTACACCAGATGGAAAGCCGCCATTCCAGCTGAGCACGGACGATTTGATAGTCATTGAGCAGTTCTTCGATACACGCGTAGCGATTCCACCCTATCGTCCCAATGCCTTGAATGGCTTTTGTCGTGCTCTTAACTGTGCACCGCAAGTGCTTAAAGATTTTGTGCAAATTATGCGTTTGGAAATGAAGCCCGATCTGGGTCAAGGGCAATTTAAGTGGACAGTGCAGTTTTGTATGCGTGTACCGCCATCAGCGGCACCAATTGTGCCCATTGGAAGTCCGGGCGTGCTTATCTGTCGACTCAAAATACTCTTCTTTGTAAGTTTTAAACATGGTGAAAATTTTAGGTTAGGTTAGGTAAAAGGTTGCAGACACGGAAAACTATTGAGCCATTCAGGGGAATCAGAATTGAAACCGAAAAATATATTTAGCTTTGGCGTCATCGAAACACCGGCACCGATTGGAATTCTAAACCGCAAAATAAGAATTTATTAAATCTAAGCAAAAATTTGTCGGCTTTAATTCTGATTCCAAGAGTACTTGGTTACCACAACAACCCCTCATCAATGGGACATCTAAGAGTTCTTGCAGCTATCTTTAAAACTTGTTTTCTGTATGGCGAAGTTGACGTTGTTGGAGGTTGGCAGTATTCGCGTAGTAGATGCTTGATGGCATCTATTTCTTCGTCATATCTATAGCTTCTGCAGAAGTATGGTTGAGAGATTATTAGTCTCGAAGCCATTGTATCGATAGCATTGCGTCCCGACCCCTACGAGGATGCGATGTTAATTTTTACTCGTTATTGATAAGAATTAAGTAATTTTTTCACACATTTTAGGCTATAACTATTGGTTTTGGAATTTATTCTAATTTGATGTTGCTTTTTACAGCTCCAAATCACACGCATACCCTACAATGGCAAGGATTGGAAAGACAGCCCCTCGCTGGTGCTGCCCATGGTTTATGACTTAAGCTCTAATATAACGCAGCTAGCGGAGCGACGTGAGCAGGTGCAGTCGCAGGCGGCTAATGCCGCAAGTACGCTGCTCAGACGCTTTGCCGAATTTGGTGTGCAGCATGGCGAATGTTCGCTGTTTCCTGCAGTGCGTGATTTGCTTACCAATCTGCAGCTACCCAATGATGGACCACCAGGACCAGGACAGGTTAGTTTACTTGTTATATTTTTTTTTTTTACTTTTAACACATTTCTTTATTTGTCCACAGAACATTGGACCGCCTATGGGCGCTGTTGTGGGCTCAAGCCCCAATCCCATGATGCATTCACCAATGCAGCAAATGGGTCAAGTAGGTCCTCCACCACAAGGTTATGCGTCCATGGGCCCAAATCAAGGGCCTCAGTGATGATAGCGCATGCGTCGGCCGGCGAATGTTGGTAACGCGGCGCAACGTAGGCGGCTGACTTGATAAGGTTTCATAAGCCTGAAGTTAAGCTTGCAATTTCTGACTATAACTAAAAAAAAAAAATATGTGCTGCAAGGTGTCTTGTATGTGCTAAAATGTGACGTATTAAAAAAAAAGAAATTTTAACTGTATGGTTTCAGCCTTAACATGCTTAAGCTGCGCTACAATATTCCGTATATTTTTGAAAATTTCACATAATTGGCAAATTTTTAAAAAAAGTAAGCCAAGCTTTTGTGTTTTCTAAAATTCGTTTTTGTGCTGTTATGTGCTCGCGTTGTGCTGCAATGTGCCGCAGATTTTTTTAAAAAATCGCATAGTTATTAATTAGTGAAAAAATTAGCCTAGCATTTAATTTTTTTCTAAAATTTGGATATTGTGCTGTAATGTGCCCGAGTTGTGCTGCATTGTGCCGTATGGGGATAAATGAAATTACTTTATTTCAGAATTTCAAGAGATTAAAATATGCTTTTTTAAGTTGCTTGAATCCGACTTAAAGATTCGAGTTATAAAAAGCCTCAAATATGCTGCTATGTGTCATTAGAAGCATAGGTTAAGCACATTAGAACAAATTTTATAGCTGGGCACAAAGTTTAGTTAAAAAGTTATCATCGTTCTTTATTTCTTTCATAAGTTTGGAGAAGAAACCAGTACCAATAGAAACAAGAAACGTTAAAAGTAACACATAAGATTAAATTGAGTTTTGAAAGAAATCTATAATTTTCATTTAGGTCTTCGGTTATGGAAACGGTTATCCACGGTTTCGGTCGGAAATGTAATTTTTTGAAATATTGCCAATTAAAGTCGATTTTTATGCAACATTCTTAACAATCAGGTGATTACGTGTTTCTTTTTTAATAAAAACCCAAATATTATATAAGTAGGTACCACAGTTTGAGAGAAGAATAGGCATTTAATAAATGTATTAGAAAATATGCGAATTTTTAAAATATCTCTATTAAACATTGTAGCACAATTTGAGTATATCACAGCACAATAACCAAAATTTTTAAAAAAGTTAAAAGCTGTGCTAGCATCTTACAAAAATAAGTTACTGCTGTTTTTGTTTAAAGCTCTCTACAGCACATTGCATTACTACTCGAGCATACAACAGCACAATTTCCGAATTTAAGAAAAAAGTTGAAAAACTGTTCTTAACTTAAAAAATCACCAGCTCATAAAAATCAAATCCTTAGAATTGTTTTTTTTTTTTCAAGGCGGCATTAAATAGTACACATTGGAAACATTAAAGCACATATTTTTTTTAAGTTGTATAGGAAAATGTGCAGGTTTCAGTGCTTTTTTATTTTTTTAATAACTTATACAATTATCTAATCTTATTGACAGCTCTAAATAGCTGTTTAGTTTTAAGGCATATTTTTCAGCTACTTTTATTATTGTATAAAAGCTATTTAAGTTAATTTTTCACAAAAAACTATAAGTGGCGCATTAAAAGATTACATGAAGTAAAATATTGTAAGCTGCATATTTATATAAATTTAATTAAAAAAAAAAAGAAATTAAAATTAACTCCGTATCACACACTCTTTATTGATCTATTAAATAAAAATATAACAATATTTATAAATCATATAAAATACTATACAAAAAAACTTTTTTGGAAACATTTTGCAAAAATAACTTAACAAATGTTACGTACATTTTAAAAAATTATCACATTTATTGAGTAATACAAAACATGTTTAGAGTAATTTTACCGAAGCAAACAAGCTTGAACCAATAATGAACGAAAAAAACCTTGGTATATGCACCAAATTTTAAATGTGTTTGAAGTAGGCTACCTCATTTATAATTTTTACTAAAAATAAAATGTGTGCTGCAATATACCCGACATGTGCTACAATGTGCCGCATTAAAAAAAAAAAGATTCAAAAAAATAGTCTTTTTGTATAGTTTTGTTGATGTTGCTCTACTTTCAGAAATTTGAAAATTGTGCTGTGATATGTCATCTTTGTGCTGCAGTCTGCCACATAAAAAAGGAAATATTTAAAAAAAAATATTATTTCTGAGCTTATAATTGGCGCTTGTAAATTTTTTTAAAATTTTACTGAGGTATATTATAGCACAAATCGAGCATACTACAGCACAATTTTCGTATTTCTAAAAAAGATAATTGCGGTACTTATTTCGCTTGCAAAGGGCATGTGGTGCCATGATGCATGTCATCAGAATAAAGTACGTGATAGCACACATCGGATACATCACAGCACATTTTTTTTTTAATACACACATCAATAATAACGGATTTTACTTGTTGCACATAGACTTAATGCGTTTTTGTTCGAACATTTCGATTCGTCTCAAAACAAGGTATTGAAAGTAATCAAAAAATTTGCAAACCCAATGAACTTTTTTTTTAAATTTAAATAACTAATGAAATATAAGCATGTCCTGTAAACAGATTACTTATGCATATTTATAAATAAACTGTATATAAAATTAAATAAAAAAAAAAAAATAAAAAAATACTCTTCCACTTCTACTCCTTGCCAGAGCGCTCGCAAATGTCAGTATTTTCAAACTGCGCAGAAAGTTCAGTTATATCGTCCAGTTCGGCTACCAAATCGACCCAGTAACGCAGTTTTTTATGACGCAAATAGCTAGCGGAATTATCAAAAACCACAACATCTAAATTGACAAAAAGAAAAATAACATAAAATATTTCAAGCAAGCATTAAATTGAAATCAGCTTACATTTCGTGTGCGGACGCGTGGATATAAAGCCTATCTCATCCATATCATTGGAGTAAACAGTGCCTAAAGCCACCTCACTACGTTTTTCGCCTGTCTTCTGATCCAAACTGTAGACGCCGAATTTGATGTCATAGTCCACAGTGCGAAACTCCCAAGAGAGTATTTTGGGCTCTGTCTCTACATTGAACTCCAGTTTTAATTTGTTGCCTTTACTCACCACAGTGTCTATATAGTCTTTGTCATTATTCTCCTCATCATTTTTCTCCACGAACATATCTTGAGGAATTTTGCCACCCCAAACGATCTATTAATGAAATAAAATTAAGATACAGTTTCAGATATTTGCCACTCAATTCAAACCTTGGACTTGCATTGCGGATCACCATTTTCGTCGACACAATTTCCGCCAAAGCATTTGGGAAATATATCTGGATTAACATGCGAGAAAAGCGGTTCCTTCCACAAGTCACAACCCTTTTTATAGATCTTTATCTTGCTCATCGTGTACTCGTCCAGGAATTTCTTAACAAAATTAAATGCGACGGAGAAGAGTTTTGGTGCTAAGATAGAAAGAAATGCATTAAATATTTCTAATATACAACCATCTGTCTTACCATTAACTATATAACACATTTTAAGCAGCTCTGGATAATTTGCCTCATACTGCTTAACAGTCGATATAATGCACTCTGCTGCTGGACGCCAGGCATATTGCTTCAAATTAAAGTCCGCCATATCGAGAAAGACCACTAACTGACGCGCATTTGGACCATGTGTTTTACTCTGCTCATAACCGGCTTGCATGAAACGATCGAGTAGTAGTACGAGATAGCGTTGGAAATCAAAACGTGTCACACAATGCAACATGCCCCAGATGTCGAAGTTATAGAAGGGGCAGACTATGACTAGAAGAAAGGTAAAAATGTGTTATATTTTTTCTAAGTCGACACTTACTTGGTGATCCTTCGTTATCGTAGCCAATTATGCCGTAGGGTAGATACTCTCTAAGTGCTTTTGGTGCATCCCACTTCTCCAGATTGTCCACATTCCACATCGCACGCGTTTTAAGACTCTAGAGTGGATATATAGAATTTTACAAAATTAAAGCATTATAGTGATACAAGTACAAGTAGCATACAAGTACAACTTCCAAGAACGTTATCTTGGTACTCAATGAGATTTGCCTGAGAATTAGATATACTTGTACTGGGTGAGCCAGATATTGAGGTCAATCCGAAATCTAGTGATTCCTTGGGTTGAGACAAGAAAAAAATCGTATGGAAAGGGGGTCTACTATATTCTCAAGCCCTTCTAGTTAAGAAAGCCAAATTTTAAGGTTATATTAATTTTTAAGAAATAACTTTGAAAGTACGATAGCTGTGTTAGATAAAAGAACAGTTTTGAAAACACCATCAGTCTCAATAAAAACAAAGATCAGTAATTTTGAGTTTTAAAATTTCGGCATCAAATCCGAAATCAGCGACCTTTTGAAAAGCTTTTTAGAATTTTGGACAGCAAAAGTGATCATTGAGACTAAATGTCTGCAGCGAACCTTCCGTTCTACTTGTACAAACAGATAAAACAAGTAAGAACCTGATATGATTGGTACAAATACAACAACGAGCAGAACTAACTTATGCTTATAAAGTATGTTTTGGATTGAGGAGAGAGCGTATCATGTCTTTCTCTGGCTCCTATTGTAGTGTAAGCTTTTTTTCAATTTATCTGTTCCACTAAGTAAAGTAACTGTTTTAACTTTTTTTTTAAATGAATATATTCATTAAATATGGATATTCCAGATAGTTTATTTGTGTTAATCTTGTGTTTTTTTTCTGTTCTACTAAAAAAAGTAATGGTGTAATGGATGTGGATTCTGTGAATATATTATTTACATATTTGATAATTTATTCATTTTCAATTCATTAATTTATAATTTTATTAAGTTATCTAAAAAAATGCCTTTGTTATGTTTATTTTTTTTTTATAAAATAAATGGAATACTTAAATGCATTGCACTTATATAGTGTTTCTTTTATTGTATTATTGAAATAATTCGCTCTTTATTCTTTACGCTTGTGACGTCACATACTACATATATTCCAAGTAATGATAACAATATTATCGATATATCTGCTTGTTGCGTATGTTTTCAAATTAGTATTCCTGATGCTTGGTAATCACTCCCTCAAAAAGAAATATTCAGTGCATACTCAATGCTTAAGGCCCAACCAAAATAGACGAGTTGCTCCGTAACGCGTAGAGACGAAAATGTTCGCTTAAATGCATGCCTGGGCATTCTAACACAGTCACATTTTATTTTGTCTTGTTAGTATTGGTGCGCTCTCAAATCGCGCACACTGAGTTCATACAATTTGCATCGCAAAGCGGCATAGGTAATCACAGCATCAATGTCAGCGAACGACTGAATAATATTCTCTTGTGTTGTGAGTTTTGTGTACATGCGAAAAGATACGCTCAGAGAGCGCTCAGTGAGCCATGGAGCGCCCAGGCCTGCTTTAATGCAATTCAATGTTGTTGCCCAAAATACGGTGTTATGTTCAGTTTTTCAACCAGTTTATCAATCAGTTGGCAAAAATTAAAAAATTTTGATTTTTTGCGATTTCACATCAACCAGTTCTTCAACTGGTGATGTGTTTGTAGCAAAATCAACAACTAATCGTCAGATTCATAATAAAAAAAATTATTTGCATTCATTTTCAATGTAATATGCGCGATGTTTTCAAGAAGAAAAACTTTTTGTACTGGAATTGAAAAATTGGTCCATGCATGCGTTTATAGATAAAACCATCGACCAGTTTTTCAACCAGTTTTGCGATTGGTTTCTCGTCTATAAGGGCCTTAAGAACCGAACTGCTAGCGTCTCAACTCGTCAGACGTTCGGCAAGTTGCAATCGTCTCGTTTTGTCATTTTGGTTGGGCCTTTAGATTGCGAAACCGATACAAGTAGATATAAGAAAAATAACAAAACGTAACTAGCGTGCTTGGATGGTTCTTTGAAGAGCTTTAATTGAGACCTATCTATGGTGCAATGTGAGCTTTTGTGCTTTGAGCATATATCAAAGCTCTCAAATCATATGATTTGTTGATCAGAGATAAAAACTTTACAATGAGACAATTTTAGAGGATGCTTGGGAGTACAAAACGGCGTATTAAAAGGCAATTTTTTTAGATAAAATTTGGAGAAAATCGCATTCGAACTAAAATTTTTTGCAAAAGAAATATTTGAAATATTTGTCTGCTCTTATTTTTCGGCCGCACAAAAAAACTATAATTAGTTTTTGTTTTTAGTGAGACAAATTAAGTGTGTATTCAAGAACACCGTTCTTTGATTTAATTAACTCTTTCTTACTCCCAACCATTGCACTCTTTACATGAACTGCGAGTTCATTCATTTCAATGCATTAAGAGTTTAATGAATCTGTTCTTTAAAAGTCAGAAATATCTCCTTGATTTAAAGAACTGATTCTTTAGCTGTAAGAAAAAGTTCATAAAATTTAATTGAACTCATACATGTGACCAATTCATTCAAACAAAGAACTTTTTCTTTGATTTTATGTACGTTTTTGACTCAGTGTACCTTATCGGAAACGAGTGGGCTCGTACCTCTTTTATATTAACCATAATTTTAACGAAATAACTAAACACTAATAAAAGCTATAGTTTCAAAATGGAAGCCACAAGTTGTAATCGACAGATTTTATGGATGGAATTAAGTATGGGGCCGTACCATATTACATTCTGTTAAAAAAAGTACCGGGAAATGATAGTTTGAAAAGTTCGCCTAAAAGGCTTGTTAAAATTATTTTTGTCCGCTTAGTTGGTAGAACTGTCCTCTGTTCTGATGTGATGTTTGAGCACATTCTATCATTTAGTTTGTTAACATTGCTTGTTTTTGTCAGTTTTTCGTCTCAAGTGTGTTTTGCGATTTTAACAATGAATAAAAATACTAGTATCGAACAAAGAATTTGTCCCAAATTTTTAATTGCTTATTGAATTTCGTGTGTCGAATCGCTGAAAATGTTACAGAAGGCTTACAGTAAATCTACTTTATCAAAAACATTGATTGCATCAATATGATATGATTGGTACAGTGCATTCAAAAGTAATCGAGATGTGGTGGAAGATTTGTTTCGCTTTTTTCGGCTATCAACGTCTTCAACTAAAGTTAACATCAACAAAGTGAAGGAAATGGTTACGGAAAATCGTCATTTAAGTTTGAAAGATATACGCGCTAAACTTTGAGAGCGATTGTTTGGGCATGAAACGCATTGCCGTTCGACTACTTCTGAAAGACCAGAAATTTCCTCTAAAACTCAAACGCGTTAAGGTCGCTAAAGACATGATAAATACCAAATTTATAAAACTGGTGATGGGATATGGGTTAACGAGTTTCACATGCAAAAACACGTCAAAGTTGATCGAAGTCAGGGCAATGCTGACTATTTTCTTTGATTATCGCAGTGTTGTGCACATGGCGGTTATGTGGCGTTTGAGAGAGCAAATTTGTCGAAAAACGCCAGGTTATTATTTTGGAAGGGGCCTAATTTGAATGTGATGAAATACAATGAACAATTTCCGGTACTTTTTTGACGAAATATATATCATAATGTGAAACCTTACCGCTCTTAACATTTTCTCAGCCGCCTCTGGATTCCATTTTCTTGCTGAAAAAATGATACAAAAAATTTTAACAATTTTAATGTGAAACGGTGAAAATATTGTTTAACAACTTACCACGCAGCCATCTTAACAAAAAGTAGTCATCATGCTTGTCATTTATTGCATCGGCAACGCTTTGGCGGAACTAAAAAAGTAAAAAAAGAAAATTTGTCAAAAATCTCAGTAAATTAATAAATATTAACCTAAATAAAAAAAAAGCTCGAAAATGAAGGTACTTAATTAAGCACGCATTAACAAACACGCACAAGCGTGGGTTTTGCTTGGTTGTCTTTTTGAGTCAAAACAAGCTGCCAAAAAACAAACACGACACCTTAGTTGTTAGAAATTTACTAAGACAATATTTTGGCCGTTAAGCAATCTGCGGATGGAACGAAACTTCTCTTAAAATCTTGAATTGTTTTAACGTTATTATATAGCCTACCCACTGAACAATAAGCGAAGGTTTTGAGTAAGGTCAGAGTTTTGCGAACGTTTTTGGTTAGATTTTTTTTTTTTTTTTTTTTTTTTTTTTCTTTTTTATTTTGTCTTTTAAAAGTGCTTGTTATAAAAGATTAAATTCGTGAAAGCTTTTTCCATAAAGAAAAATTGTGCATATTTTGCAAAATTCATTAAAAACTTATTTTGAGTCGAAAATGAATCATTTTTGTATCATTTCAGTAGGTAAGACTTCCTTGTAAATGAACCATTTTTTGTTCATAAATGAGTTCGGAAATGAATCATTTATGTTTCTTTTTTGCATTCTGAAATGAGTTCAAAAAAGAATAATTTTTTTTATCATATCAGTAGGAAACAATTTCTCATAAACGAACCATTTTTTGTTCATAAATGAGTTCACAAATGAATCATAAATGTTACTCTTTATATTCTAAAATCAGGTAAATAAAGGAACTTAAAATGAAAATGTTAACCTTCGTACAAACGTCATATGAACTTTTTTACCAGTGCGAGATGGATGTACTGCTACACATATGAAAATTTTCAACATTTCTATCAAAAATTAAAATCAAGCCCAAATAGAATGAAAACCACGAAAATATTCCATGCAAAAATGTAATGAAATAAATTCCCCAATTAATAACTTAACTATTTTGATATTTCATATATACTTTGGAAGTTTGTCAAATTGGAAAACAATCACGCCTTTTCCCCTTTGAAACATCAATATCATGAAAAACACAATGCGTGAATTCCAGCCCAGGTATATTAAGACAATTAACCCAATGATTAATATGATCTCTAATTTTAGTAATAATCATTTCTTCTTTAACAAAATATCGATATGTTAATATAAATAGTATTATGCAATAATAAAATTTATAATTCAATAAGGTTCTTTTTTTAAACTCATTATTGAACAAAAAAAGGTTTGTTTTTGAGAGGCAATTCAGTCCAAAGATTGATACAAAAAGAGTTCAATTTCGTATCGGTTTTTTACAAAAGAACTTTTGTATGGTTAATTTTTGAACTCATTTCCGACGAAAAAACAGTTTGTTTCTGAGAGGCATTTTCGTCCGGCGATTGATTCAAAAAGGGTTAATTTCCGAGTGCCGAAAAAGAACTTTTATGTTTCTTTTTTTAACTCATTTCCAAACAAAAAAGAGGATAATTTATGGTTCTTTTTTTAACTCATTTGCGAACAAAATAAGGTTCGTTTTTGAGAGGCATTTTAGTCCGACGAATGATATAAAAAGGGTTCATTTATGAGTGCCGAAAATGAATGTTTCTACCCGAAAAGGTTCTTAAATGAATTCAAAAACGGTAGTTTTGGTTCACCGGGTAGTTTATAATAGTTTTGAGTTTAACAGCATTTAAATAAATCATCACAGAAACCAACAATATTGTTGATTGCTTTACTTTAATCACAGCTATAATGCAGCATAGACGAGATAATGGATTTTTTGTTAACATTATTTTGTTAAAATGGTTTGCTTTGATTTTTTTTTTTTCAGAAAAAAATGTTAACTATAACAATTATAAGCATTATTTAGGTTGTTTGTTTAAAGACGCACACACAGCTTGTTAACATCTATTTCAAAGATAAACTTAAACTAATGCCAGCTATTGAAAGCCCGTCGTCATCGAGTGTTACATTAAAATCTTACCACGGCTACATAAAGCTATTTTTATTTCGTATAAATTATTATTTTCTTTTTTTTTGTGCGATGGCAAAGTCGCAATGTATTGGTGTTAATGTTGATATTAAGTAATGCAGTTGCATGGGCGTATGCAGGATTTTTTGAAAAGGGGAAGGTCTCTATGAAAAGCTCACGTATTTGAGAATAGTTTAGTAGTGTTAACAGAAGAAAAATTATCTGTTGAATTTAGTTTTCTAAATTTTTTTGTGAAAATTTCATCAACAGATGCGCGTGAAAATTAAAAATTTTTAATTTTTTTAATGGTAATGGAATAACATCACATTACATGCTCCAGAGTACTATACTAAGCAAATATTTTAAATTGTTGAATAAATGAATTTCTTTCACATTAAGATATGCGCAATCGAAAAAAATTTAATGTAAAACGAATTAATTTTACTATTTTAATATAGAAAGGCCCTTTCTCAAAAGGCCCTAACTCAATAGGAGATAGGAAAAAACTTAGGAAAAATTAAATTCTGTAGTTTCTAATTTTTTGTAAACGAATTTTTTTATTAAAAACTATAAGTGATGTAATGATGTTACAATTTTTTTTTACTGCAAACATTGCAGAATTTAGTTTTTTATCAAGATTTTTCTTCTCCTATAATTAATATGAAGGCAGCGGTATAATTCGAAAATACATATGAACAAATATCATAAAGTTACAGAGGTCAGACTTGTTTTGAAGAAGCATAAAATAATAAAAAACAACTGCTAAATAGATTTGAAAAATAATGCAAGAATTTGATAGCATGGGCGTAGCGAAGAAAAAATTTCACATCCGCTACAAAAGCTTATCAAGCATGATCAATCAAAAAATTCATTATTTAAAACAGGTTTTGAAGTATCCAACGAACACATAATTTATTGTGAATATATTTAATACATTAATATTCAATTAAATGAATTAATATATTGTACATATGCATGAAAGAAATTAAGGAAACTCATAAAACTTAAGTACATTTTTAAAAATAAATTTAATTATTCTTAAAGCATAAAAGCACTTTCAATGTGTAGGCTAAGAAACATATACAGTGTGTTACCGAATTACTTTCTACCTTTAAAATTCGATTTTATCGTTATATTAAATAAATAAAAATTGCACAAAAGGTAGTCTTGTTGTAAGAATAGTAAAAATTTAAAATTGCATTTTTATCTAACTTTCACATGACATGAAATTAATAATGTAATATTGTGAACTTATAACGAAAATTCATTTAAACTAATAAAAAGATAGTTAAAAATTCAAAATTAAACATTTTTAAGGTTGTCCATATTAATTGGCCACCGACTGTATTTCGATGGTTAAGCGCACAAGAGTGATAAATGATAAATATATATAAGTATAATTTTTTTAGTGCATCCAACTTTTTTATTTTTAAAGATGTGTTTATGTTTTTGGTATCATTCAAAAGAAAATTGAATAAATTACAAAATTGTTCTAAAAAAAAAATTTTATTATCACGCAAAATTCTGAGAAATTTGCACTCAAAGTTGAAATTTGGTAATTTCAACCGATTGATTTCATTTTCACACGATCACAGCTCGGTAACGGTTAAGTTGGTGGGGTTTGTTGATTTACCGTTAGAAAGGTGATTTTATTGCCTTTACAACGTGCTGTAAAAATAAGTTTCATGTAAGTTAGTTTTTCTGCTAGAACAATAACGTAAACCAAAGTCGTGAAATTTTAATTAACCCTGTAGCTCTTAAGAATGTAAAAATATACCCCTCCCCCATTCCCATACGATTTTTTCTCAGCTCGACATAACCTTTCAGCTCCGTAAATAGTTGCACTCAATTCCGGGACACCCTATATAAAACTATTGGTACATATTATGAAAATTTCTGATTCGGATAAGTTTTTTAAAGCATGTCTTAAGAAATAAAACCGCTTCTGAATTTCAATCTGAAATGATCTCATATTTTTTAGCAAACAACTATTCTACAATTTTGAACATTTTCACTCTTTTGCCTACTGTATTGTCAGCTGTCTGAACGCTTCTTCACAGACACAATGTTTGACAACTAATACGTATTCTTCACTGTCTTAACAGTACTGTCTCGTACAACCCCCGTGGTAACGTAGAGTAAGGGAACATTATTTTAAAAACAAATTTTTTGTTTCGTCACTGCAAAAATTTACCAAATGGAATTACATTTCACGTTTTCACCTCCAAAAAAAAAAATATTGCCAGTTTTGGTAAAATTTCCACATTCTAGCAATGCTGATAAAGTCATCATAAAAGTTTCTGTCAAAGTTTTTGAAGCGAAGCTTTTTACTCCTCGTTCTGTGATTTGCTTGTAGTGAAATCTGAAAAATTTTCGACATATTTTTTTTCTTGGAAATTTGATGGTTTCGATGTTGCTAGCGCTTATTACAACAAGAAAATTCAATACTTCAATATTAAATACTAAAAATATTCTTCAGTCCGCCCGTGGGGATCGAACCCGTGTCCTCTTTAATGAGAGTCCAACACACTATCCACCAGGCCACAAAGGCTTGATAGAAACAGTTGTTAATTCAAAATTAATTATAACAGAAGCTATGCTGCAGTAGATCGTCACCATCTAATAATAGATAGAGGATTGTGTATTTGCTATGCTACAAATAACAAAAATTTGCTTTAATTTGCCACAAGGTGTCTCCAGCATCGGTGTGTGTGTATTGTGAATGCGTTTGTGGTGTTGTTGGCACGAAGAAAATTAGCAATGCCTACAAATGCGTTGACAAGTGCGTTTTTAAGTGTCAAAAAAATAGACGATATCAATAAATATGGAATTAACAAACGCATGCATGACATCAGCAAGGTATCTAAAATATTTGTTAAATTTTGTTTCGTGTGCGTTCTTTAATATATATTTAATATATATTTTTATCCTGGTTCTGTGATTTGCTTGGAGTGAAATCTGAAAAATTTTCGACATATTTTTTCGCTAAGTAGTACGCTGTTGAAGGAAAAAATTTGTTCAGTGCAGCCAAGTTCACAACCATGTGTAGAGACTTAAAATGGAGAGTCGCTGGCATTATATGCCCGTATATGTAATTGGCGTGGAAATTTAACATTCAACAATATAAAATAAGCAGTAAATATGTTTTCTATATATATGTAATTAATTTCATGTTATTTTAAATTTTTGTGTTTAAAAGTTAATTTATTAAAAAGAAAAAATGATTATGCTATCAAATCTATGTAACTGCGAAAAAACTTTGCTTCTCTCGTGTGTTTAACGACGCACCTGTGTTTTTTCTTTGAGTGTATTTACCCCGTTTTCAATTTTGAAACCGGGTATAATAATGGTATATGTACAGTTCGTTTTGTTGTCCAATTCCGCTTTTTTTTTTGTTTCGTTCTAATTAGATAAATCAAAATTTATAATTTTAAGACTATGCTTGCTGTTGACAGCTGTCATAGATTGAGTACTCTAAGCTTATCACAAAAAACTAGTGCCCTAGTCAAAATGTCAGTGATGGGACACTCTTTACATTATTTTAAAGATCACACAAAAAAATATAAATTCCTAACAATATCTATATAAAAGATCAGAATTTAAAAATTTCAAAGGGCCACCCTAAAATATGATAATATTTTTATGTTTTGTTTGTTTATATCAAAATTCAATAATGACGCATTCATAATTTCTGTTAAGACATGTATTTATTATGTTCGTGGGTCAGTCGACTGCTTATATTGACAGACACCATGAAGAGTGTCGATAGTCGAATGAAGAGCTGCAGAACTGGTTATCTCTAGCTTGGGCACAAATTAATGGCATTCGTTTTTGAATGCTTGACATTGAATTTTTAATGAAATTTTTTTTATTTTTTTTTTTTTTTTTAGGCAAAACACTACAATATTTAGGAAGTAATGACAATACAATAATTGAATTGTATGTTTTGACTAAGGTTTAATTAATGTTTTTTAACCAAAAGGTACCCTACAATTTTGTGTTAAGTTTATTAGATTTGTTAAATATGTTGAAATGGTAAAATTTTATATAGAAGAATTTTAATACAAAATTATAACATTCAATATAGTGATGATTTTCGTTATTTTAAAAAGTGATATTTCAACTTTCAATAAATTTCACAAAACTTTTTGAAAAAAAGTGTATTTTGTGTGTATCCATATATATGTTATTCAAAATTTTTGGAGTAAAAAAAAATCGATAAAAGTTGAAGCATAAGAAAATGTAGGAATCTATACCATGTCTTCAGTACCGACCAAGCTTTTAACTCTCTCACGTTCTCTATCATTATTTTTGTATAAAGTCTTTTCGCACTGCTATTGATAGTTTATGCCAATCATGTGCTACTAAGCGATTCAAGTGCAAAACATGGCTAATTTTTATTTGTTTTTTTTTTGCTTTGACCAAGTCCAAAATATTTTAGTTTTTGGATTAGAATCTAATCATTAGATGTTGTATAAGTAAGGCAAGGAAATAAGAACAATTAACTTCTGTAAATTATATAGTAAATTTTAAAGGTTGTTGATTTGTATGCGGATTCAATTCGTACTTAATTTAATCTGATGATGTTACGGACATAATAACTTTAAATATCCGGATTACAAGGTCTTCCGGATCCAAGATCTATCGCCACATGCATAATAAAAATACGTAGCTTCATTTATATAACTTTGATTGAGTCAATCTTGATTTATTATTTAATTACTATCTTAAGAAGTTTATAAATTAATTTTTATTTTGGTTTAATTTTTATACATGCATATAATATTTCTTGTTGTCATTCCCATTTAATGCTCTCACTTTGATTAAAAATGATTTAAAATTTTGTTACACGAAATCACCGAAATCTTCACATTTAAACAACACATCATGCTAGAAATGAAAGTGAATTTCTCAAAAATGTACTTATTCAACTTTTATTTGCTTAATTTTTTTGAGAGTAAACGTTAACTTTGCGCTAAAAATGTCGGTAATAAAAAAGAAAAAACAATAATAACGTGAAAAGCTAACTTATAAAAAGAAAAAAAAAAATAGGTTAACTTACCATTAAAAAAAAAAAAATAAACAACGTCTTATTAACTTATTATCAACATTGTATACAAAATTCACAGTTATGAGAAAAGGTACACTCAAAAATTTTTTTACAATAATTCTTGCACAAATATTTACTTTGGGTTAGTGTTATAGATCTTAAGAGTTTCGGAATTTAAAGACAGGTAGATTTTTTTACTCCAATTAACCACTTTTTTGGACTAGCAATTGTCAGCTATCTACTCATTTTAGTAAATTCAATTCAACAACAAAAATACAATACTTTATCAAATATATTATATGGAGTGAGTGCATTGCGTGCGCTTAAGTTATTGAACTCATTTTCATTGACGTAAGGAAAAAAAATATACGATTTATGTGAATTAACGATGCTATTGCGCAATCGTAGATACGTACGTGTGCAATTAAATATTAAGTGGGTGCAATACATCTATCATAATAAAACTATGTGAATAAAATTAAATTTTTTTTACTGCTAATTTTTTTAAGCATTTGAAATAAATTGGGTCTGCCAATAGCGCAGCAAAAGTCTTGGAAAGATGTAATGGTCGGAGCATGGCCTCGAAAGAGATTTCAAGAGGCGTTTTGGGAAAGAAATAGTACCGAATGTTTAGTGTAGTTTTTAAATTATGGTGTTTTGAACAAAATCAACAGAATTTTAGTATATTTTTTTTGCTAAGTATAAGTATAAGCTTATTTTTTACATTGACGTCGTTTTTTGAAGAGTACTAAAAACACTGTAAATTTTTGTGTAAAAAAATACTTAATTTTTAAATTTGAAGCTACACTGTAGCAGGGCCGTAGCTAGAAAAATTTTGCTTCTAGAACTAACAAATTTTTTTGAAAATTCGAAAACACTAAACTTATAATAAAAATGGAAACTTTAAGGGGGGGGGTTTGAACTAAATTTTTTAAAAAATTATTTTTGTGATCAGTTTTAAGTTATGTGTTTATATATGTAACTCCAATAATTTTTCAATTATTAAAGGTTATATTTTATCGAGCTCAAGGTCAATGTTGCTTTCTGAAGAAAACAACTGAAGGAAAAACAACTAACAACAACAATACCCTATATAGAGTATCAATCACATAGCAGACTAGACAGCTGTTTCGTTGGCCGCTACACCAACTCATCAGTAGCCTTTTTTCGTGATTCTTGCTGTGATCCACTAAGCTCTTAGTTTTCTACTTGTTTCACGAATGCAATTAGTAAATTACCCTGAATTGCGGTACGAGAATACAAATGATATGAAAGCAGCTTAAAGTTCTTCTAATTTGTGAAGCATACTTTCAGGGAAAGTAAGTTCTATTATTCGAAAATAGATCAAAGCTTTTCTAAATACTCAAAGATTTTGTTGTGCTAGTTGTTGTTGCTCTTCTATTTCACAGTCGATCTTAGCTTCAGCAGTTAGCTGATATTAAACTATGACGACATGAAGATTTGATTCTTTTTGAAAACTTAGATTTTTAATTTATTGTGTGTAAACACACACAAATAATCATATTTTCAACGGCCGGGCTCTGCCATAGAATTTATTTGTAAATTAATTACGACCTTCTTTCATAAGTTTTCAGTTATGTGTTTATATAACTCCAATAATTTTTCAATTATCAAAGGTTATATTTTATCGAGCTCAAGGTCAATGTTGCTTTCCGAAGAAAACAACTGATGGAAACTGTGATCATTCGCCAAAAATTATGTCTATTAAACTCATCGTAAAATCATAAAAAAAAATTTTGTCGACATTCGGGAAAGCATATTTATAAATAATTTGTCAATTTGAAGCAAAACGTATCGTCGAAATTATTTATAAAAAAAAATTTTTTTTGATATTTTTAAAATTACCCAAAATCACCCCTTAAAATAATTTTAGAAAAAAATTAACTCAAAACCCCTCCCCTAAAAGTTTTCATTTTTATTATTATTTCACCGCTTTCTAATTTTGAAAAAATTTGTTAGTTCTAGAAGCAAAATTTTTCTAGCTACGGCCCTGCACTGTAGTAGTTTTGTCAGAATATTAAGAATACTATACAATTTTAGCTTCATTTTAAAAAAACTTCATTTGGTATATTTTATGCACTAAAAATTTGTAAATTTTTTGTGTAAAAAAACAATTTTGTTTAATGAATTTTCATGAACTTCAAATGAAACGTATAACATATATATAAGTTGAGGTGGGGTAATGTATACCATGGGGTGATGTGTAACAGGGAGAGTTTTCGTACAAAATGTTAACATATGGGTGAATGAACAACAGTGATATGTTTCTTTTGACAGCATATAGTTTTTCATAATTTTGGAGTTGGCAAACAAACGTTTCATTAGAGTTCTTAAAATCATTTTGTTAAGGGAGGACATGACATGGGCAGTTCTTTGAAATCGACTTTTTTTTAATAATTTTGTATTTTAGTAAATATTCTTAAGATTCTATGAAAAAAAATTTCATGGAAAAATTCTTATGGGTTCAAAAGTTACAGCCGGATTAGTGAGAGCGCATTTTTAATTTTTGCGCTACCTACGTACGGCAGCTGGTATATACTTGTTTTACTTGCTACCTGACTTTTGGTCCTAAAACCTACTTGAAGGGTGGGTTTTTTTTTTGTGTTTTTGAATTTCTTTATATTTCTTTATATTTATAACTCATATAGTGGAATTTTTATTTTATATGCTCAGTTATTTTGCATCTTTTGCAGCGTGAAGTCGTGGTTTTTTTGTGAAAAATATTGAAAAATGAAGCGTCGTTCTTTAGATCGAAAAGGCAAAAGAGGTTTTTTACACAAAATCATTACACCAAGAAAACCTATTTCAACAGAAGAAATGGAATCTGAGGTGGAGTTCACTAGTACATCTGCTAAAAAACTTAAAAGGAAATGATGCAAATCGTTTCAAATGAGCCAGAGTGAAGGCATATGAAGCTACAAAAGAAGTCCGAATTGCTAAACGATTGCAAAAAACTATAAGAAACAACACAAGATAACAAAGGCATACAGTACGAAGCAGGCATGGCAGATTGAAGGTAGCCTTTTTTTTCTTTGTTCACAAACTTTGAACGCGTTTATCTCGAAACCATGTTTTTCGTACTGGTTGCGGCACTAGCGGGTTAATATTTTGACGGAATTTTTTTTTCTTTTTGTATTTTTTTAAACTTGATCCGCTATCGTATGACACGAGCTTTTTTTTAAAATTTTTTTTTCGATTGATTATCAATTTTTAGAGTCAATATTTTTTTCGAAAAAACACACTTTCAAATTTGGAACATCACCAAAAATTGAAAAAAAAATTTAAAAAAAAGTTCGTGTCATACGCTAACCAATTTTGTTAAGATTTAAAAAAGTAATTTTTTTCCAGATCGGACAATTTTTGCAACTCCCAGCGCTGCAACCACGAGGCCCCGTTTTTTTCTCTGCCGCCAGTTTGGAGCTCTATAAAACCATTTTGGAGTGAAAAATATATTTTTTTAATTTTTTTTTTTGTCATTTGCTGAATTCTCTACAATAATAAAAAAATTTTGGAAAAATGTTTGTTTTTGACTGAGTTATAAATTTTAAAAAAAGGTCTGTTTTCTCTGCCGCGAATGTCCCCCCTTAAAGAAGTTTTTTGAAATTTACAAAAAATAGCATTTCGGATAAAATTTTCTTCAGATTTTAAAAGTGAGTAGATGTTAAATGTGGTATTGTTTAATATCTTTAAGTATAACAAAAGATTTTAAATTTTTTTACGTTGTGGTAAAATTCCATCAATGAGTAAAAAGTGACTTACATTGGGGTGATGTGTGACACTCACGGTTTGGGTGATATGTAACACACCTTGCACATTATAATTACCATTAAAGAGGCAACAACGTCAGATTCTGAAATGCAATCACATCAACGGCATTTAAAGAGATCGTCCCAGTGCATACTTTTCAGCCTAGACCAAAATCCAATAGTTGCAGCCAATACTGGTGCAGGAGATTTCATTAAGTTCTTATCATGATTCTTTTACTAAACATAAAAAATCCAAAAAAAATATAAAAAAAAAGAAAGTTCCTGGTCTTTAAATCAACATTTTGTTGGTGTTACACATCGCCCAACTGATTTGA
Organism: Coremacera marginata; assembly: GCA_914767935.1. Classification (NCBI taxonomy): domain Eukaryota; kingdom Metazoa; phylum Arthropoda; class Insecta; order Diptera; family Sciomyzidae; genus Coremacera; species Coremacera marginata. The sequence continues at coordinate 18,440,245 of OU612047.1, forward strand.
AAAAGATCAAAACACCATATTTGAAATTTTTGTCCTAATTAATTTATTTCTACGGACGTGGGACAGTGACTCCCATGGCGCAGTGGGTAGAGTGCGTGGCTCATACGCCAGAGAACTCTGGTTTAATTCCCACCTTACACAGGAAGTCTTTTCAATTGAATTAATTTTTTTCTGTTCGGCCATCACCTCTCTGCAGACAATGACAAACCTCAGAGACTAAAAACTGCCATGAAAAGCTTCTTGAGAACATAAGCCGTTCGGAGTCGCCGTAAAGCATGTAGGTTCAGTTCTCGATCATTTGTGTTCAAACATTTCACAACACGCACAACACAATTGATCATAAGAAGCTCGATCAAAGTTCTTTCAAGGGCTGAAATGGCCATTTCGTTTTTTTCCGTTAATTCATTTCTCAAAATATTCAACAGCCACTTCGAAAACACTCCCTTCGAATTGGCTCTTCTGCAAGGGAAAGGCCTTAAAACCATGTTACACATCACCCCACTTCAGTCTATAAAAACACTAAAATTTTTGTGTAGAAAAATACTTCGTTTGGTTGAATTTTTTAAGATTTGAAGCTACATTGTAGTAGTTTTTTCAGAATATTTTTTTTTTTTATTTTTATTGACAGTCAATGAACAAAAGTTTATACAGACTACAATTAGTAATTAAAAATCTTGAAATATTTACAATAATCTTAATAAAAGTTATTAAGCAAATACATTAGAGAATTCTTTGCATTTGCAAAATCAATATTGCAATGAAGCATACGATTATTGAACTCAAGCATAACGCTAAAAATTGGCGAGTTAATGGCATAGTTAGTTGTTCTACATGTTCCTAGACAAAATACATCAAGGTGTCTTAACGTTCTGAAAGGAACATTAAAATTAATTAATGCAAGTAGTTGAGGGCAGTCAACCGTACCCACTACAATATCAAAAATAAACAAAAGAGATAAAATTATTCTTCTATTATGTTTTCAAATGATCATCATATGAAGGAATTGGATTTTGCGCATTATTAGTTCTAAAAAAAAGCGAATAAAAGCATTTTGTACTCGTTCTAGACGCAGTGTGTGTGAGGCATAAAAAGGATTCCATATAAATGAAGCATATTCTAACTTCGAACGAACAATAGCTGTATAGAGAACTCTCAAAGTACGAGGATCTTTAAAATTACAACAATTTTGTCGAACTGAAGCAAGGAGCGAATATGCTTTAGGAATAATGTAATTGAGGTGACCGATAAAGGTGAGTCTGGAGTTAAAAATTACACTAAGGTCTTTAATTTCTTTTATGAGATTCAGTGAGTAATTATCTAAATAGCATGAAGTTTTTGAGGGATTTGCCAATTTAGCATATGTAGAGAACATATAGTTTTCATAATTAAGATACAAATAGTTCTAAGAACACCAATTATTTATAGAGTTTAAATCTGACTAAGGTAACGAGGCATCAGACAAACAATTAGTTTTTGAAAAAATTTTTAAATCATCAGCATATAAAAGATACTGAGAATTTTCTACTTTCAATCAGAAAAAGAATAAAAAGTAGCGGACCCAATTCAATAAATACGAGTACATTACACGATTCTGTTAGTCAGATATAATATAAGCCATAGCAATAAATTAGAATGAAAACCAAGGTAAGCTAATGTTTTTCTCGAACAGGACAGAATATTTTGCGAAGAACTTTTCTCTCGAACACCCCCAGAGCAGCTGCGTCAGTTTGCGAAACTACCCTTGCGTCAGCGCCATAAAACAGCACAGCTAGAACGAGCTTCTTGTTAAGTGTTAGTTTTGTCGATCGAGAGAGGGCTCTGGAACTTAGTTGCTTACTGAGCCCGTAGTAACAACTATTAGCAATTATTGTTCTTCACTTTATCTCCAAGCTGACTTCGTTATTGTTATTGTTATTAATGACGGTGCCACAAACTCCTTGACTACTTCAAAGTTATAGCTGCCGGATGAAACGTGGGAGTCTAAACGCCGCGCTCCCTTGTTTGTAGACAGCATATACTTTGTTTTACCCTCATTTATCGTCAAACCCACTTTGGTTGCTTCCTTTTCGATAGTGGTGAAAGCAACGATAACATCTCTTTTGGCTCTGCCGACAATATCAATATCATCAGCGTACGCAAGGAGCTGGACACATTTGTAGAAAAATTGCCATTACGATGCACACCGGCCTTTCGTACGATCCCCTTCATGATGATGTTGAAGAGATCGCAAGACAGTGGATCGCTTTGTCTGAAACCTCTTTCGGTATTGAAGGTTTCGGAGAGGTCATTTTCTACCTTGACGGAGCTGCATGTGTTGCTCAACGTCATCCTGAGAATACCGAATTCAGTCATTGTTGCATATAGGCAATCCCTTCTCTGGCTATCGAACGCAGCTTTGTAATCGACAAAGAGATGATGTGGGTCAATTTGATTTTCATGGGTTTTTTACAGGATTTGTCGTAGTGTGAAAATCTGGTCTATAGTGAACTTTCGAGGTCAAAAGCCACACTGATGAGGTTAATACATTAATTTCACTAAAAATATTAAAGAAGTACTTTTTTAATTTTCCTTAAATTTTAAGAACTGTATTTTGTACCCTAGTATAAGTGTATTTAGTAAACCAAGACATGGGCGTAGCCAGGATATCAGCCAGAATGGTTAGTTATTTAATATATTTCGAGTTTAAGAATTTATTCAAAAATAAACATTTTTAAAAAACAATAGCATGGGTGGTTTAAGCATAATCTTATGAGCTGTTGAGCTGTTTTCTGCAAAAAAAATAAAAAAAACAAAATTCGTAAAAAAGTTATAGCTGTTGAAACTTGACTTTTGTTTTTAAAAATACTTAAAGTACCCTTTTCCGGTATTTCGATCACAAAAAAAAAAAAATTATAAAAAATCGAAAAACGTACTCGTATATTTAAACTTTATATATCGGAGTAACGGAGTAACTTAAATAATTCTAAAAAAGTATTTCTGATTTTCATTCGAAAGCTTTTTGAATTTCTGGATTGCCAACATACCGTTTTTTCCATTCAGTTTTCTTTTTAGGTTGGATTTAGGTATTTTGACGAAAAAGTCCCCAGAAGTGAAAAATGGTTAAATTATATTTCACGACTTTGATTAACGTTATTGTTTCTAGCAGAAAAACTAACTTACAAAAAACTTATTTTAAGTATAGTTTTTTAGTGCGGACAACTTTTTTATTTTTAAAGATATGTTTAATGCTTTTGGTGTCATTGAAAAAAAAATTGAATAAATTACAAAACTGATTATAAAAAAAAAATTTCATTTATATCGCGAAATTCTAAGAAATTTGCACTCAAATTTTAAATTTAGTAGTTTTAACCGATTGATTTCATTCTCACACGAGTATAGCTCGGTAACGGTTAAGTCGGTGGGGTTTGTTGATATCCCATTAGAAAGGTAATTTAATTGCAATGAGCTATCAAAATAAGTTTTCCGTAAGTAAGTTTTTCTGCAAGATACAATAACGTGAATTAAAGTCGAGAAATATGAATTCACCCTATAGCTCCCAAGAATGTGAAAATAGACACCCCCCTCCTTCCATACAATTTTTTGCTCAGCTCGACCTAACTTTTCAGCTCCGTAAGTATATACACTCAGTTGCGGGACACCCTGTATAATGGTTTGAAGAATTGGAAAAATGTAAAGTAAAAAATAGGTACTAAATAACAAAGTGTATCTTTGTTTAACTTGCAGTCCAAAATTGTTACTGTGTCAATTGTAGGGTTAATACGAATCTCACTCAGAATCTTAAAAATACAAGGCCAATGAACTACATGCATTTACTTTGCATGCAATTTGATTAAAAGTAATATGTTAATAATGTTTGAACTTTGCTCAAAATTCATTAAAATCAAATAATAATAGCAATAAAAACAAAAACAATAACTCACTGCAATAACTTTAAATACTTAAAAAAACAATTTGATTATACTTAATTTAAAAAAGATATAAGGGCAATTAAAAAATCATTCAACATCTAAAAGTAGGCAGTCGTAGACGTATAACTTTATAGCGGAAACAAAAGTCAACCAACAAAACCGATTCGTAACCTTGAACTTATCTTAAAACTCTAATGACTGGAGATAGTGACGCAACCACAATGTTTACGTATATGAAGTGAAACTGCATTATCGACTGACTTTCTGAATCGTACTTTGTAGTTTTTAAATACTTCAATTCGAGGTCTATTTTAAATTGGTTCTGCATTCCAAACAGGCATGCAGTGTATGATTACTTCAAGTTTTACTGTGTAAGCAGGTAAAAGCTATTGAGAATTAAAAGCAAACTGGTAACTTTTTTAAGAAGACTTTGTAAAGTTTAAATAAAGTAACTTTATATTGGAGGTAGGCTTGGTTTGGCACATGCTTAGATGCACAGTACATTGAGCCCATATAAGCAAGGGACAAAACTAGAAGGAGTGGTCTGATTTTTACAAAACTTTCTACATTTAGTTAAGTTAAGGTTGCCGATTTAAAAAGATGTAAATATATTTTATGTAGGACTTATATTTATTTCATAAATTACAATGTTTTAAAATGCATTTTTTGTTATTTTTGAGAGATTATTTGAAAAAAGTGCACAATGAGATTTTAATTGCGTTAACATTGTGCGTATAGTTGACCTATGTTTTATGCTTTTAGCTATATATTCTTTTATTTTTTAAACAATAATTTCATTAAACACGATTTTGAATGATCCAAAACAAAATTTGTGCAAATATTTAAAAAAAGCTTTAAGGTTACTTTAAGGCTACATACTTTCACTTCTTATTTCAGCAGCTAGTCAGTTTACTTTTAAAAATTATAAATTCTTTATAATTAGTCTTTGTTTAGTTAAGCTTTTTGAATGCAAAATGATAGGAACTGACCTAATATACCCTTGTGCTTACGAGGGCCGTTTGATAATTCAGTGAAAAATTAAGCAAGAGATGATTTTTACGGCAAAAAAAGTTTAATTTCTCAATATAGACTCCTTTTAGCTCGATACACTTCGTCCAACTTTGCTCCAATTTTTTGATCCCATCCGAAAAATACGTCTTCGGAAGGCCCTCAAAGTAGGCCTCTGTTTCGGTGATGAGCTTCTCTCTGGAGGTGAATCGTTGAAACGCCATTGAAACGGTCCAATTAGGCTGCACAGTATTCGCCATTGATCGTTCTTTTCGATGGAAGGTAATGGGTTCAGATTATACCGCGTTCATACCAAAATAATGACGCCATAACCTTTCAGGCCGATAGCAGCGTCTTCGCCTTCTTCGGAGTACGTTCGTTCAGTGAAGTCCGCGGTTTCGACTGTTCCTTTGTCTCTGGTGTGTAGTGATGGATTCATGTTTCATCCACGGTTACAAATCGGCGGAAAAAATCTTTCTTATCTTTGTTCAACATCGCCAAACACGCCTTTGAATCAGTCACACGATCGCGTTTATGGTCGAGAGTGAACAAACGCGGCACCAATCTTGCGTATAATTTTTTCATATCCAAATGATTTCGCAAAATGTTGTCTGAGATGCCAACGGCCTCAACAATCTCGCGCACATTAACTCTGCGATCGGCCACCACGGAATCGTGAATTTCAGTAACCATTTTTGGTGTGATGATCTCATTTAGGCTTCCAGAAAGTTCGACGTTACTTGTGCTTTTACGACTGCATCGGAATTCAGTAAACCACTTGCGAATCATTCCAATCGATGGTGCAGAGTCCCCATAGTATTTATCAAGTCTTTTCTTGCTTTGGCTGATGGTTTTTTTGCGCAAAAAATAATGCTTGATGAACACACAAAATTCACTTTTTTGTATTTCCGCCAAAATTCACAAGATCGTCTGCTGTCAATGGCTGTCAAACAGAAACAAAGCATCGCAGCGAGCTGAAATTTTGACAGTAGTCTATTAACAGATGGTAGTTGACAGGATAAGTGTTGCATTTAAAGTGAATTATCAAACGGCCATAAATAGTCGGTTACATATTATTGTAACGTTTTTAAGTTTTGTTTCCGGTTACTTTCGGTTGCGCCCATTGCATGCAAGCTGATAGGAACTTACTTAATCTAATCTTGCATCAAAACTGGTATAGTACGTTCAAAAAGTCCATAGGATGTCACATAGATGGCGCTACTAGATTTTTGCCATATGATTTTTATTTAGTACCAACCTTTAAACGATACGTTTAAAAATTTGACAACAATCTGACAATTGATTCGTGAGTTATAGCATTTTGGGTACAATTATTGTTATTGAAAAAAAAAAGGAAAAAAGTGAATTTTGGGTTTTGATAAAGCATTGCTTTTTGATGAAAAAAAAAATACAGTGGAAACGAAACAATGGCTTGATAAATATTATTCGGACTCTGTTCCATCGAGACAAATGATAGAAACGTGGATTGCTGAATTTAAACGTGGGCGTACCAGCACAAATGATACAGAGCGCAGTGGACGCCCAAATTAGACTGTTATTCCACAAAACATCAAAAAAATTCACAAATTGGCTATGAACGATCGCAAATTGAAGGTGCACGAGCTAGCTGACATTGTAAAGATGGTAGTGTTTTTACCATTCTAAACAAACATTTGGGTATGCGAAAGCTCTGTGCTCAATGGGTGCCGCGTGCGCTCACAGTCGACCAAAAACAACAACGAATTGATGCTTCAGAGGAGTGTTTGGAGCTGTTAAACCGCAATAGAATCGAATTCTATCGTCGATATGTCACAATGGATGAAACATGGCTTCACTATTACACACCAGAATCCAAAAGACAGTCAGCTGAGTGGATAGCAGTGGACGAACCGAATCCAAAGCGAGCAAAGACCCAATAGTCGGCGTGTAAGGTGATGGCTTCTGTACTTTGGGATGCGAAAGGAATAATATTCATCGACTATCTCCAAAATGGAATCACCATCAACAGTGACTATTACTGTGCACTTTTGGATCGATTGAAGGCTGAAATCGCCAAGAAACGGCCACATTTGCAAACGGCCACATTTGCAAAAGAAAAAAAAGTGTTGTTTCACCAAGGCAATGCACCGTGTCACAAATCGTTGAAAACGATGGCAAAATTTAATGAATTGGGCTTTGAATTGCTTACCCACCCACTGTATTCTCCAGATTTAGTCCCCAGCGACTTATTCCTGTTTTCAGATCTCAAGAGAATGCTTGCGCGAAAGAAATTCAAGTCCAATGATGAAGTAATCGCTGAAACTGAGGCCTATTTTGACGAGTAAAAGAAATCGTACTATAAAAGCGGTATCGAAAAGTTGGAAAATCGCTATACTCGTTGTATCGCTCTCGAAGGCAACTATGCTGAATAATATAATTGAGTTTTATCAAAATTTTGTTATTTTCTTACTTATATTACGGACTTATTGAATGACCAAGATTCATATGCGGTTACTTTCGGCTACTTACGTGTGCGCCCACTCTTTGCAAGATGGTAGGAACTAGAGCCCTGCATGAATTTATTCATCAACTGAATATGTAAGAGTTGTAAGAGAGTGTAAGATCAGGTATGAGCAAAGCAGAAAAGGTATAGAGGAAATTGTTTATTCTATAGCAAGAGAATATATTCAGCATACTCATGCAGGGCTCTTGTAGGAACTCACATAATATCAATTTTTACCAACGTTATATTATATATAGATATTCTTTCCCATATTATTATAGAATTTCAAAGTTTAATTTCCTGATACATTCGGCTTCTTCTGGTTGCACCTACTGTAAGACGATATGAACTGACTTATTCTTCTCTCGTGCTAAATTCTATTATTGTAGCATAAACGTTGTCCTTTCTATAAACGGAATTTTTAAAATTGTCCACCCACAAAAAAAGGAGGGGGGGAGGAGGGGTGGGGGTTTGTGTGAAATTAGTATTTACATAATTTTGTCCATATGGTCCATATGGCCCAATTTTGTCCATATGGTTCAAGTCATCACACGGAAATTTGTGTTTGAAATCAATAGTTTTTGTGAAGCTCTCCTTTTAATTTTTGCTAGCATGTCACCGTATATTGATTTAAAAGATGTTGGCTATCTTGGGTTACGCCTATTTCTTCTTTTTGAAAAGCCCAATAAAAAAAATTGTATTGAACTGGCCTATTTAACAAGCCTAACTTTGTCCAAATCGGTCAATTTGAAAACTATATAGTTTTTGTGACGCTCTACCTATGGACTTTTGCAAAAATTACCCCCTATATCTATAGACTTCACGTCAAGCACTAAGAATTAAACATGAAAGTCAATTCTTTATTTTCAAAAAGCTTTTTTTTGTTGTTATTGTTTTTCTTAACTTCATTGAAATCAAAGTCCAAGTTTTATTTTTTAATTGTACATCATAATTAAAATAAATTTTAATGAACATTTTGGATAGCATTGAATTTATAGGCTTAAATAGGTATACTTAAAGTTCAAAGATTAAACTTAAGGAAATTAAACGTAGTTAAGTATTTTTGCAAAGTATTTTGTTAAGTATTTAGCTGAGAACAGCTAAACTGAAGGTTAAAGACAGAATTTTTATTGTGATCTGAAATCTTAAGAAAACATCTTAAATTGCTATATAATATCACTCGCACAATAATTACAGGTTGTACAAAAGAGCGCACCAGTACAGAGAGAGGGTTAAATAAAACAGCATTTGTCAACAGTTGCAACAACAACAACAACGACGACGCGCCACAGAACAAGCCCCAGACAAGTGTTGTGACAGAAATTCAGCATCTGCGACCAAAGCCAGGTTTTAAATGCTGCGCAAGCGTAAAATTAGCAACGTTCATGTAAATCTTGCAAAATTTTAGCAAGCAAAATCATCGGTGTAATAAGAAGTAAAAAAAAAAAAAATATATTTTAAAATATTTAGCACAAAGAAGCCATTAAAAAGTTAAGAGCATTTGACGAAATTTAAAGTATTTCAATGAGCGTACAAAAAAAAAACTCGGCCATTCCAACCATGTGCGAACGAACCGGCCTTCAACTCACCTGTTGCAGAGCAACATTCTGGGCATTGGTGAGTTCCGGTAGACAGACAGACATCTTTGGTATTTTCTATATGTGGCTGGTTATATTCGCTGTGATCTTTTTGTTTTTTAAATGTGACAAAATATTTTCTACGTTTTTTTTTTGCACTTAAGTTGTTTTTTTATTGATTTTTAGAACTTTTAATTTATCAAATTGCGTTCTTCTTTTATGCTCACAATATGTGTAGATTGATTTTTCAAATATAACAGCAGCTGAGTTGCTTTTATATGAGCTCGACTTTTAGCTTGATAAAATTTGTTATACTTTGCTTTGATTTGTCTTTAATCTTAATTTGTTGTTTATACTTTTATTAACAATACTTTTTTTATTTCCTCAAAAGTTAATTACTGTACAATTTATGCCAAGAGTTTTGTTTTGTTACACTGTTTTTCTTCACTTCCGACGGCTATTCCACCAAAAACTTGTTATTCACGCTTTCGCGTACCTTTAGCGACTGACTGCAGTACTCAGCTAGTCTCCGATATAAAACGTTTTTGGTTTTTTTTTTAACAGCTTGAACTTGATAAGCCATTTGCTTTGAGCCAGTGCTGGGGTATGTTGGGATAAATTTCTTTTTGTGGGAGTTTTAACACCAAAAGAGTTGAGAAAGATTTTGAATTTGAAAAGTGACAGATTGCCTTTCTCTCTTTTTTTTTTGACGAAAAAGAGAAGGTTTTGAAAAAGAGAAGGTTTTCTCTTTTTTTCCGAGACAGATTGACCAGCCCTGAAATGAAATACTGAAATTTATGAAAATTACAATAACAAAGGTGATGACTCCTAAAACAGCTTCCAAACTATCACTCTTAGGTTGCGACATAGTGAATTCCGATTCAGACAGATATGCAGATCAGATCAGAAAACACATTAGAGCAAAAGAGATGCATGACTTGGTTTCTTTATTGCTCCAATGTGAAATCTACTTGCCTGCCTGCCTGTCTGAACCAGCGTTCACTTTGTTCGCAACCTTATTCAATAGATTTTCTAAAGCAATCATTCAGCGTTTGTTTAGTTACGCACTCTTATAATGCTTAACGCAGCCTCCACGCAACCTTGCTTAAATTATCATAAATTGTTATAAATGGTGTCCCAAAAGTCCCTGATATTTAAATTTTTTAATAAATTACATTGTTTTGTTGAAATATCTCTGAGTTTTTATGAAATTATAAAGTAAAGACATTGAGGTTATTAATGAAAAAAAAAATCCGTGTGCAAGCAACGTGAGCCCTTTTCATGACATTTTCCATGACATTCTGGCATAATTCTGGACCAATTGCTACAATGGCTAGTTGAATTTTCTGTTTCATCTCCGGAATCACTGACCGCTGGTATGGCTTGGCTTTGTTTTCGGCCAAGCAGGCGGAACGGGAACTACTACTTCTTTTCGCGTTCACAACAGAGAAAGTGGATTAAAATTTATTGATTAAATTGACCACAGTATTGCTACACGGTGCGTGCGTTATGTTGAACGAGAAGGGTGCGGATTTTGCGAACAATGTCCGTAAAATTTTTACTATTTTCGTAGTAAACTTTCACCATTTGACCGTTAATATCTCCATGACTAAGCCTCCGTGCTTGCTCTTGACCGTATATATTGACAGTCATATATTTAGTACTCTCTGCTTTTCACAAAAAAAGTACTGCTCGAATCGAAATGTCAGTGACTCTTTTATTTTTATTTGGGACACCCTTCCTTTTATTTGGGAGATCCTTTATTTAGTAATACTGACTTTTCGAACATTGGACTTAGTCAAACCAAATGTTTCATTTCATAATTCAATTAGTGTTTTATCATCTGCATAGGTAATATTGAAGTTTCCACTTAGTATCATAGGTACATCGTCAAATTTTTCAGTGACTTTTTTTAGAGAATTTTAGAACTGTCTTTTGAATAAATCATCAAATTTTCCAGTAAAAAATTCTCTCCCTATTGATAATACTAATTGAACCCTAGAGGTTTTACATATATGTGCTGGTCATATTATTTGTTACTATTTGTTAGCCTTCAACATTTCTTCTGCCACTTATCTGTGGGGTCCCCATACAAAAAACTTTCGATTATAGTTCATATCCCTCACGAATGGACCCCTAGATGGTTAAAATATAGAAACTGTTCCCATTTTTGTTTGCCCTCCAACATTTCTTCTGAGCACACGTACACCCTATCTGCCAACCTTATGGGAGTTTTATGCTTGCCTGGTAGCTGAATTAGAAATGCAGGCATTATCAGTGCAAGCCTTAACAGCGATGACATTACCATTACATCTTATGTAACATTGATGACACTAAAAGTATAAATTCATAACTTTTATCCCAATAGAAAAGTACTTAGCTCGCCTAAAGAAATTTTCACTTAAAAAATTTATAAATTTCTCATTAATAGCAAAATACCCAAATAGTACATAAGTGGTGAAGTGAGGAAAATTCAAATTTTTCATCAGTCTAGACGAAAGTTTCTTCTCTAGCTCTCAAAACCTTGGCGATAATATCCACTTTGTGACTCTAATATATCATGTTGATCAAGTTTTTGAGTTTTCTACGGTTAATGAAAGTGAAGTTGGAAAAGGCGTTATTGAAATCAATTCAAAAGCAGTTGGTGAATAACATTCTGCTTTCGAAGCTCTTGGAAGGCTGTAATCGTTCTCATATTCCCAAAAAAACATTCGCGAGTGAACCCGATGATTTCAGACCGATCAGTATTTTGTCTTGCTTATCAAAAATCTGCGAATCTTCAATGGCTTATTATATATTTAATATAATATTATATTATATTATATAATATTATATATATAAGAGAAAAAGAGAGAAAGAGGGAGAGAGCAGCAACAACAAAATATTTTTAATTACTTTTTCTTACAGGAAATCATAATTCGTAGAATTTCAAAGGAAGACTTTATAATATATAATGATTTTACCGGAAACTGGAGAAAAAAATTTTAATTATAACACACATTTAACTTTGAATTTGAATAACTTATGAACGAGTAGATTTATCAAAAAAATTATCGGCGCATTTTTGAAGAACATTCAATTTCCTATAAGGTAAGTTTCAGTCATTTATGGGTACATCTATCTATTGGTTTTTAAGATATAAAAATCAAAAGTTGAAAATAAAAAAAAATTTTTCCATGTTATTTATATGGAAAATAGAAAACTGTGATGCGTGACCTCTAAAAATTAATATTAAGATTTTCGGTTTTTTAAGGATCTCTACTCACCTTCCTGAATCTATTTCAGAGGGGATTTTGAAAAAAAAAATATAATCGGATGTTTTGAATCACCCTAATGAACACATTTCGCAATTCAAAAAATGTATTCAGGGATGTGGTATTAACAATTATTTTAATGGAAGAAATTGTATCTTCTTACATAAAATAATAGTGCATAAAATGTCTGCATACCTGCTCCCAATTTTTATTACCTTAATTCTACAAAAATGCTTTTTATTAACGCCACTCGATTGTGGAAATTCTACATAAGAGCTATAAGGGAAGCAATAAAATTTTGTCGTGCTGTACTTGAATACTTTTCTTCTAACTAAATACTTTTTAGCTAGTTTTATTTGTATTTCAACTTTACTTCTCTAAATTTCTTTCTCTGCTACTATTAATGCTATAAATGCTTTAAGGAAATTATTAAATTCAAGTAAAATAAAGAATTTATTTATTTTATATTACTAGAGTACACCAGTGGTAGAACTTCGACCTTTTCGAAAGTATTCCGGATATTCCGGAAGTATTCCGAAGAATAGCTGGAATAGGGTATTCCAGCTAGCATTTCTCTTTAAAAATTCGTCGGTGCTTCCACCACTCTGATTCATTTAAAAAAAAAATTATCAACATCAGTTGAGAACTGGCCCGTAGCCAGGATTTACCTTGCGGATTTTGATAAATAAATCTCTAAGTAGATACCAGTAAAAAATAAAAAGCAAGGATATGGAAATTTTTCCAAGCAAAACCGTTTTCTTTTAAAACTATTCGTGAATATGCTTGTTTTTAAATAGCCATCAGAGAGATGAAAAGTAATAAGTTTTTGAATTTTATCTTTAATTTTTTGAGAAATGGTCCTAATTGAGAATTTTTAGTTATCGTTTAATTGTCGAAAAGTAAAAATAACTATCACAAAATTTCACTAACACTTTTCTAAACAGAAGAACCAAGAAATTATAGTCTTTATATTGGGCTTCTTTTTGGCTACCTTAGCTAGGGATCAATAGAGACGATCCCTAGCTTGTATACAAGTATATGGACCTATGTGAAGCCTAGTTCGAGTTATCGTTAAAGGCCAAAATATAACTTGTCTCGAAAACAATGTCGACAATTTGACTTATATTCAAAAGAAAATATTTTAAAATCTTTAAAAATTTAAATGTTCCATTTTTTCATTAAGATTTGATATCATGATTTATAAAACCATCCAATTCCCAATAGCAATAACATTATACTTCATAATAAATTTTTTTTGAAAAAAGTCATAATTCAATTTCAGATTATTTTTCACAGAACCAATATCTTATAGCCAATATATTTTTTTAGTTTATCACATCAAAATAACACTATTTTTTAAAACCATAACTCAGCTAGATACATTTTTATAAAAAGAACTAAGTAGAAACGGTTTTTTTTTGGATATATAAGAAAATGTTCAGTCGTGTATTTAAATTTGCAAAATAGAAAATGAAAAAAAAAAAATAAAATTTTTTCAACTTCTAAATTGTTTTTAAAAATGCCGAAGCTTAAAACAATTTAATTTTTAATTTCCTTATGAAAATTTGGTAGCATAATTTAAAAAATTATCAAATCAAATCTATAAAATATTTTAAAATTATTTTGTATTGAGAATTTTTTTTGAAAAAAGCAAATTTTAGGTGATTTTCTGAAGCCTGTAATTTGGAAAAGACTTCGCACAGACCTTAATTGTTGTGACAAGTTGGAGATTTAAAATGTCCTATATACCAAGACAGCAATAAAATAGAATGGGCAAATTGTTTTAGTCATCCGCTTTGCGAGGAATACGACCTAATGTGTTAAATTTCATGGTTCATGTATTTTTTGCATTATCCAGCTTTACAAAATTTAAAAAAACAAAACTCCATTCAAACGAATTTTAATATACACACTTCCTGCAGTTGAATTCAAATATGATGATTATGACTTTTATAAGCAAAGTGAATGTTTCAGTTGGCCAAAAAACTTTTCATTGATTAAGTGAAGTTTCTTAATTTTGCGTTGAAAATTGTCTTAAAAAAAGATTATATTTTGAATGCAATAGTTTCATATGCGTTATTATTTCATACTTTCTCGACCCTAAGGGGGGAGGGGGTTTGAACACCTAAATCTCCCCCCTTGGCTACGGGCCTGGTTGAGTAACACCCTGAATGTCATACCACCCTCGAGTAATGCCGGGTATTCCAGCTAGGATTTCTCTTTAAAAATTCGTCGGTGCTTTTCCCTACTCTGATTCATTTAAAAAAGAAAATCATCAAAATCGGTTGAGAAGCACAGGAGTAAATGGTACTGAACTGTTTTGCCTTCGCCTATTTATATATAACATAGATGTATAGGGTTAAGAGTTTTATTTTTTATTACCGCTGTACACATTAAAAGAACTAAGTTCTTATTTGAATAATTAAATAAATAAATAGATAAAAATAAATAGATATAAATAAAAAAAATATAAGAAACCAAGCCCACTTTTACCATAAGAGCAACTGCAATTAGGTTTTAGATATTGTATTTAAACCACAGTAATCTTTTTATAAACTTGATTACAGCGTTTCATTTATCCCTAATGGGATGACGGATTCCATAACAATACCAACGACTTAACTAAAAACTTATTAAATTATTAAATTTAAATCATTAAATTAAAAAATGTTATGTACAAGATTAGCGCGTATTGAATTCTTTATCAGTGCGAGTACTTGTATTTATTAATTTATATAGTTTGTTTGCAAAAAACTAATCGTTATCAGTTTAACCATATGGCGATATCAAGTTTTCAATATGTTTTATTTTAGTGCATTCGTAAATCATACAAAATCAGCTGATTAGGTTGCCACAAATACAATTAAAAATTAAAAACAACGAGATAATACCAATTAGATACAAAGTAATGCTTAACCCATTTCCGGCGGCTCCTTAACTACCGCGCCAAAATCGATGAAACTTCGTCCAGAGTCTGGCATAAATTAAAATTGTTGCCTGCACAGGTTAGTGCGGGGCTTCCTGGTGCGTTTTTGCACCACTGGCTTCATCACTTACGTTTATAGCTGTACCTACCCAGTCAAAAACGGCAAACGGGCTCTAAATTCTTTTTCAAATAAAATTTCAAACATATAATAACTGCTTTTAAAAGGAATTTTCGATGTCGCCATTTAAAATATTGTACCGAATTTTTGAAAAACAAAAAAAACAAAAAAACATAAAAAACACAAATATTGTCTCACGCCGTGGGCGTTAAACGACCAAAACAACTCAAACTAAAAATAATGTATGTTGTCAAAGGTCCAAACTAACAATTTCACTGCAGTGCCAGGTGATATCACTTTCGCGCTCAACTGGAGAAAATTTGAAAGTGACTGATGCAAAAATGCATCACAAGCGGGAAATGGGTTAAGATAGCGGAAAACTCGCTAATCTGATTATGGCCATGAACTGCATAGCAATTTCAACCTTTGCATATTGATTACGAACTGAAAAGCCCGGTGTTATTCGGGAGTTAATATAAATAATTTCTTTCATTCTTAATGACTTTTTACTCATTTCACAGTTTATTTATTTAATTAACTAGAATAAAAAAAAAATTGCATGCAAGTTTGGAGATTTCAGGGTTTAGTTACAATGCCCCGAATTACTTGTAAAAACATTACAGATAATATTTTGCTGTTTACGACTGTTTAGAGTTATGAAAAAACAAATAAACCATTAAGGCGGTCTTCTCATTCAAAACCCGTTTTTTGGACCCTTTTTAAAAAAATTCTTATTTGAAAACGCAAAGAATAATTGAAAACTTTTTTATTTATTGTATTACAAAAGGTTCAAAGTAAATAAAAAAATTTTTTTGCCTCGATACGTGGGCTGTTCAAAAAGTAATGAGACTTCAAAGTTGGTGGTGAAAAAAAAGGTGTCGTCACGGCGGCCACGATTCCGGATCTCGGAGCGTCTGAAATGAAAAAAAAAACGGGGTTATAATCAGTATAGATGTAATTCTCGGGTGAACCTCAAGCTTAATTTTGTGATTTTTTTTGACAAAATGGCGGCCATTAAAAAAAAAAATTTCAATTTCGGGTTTTTTTTTTGTAGTTTAGTGTAAAAAAAAAATAGTAAAAAATTTTTTAAAATTATGGTCGAGGTTCACCCGAGAATGGTGACAATTCTGCGTCGATTCCATTTTGTTTCATGAAAATCGGTTCAGTTGAACTGGAGATATCATGGCCGCCAGTTCGAAAAACGTGGGTTCGAGATAAACGCGTTTAAAGTTTGAAGTAATTTTTTTGGGGGGAAAAAAAAAAATCAAAAATGTTTAAATGCAGTTTTAAAGAGCTGACAATTTTTACTTACAAATATTAGTCGGCGATGCCAGCTCCATACAGGCCACCTTCCTCTTTTTCGTAGAAACTGCTTTCTGCTGCCCTCTCTGCTCTGCGAGCCGTTCTGCCAGCTTTTGATGATGCCGCAGCTCGAGTCTCTGATCGGTTCAATCTGTCTTCATTGCGAGATAGTGCGTATTCGTATGCGTTTTTGCCAATCGCAATACCCATCAAACCCATAATTTTAAGTATGGGTATAAAACCGTCGTTGAAGAGGCACGTTGCAATGAAATTGGCCACTTCGATGGTGCGTGCGCCTGAGTTGATGTGTTTGGGCGAAAGTGACCAAAGAACAGAATTGTAGGACTCATTGGAATTCTGAGTTTCAGATCCAAGGCATCTTTCAAGCAAATTATCTGCCGACAGCGCTTCGTAAGCTGGTTTTATTACCTCCATCACCTTCTTGTCCATCAGACCTTGCTTCACAAAAAAGGCTGTATCTTCTAAAGTATTTCGAATTTCTAAAAATCCTTTTAGAGGCATATTCACAACTACCCAAGCTATAAATAAATGCAAAAAAAAAGTTGAAAAAAAAAGTTGCTCAATGAGAAGACCCCCTTAAGGGAGAAAATAAAAAAATTTGTATACGATTTTATTTGATTGTCAATACATCGGCAGTCTATGCAAAAAAAAAAATGTTGTTTATCTATTTTGCCAGTAGCGCTGCTAAAAATGAACTCCAGAGCTGAATATAGACTGAAAAAATCGACATATTTTAAAATTGAACACAATGCTATTATTTTTAATTTGTATATTTTCATATAAAATTTGAGATTTTTTTAAATATTCACATATAAATTGATAACATTATGTTGTTATTTCGACGAAATTTGTTTTAAGCTATTTTTTGATGACAAATGTGTTGAAAAATAGCTTAAAACCAATGTCGTCAAAGTAATAATATAACGTTTGATTGATTATAATAATATAATCAATTTATATGTGAAATGAAAAAAAACCCCCAATTTTTATATGAAAACATGCAAATTGAAAATAATAACATTGTGTTCAATTTTAAAACATGTTGATTTTTTTCGATGTGGTATATTTGCCCTTGTATTGTTTTTTTTTTTTGATAAATTTGATATTTGTAGTAAATTTTTTAGTAACAAAAACAGTGTTTAAAATACAACCCTATATCAAAAATACGACGACGAAACCCCATTTTATTCTTACAAGGAAAGGTCTCCAGGTGTCACTCACCGATTTGAATAATTTTTGAATATGTGATAGAGGACAAAAATCTAAGGTCGACGTATTTTTTTATACGTGCTCAATCGATAGTTTACGGTTTCAAAATGACGTTTGAAAATCAGCGAAAATTTCGTTTGTTTGCCACAATTTCACTATTTTCCATAAAAATATATAAAAAAATTTGGTATCAAACAAAAGGTATTTTAAAGCCACACATGATGGTATCCATTTTGGAGAAATAAATTTCATTGTAATATTGTTGTTGAAATTTTTAACAGTATTTAGTCGATATCATAAGGACCGCATTTTCGAAATTGTTTCATTTTCATTTATATTTGATTTAAAAGAATTCTAAATGTTACCTTTTTTTTTGATTTTTTAAATTATTAAGTTTTTATATTAAAATTTTCTTTATTCAAATATGCATTTATTTTCTTAAAAAAAAATTTTTTTTTAGAGATGAAGACCACAAAATATGGGTATCAAAAATTGTGTTTTTTCTCCAAATTTCCGTATGTGTAAATATTTTATAATAAATTATTTTTACAACAAAAACAAATTTTACGTAATTTTTTGAGGAAACATTGAATATTTTGGGTTTTTTTTGAAAAAAATATTAAAAATACAAATGTACTGTAATTGGTATTGTTAAAATATTTTTTGGTAAGTACTTTTATTAAATTTTATAAAAAAAAATTTTGTGAAATATGTTAAAAACTAATGGAGTTATTTATATACAAATTCATATTTTTAAATTTCCGATGGTTTTTTCTCATTCCTTCGGGCAAACAAGTTAAAAGCACAAAGTTCCATAGAAGCCCTGTTAAATATAAACTTTTCCGATCAAATATTTACACACACGGAAATTTGGAGAAAAAACAAAATTTTTGATACCCATATTTTGTGGTCTTCATCTCTTTATGAAAATCTCTTTTTTTATGAAAATAAATGCATATGATAAAATACCTTTCGTTTGATAACAAATTTGTATGTATTTCTATGGAAAATAGTGAAATTGTGGCAAAAAAACGAAATTTTCGCTGATTTTAAAAAGTCATTTTAAAACCGTAAACTATCGATTGAGCACGTATAAAAAAATACGTCGACCTTAGATTTTTGTCCACTATCACATATCAAAAAATTATTCAAATCGGTGAGTGACACCTGGGGACCTTTCCTTGTTAGTAAAAGCCTTTCTACTCAGCATTGATGAAGCTAATGGCTGCGATGTAAGTTTATTTAATAAAATGTAATATTATTAGTGTTTCGTTAAATTTTTTTATTATTTTGTAGATATTTCAATCAATATTTCCAAACAAAAGTAAATGCACAAATAAGCTGATTTTAAAAATATAAGACTTTATTAAAGGTTCGCTCACAATAGGTTAAAAATATTGCAAATTTTGTAAAAATGTATCACAAATACTAAATACCAATACATCGTGAATATCCCAAATATATTGCTTCTTTACGATTTGTTCACACTGTATTATGATATAACATGCTGCACGGGGAAAATTAATTTTTTTTGTAATTTTCAGCACACGTCATATCAAGCCGTCATACAAAGGGCTTTCTTTGACTATCATATTATATGAACAAGACGACTGTATGGCATATGAGAATGCAGCCATATAAACAAAGGTCAAACTAAATGAGTAAACTAAACAAGCATCCCTGGTAGATGTTTTACCGACACTTCAAGAAAGTTCAGACACGAACCTCTTTTCATTTCGCTGCCTGAAAGTATGTTTTAGAAATATTTACTGTTGCAAACAAAAGAACTTTGCTGAGCTTCATCGTGTTTGTTGTTTTTTTTTATATGGTTTTTGTTGTTCTGTTGTTCACTCGTCAAGTGCAAATTAATTAATTTTTCGCAGCATTAACCAGTTTTGTTTTTTTTTTTTTTTTTAATGTTACGATTTAAACACAAACATTCGAAATAATTTTTTTTATATCTACAGGTGGCAATCTTAACAAATAAACATCTCTTGATAACAGCTACGCACGTTTACACTTTTTTGACGTCATACAGTCATAACAAAGAAATAAGCCTGAATGTTTTCAATAAGGCACTTTATGGAATACTATTTAAATTAAACAAAGGAAATTTCAACAGAAAGATCGATTTATTCAAGTGTTAAATTTGTTCATAATTACACAGTACATCAAAACGACATTTTTTTTTAATTATGGAAATTTGTTAATATTTATGTAATTGACATGCTTCCCAAAACAAAATCCCCCTTTTAACTTGTGACCTGACTGGTCTGGGTTTAGAGCAATGGGACTATGGGAAAGCTCCAATAGATGCTTAAAACTTCGAGAGACAATAAAAAAAAAAAAGCGATTGATCCTACAAATTTGAACATTTTACGCAAAATTATGAGAAATATTTTCGCTAAATACTGCGTACTTGTATTTCCTCTAATTTATGGTATTTTTGACAGTTTAAGAAGGTTGATCTTATTCAACGCATGTTCCTAAATATAGGAGTAAGAAACCTATCAAAAAAGCTTTGAAAGCAATTTTTAATATTGAAAAATAATAATACCCAAATAAATCAAAATCGTCATAGATTTGGTTTTTATATTATGGGTGTGTGCGAATTGAACTAAATTGCTACCTAAACTAAATTGTTTAGAAAAATTCCGAGCTACCTAAATGCTTGCTAAATTAATGAGATTTCTTAAGAGAAGAGAATAATGACATTTCTTAACCTTTAACCTACTTATAATAAGCCTTAATTAACTTTTATAAACCTTATTTGCTTTACCTTAATTTAGTTTAGGTAGCAATTTAGTTCAATTCGCACACACCCTATGACTCACAAGGAAAGGTCCCCAGGTATCAATCGCCGGATTTTAATGATTTTTGGATGTGTGATAGAGGAGAGAAATTTAAGGCTGACGTTTTTTATACGTGCTAAATCGATGGTCTAGGGTGTCAAAATGGCATTTCAAAATCAGCGTAAATTTCGTTTTTTCACCAAAACTTCACTATTTTCCATGGAAACATATACATACTTGGTACTAAACGTATTTAAAAGGCACACATGATGGCATTTAATTTTTAGAAATTGGAACAGTATTTAGTCGAAATCATGAAGAGACCGTACACGTTTTTGATTTATTTCCACGCGCATATATAAAACATGTGTTTATATATGTTTGGTTTCAAGAACAAAATATTCAGAGGATGATTAAGACCTTTCGATATAAGAATATATTAGTTGTGTCCAACATTAATATAATTGCCTTATCTAAAAAACTAACGTCTACATTAATATGCTTGCGACAAAATAGAATTGTGTGTTTCTACCCAATAAAAATATATTTGCATCACTTTTAAACTCAAAAAGAACAGATTTCTGCAAATTTAAAACAAATAGAACTCCTTTCTTTATGTGTTTCGCCTAGACATACATACACTCAAAAAAAAAAATCAACAAAAAACTTTTGTTGGACGTATATTGATAAAAATTTGTCAAATCAACCTAGGTTTTTGTCAATATGAACAATTTTTATCAAATTGACAAAAACCTAGGTTGATTTGACAAATTTTTATCAATATACGTCCAACAAAAGTTTTTTGTTGATTTTTTTTTTTGAGTGTATATCTGTTTCTTTTGCACTTGCACGAGAAATAGCGGAAACCTTGTTGCTTTATGCGCTTGCTTTTAACAGTTGCCAAGTCTTGGCGTCATTTTAAGTTTCAAGCAGCCGCGCCAAACGTGTTGAAAAGTTTAGCTCTTGTGAAAAGTGTTTCTGAAAATGTTTGTTTAAATTAAAAGTGTTTGTGTTTTCAAATTAATAAAATAAAAAACCAAATTAAAAGACAAATAAGGCGGTTCAGCACTAAAAATAGGTGAGTTTTGAGGCAACTTTGCTGATAAAGCGGGTGCTTATAAAAATTATTGTAATGTCGAATTAACATAATATGGTTACTTCTCAACATAATTAAATCCGAGAAAAACTTATATACTGTTTTCTAAACATATTTTGTTTGCTTCAAACCAACAATTACTTCTAAGCAAATATTTTGTAATCACAGTGAAAAAATTTTGGCATTTCGTTTGCTAAAACATGCTTCCAAGTAAATGTAGTGTATTCATTGGTAAATATATTATGTTGTTCTTAATTATCGTTTTGAAAATAATTGCTTGACCGCAATTAAATTATGTATTCTCCAATTAATATATATTTGTCCGTGAATATTTAATGTTATTCTTGACTAAATTATATTTCCAAGCAAACAAATAGTAATAGACTAAAAATGTTCTCAGTCCATTCATAATTACAATATATTTATATGAAAACATATTTTCTTTAAAACAAATTATATTGTTTTTAAATTCAAACAACAAGTGCTAAGGTACAATTCAATAATGTTACGATGCAAATAAATACATAAAGAAAAATTGCATTAATTAATCATATTATATGTGAAATAAATTATGATTACTTGTTTCCAAGAAACATGCAGAAACATATTATACTTCCTGCAAATTATGTTTGGGAAGGCCTATTATTTTTCAGCGTGTATAGATATATAAGGAAACGTAAGCCCTTAAAACATGTTTTTTGTTCCGACCTCAAAGTGTTTCAAGAGGCACCACAGGCTAACTGTAAAAGAAAAATTAAATTTGAAAAAAGTTGTTTTTTGTGGTGCTCAGCTGTTTTTTTTTATTTTTGGTAAAAATTTCATGGACTGAGCCTATAGAGCATAAATGATTATAATTATAACTTTTGTAACCAGCATTTGTGCCCATATTTCCAATTTGATAGTTAAATCCAAAATAAAATTTTACTTATGATCAATACTATGGAACCATGGAACACCATTTGTGTGGGTGTGGTGAAAGTGTATTTAAGCCATTCCTATTCAATTTGAAAGCAAAATTTTATTTTAAGAAAGTTTAAATTTCAACGTTTATTAAATAATAAAAAAATTAATAAATTTTAATGATTTCAACACTGAAGAAGATATAAATGAGAAAATTGAAGAGAAAGCTTTACAAATCACTCGTGAAGATATCCTTCAATGATTGTAAATTTTGGCATGTAAGTATAAATAATAAACATCTTTTGGTTTAGAACACTATCATTGATAATCCAAAAATGTGAGTCAGTCATTCATAAATTATGGTTTTTTTTCACAATTAATTTGAAACTACTTAATTCACACTTCTTGAATTATTGCTATTATTATGAAAGCACACAAAAAATAGCTACAAATAAAACCACCCACGCAATGCTAGTGCCAATTGACAGCAGCAGCAACAACAACAACAGCAATAACAGAAAAAGTGCTACTTCATCTAGTAAATTAAAGTCAATCTTTCACCTGATATAATCCAAGAAAAACAACATTAAAATATATAATTATGTTAACTAAAAATATCATTCAGCACATATATAAAAATAATATTTCTATGGAAATCTATTGATTCCAGCGGTGTGTTTTCGTTGTGTTGTTGTGGTTGTTGTTGCAGAAAAGTTGATTCAAAATATCAAAATTAGACGCTGGACTAAATGGTGACGTTGCAGCAATGTTGATGCTTAAATGTTTACTACAATCGTTGCTGACGCTATCAACAGATAATCATCAGATAAAATAGCAACATTAGCACGAAAAGCTGCAGAAAACAGCGGCGCGTACCGGAAAGCGTAGGAGATCGGTGCGATTGTTAAAAATAGCAGTGGGGGTTCGGAGGGCGTGGATGAGAGAGGGAAAGAGGGAAGTGAGTGCCATGTTTTAGTCACTTAGGACAATGTAGAATGGTTGAAATATAAAAAAAACGGGTTTCATTCAATTTATTAATAATGAATTCATATTCATTGAATATATCATAGATTTTTTCCCTAATTTTTCTGGACTATATAGATAAAGAAGATGTAAAGAAAAATATAATGGTTTATACCAGTGAACCGAAATAAACGCTAATGTAGCATATGTAGCTCTAAACTGCACACGGGAGTGGGAGCGGCAGTCTACTGTGCAGAACCAGCGATAAGTCAGTCTTATAAACTGCCGGACCACTGCTGCATTTTCCAGGCGGAAGTATTCGCTATAAGGAAGGCCGCAGAGACTGCCCTTAACATAAACACACATCACGCCAATATTAACATCTTTGTGGACAGCAAAGCGGCGATCAAATCCATGTGCTCAGCTACCATCAGGTCCACAATTGCCCTGGCAAGCAGGGGAGCACTAGATGCACTATGCGCTTCAAAGAGAGTGCGTATCTACTGGGCTCCAAGCCACCAGGGCATTGACGGAAATGAGAAGGTAGATGTACTAGCAAAGGACGGCGCCGGGCTGGGATCAGAGTCCATACGACATGTACCTATCCCATTGCAAGAGCTGTACAGAAACCTCGAGGATAGGGCCGCACAAGCAGTGAGTCGTAGATGGAGAGATACGACAACATGCAGAATCACAAAAATCATGTGTGATACACGATGAAATAAATGGACTATGTTCATCCTAGCACGACCGCGCAGAGAATGCAGGACACTGGTTGGTGTCCTCACAGGACTTCATGGCGACAGCTCACGCGAAGAAGATGGCCATCACAACGGATGACAACTGTAGAAAGTGCAAGGAACCAGGCACGGCTGAAACCTTGGGCCCCACTCTACTTAGATCGAGACTCAAATACTTAGGCTCACCGACGTTTCCGCTACTACAACATGTGGCCAAAATCTCTCTAGAAATTCTCCTTAGATTTGTGCACAAATCTTCACCGATTTTAACAAACTCCCTACAGGTTCCTGACATTCGGTACCACTAAGGACCAGAATTGGTAATAGTGGTACCGGCCGAGAGGCGGCCGGATTAACCTAACCTAACATAACCTAGCGTATGTTTAGGTACTGTAGCGCAGATTTGAGATAACAGTACATTCACATTGTGTAACGTAACTATGTCAATATCAATATACTATTATATAAAAATTGAAGTGCAAATTTTTGTTTCCAGCTAAACTTCAAAAGCACCGGACCGATTTTTATGAAATAAGTTTAAAAACATCGTATTTGTGCTACAGCACAGTATAGGCGTATTTTTCTTTCGAAATTTTCGCAAATTGTGTACAATTGTGTACAATTGAGCACGCATTGCTTGATCGTTTTCTTTTCACACGTTTGTGTTGCGAGAGTTTCAATAATCTCCATGTTGCTCTTTACTCTTCTCTTTTTGTGCTCAGCTAGCACAGCACAACAAAAAACTGATGATTCGCGAGCAAGTCGAAAAGTGACTTACATATACATTAAGGTGATCGAAAAAGTCGAATATTTTTATTTTTCCAAAACTCCCTCTGAAATAGATTCAGGGAGGTGAGAAGAGATTCCTGTAAAAACCTGAACTCTTAATATTAATACTTATAGGTAGCGTATGACGATTTTCTATTTTCCTTATAAAAACCAACTTAATGATTTCAGCGGAAACTGGAGAAAAAAAGTATTATTATAACAATAAATATAAATACAGCGCCACAAGTGGGTGGAACAAAACAAAAATAGAAATGTTTTTATATCTTTTAAAATGCATATGAAGTTTTTGACTCCATCTCTCTCTACACTCATTCAAATAGTTACAAAAACGTGTTAGCGCCTGAAACGTCCGTGGTGAAGTCGCGGACCACTGTGCACTGTACACTATATAAAAGGGTAATCACGTATGTTCGGGATCGCAATGCTTGAGAACGGCATTCGCTATTTTAATAATTTTTTCTATTGAATAGCTATGATATCCAGTTCGAATAACTGCTATTTTAATTTGCTAGTACCATACAATTTCCTTATTCTCATCCTCAGCGAGAAAAAAGCTCTATTTTTAAGCTGCATGAAACGCTAAACAGGGTGTGAACAATTAATAATTTCTCTTTCGTGGCGAGACAAAAGTTCTCTCTTCAAGCTCTTTATGAGCAAGATAAAAAAAAGTCAACGAGGTCTACAAAAAATAGACATCAACATATATTGGGCGCATTCAGCGCAGTCAACAGTTGGCAACAGTTGTGTAAAAATTAAATGAATGGTACAATTATTTGAGAGCTCACTAAAACTGATCAGGTAGCGGACTCTATTTAATGGAGCGAAAAAATTCAATGCTACCTCAACTCAACTGT
The DNA here is from genome assembly GCA_914767935.1 of Coremacera marginata. NCBI lineage: Eukaryota > Metazoa > Arthropoda > Insecta > Diptera > Sciomyzidae > Coremacera > Coremacera marginata. The sequence continues at coordinate 18,466,184 of OU612047.1, forward strand.
TGAGTGCTTTAACCTTTAACTGGTACACCTCAAAAAATGTAGTTACAATTTTATGTTTTTTTTCTAAGAACGCCTTGAATAACAACACGATTGATCAATGCGAAAACATTCACACACCTGAGAGCTTGAAATGTACTGAGCGTTAGAGAATGAATGGTCAAATAATGAGATAAATATGATCTTTTCTTTTTTTAAGGAAAGTTAGGGTTAAACTTTGACTCTAAATTCCAAACTTTGACAACATTTCTGAAGCTTAGAGTAACAACACATTCAGAGAAAAACATCACTCACTAAAATAATTCACAACAGTTGACTACGCTGAATGCGCCCATTGTGTGCGGTACCAATGCTGCCAACTTTTTAAATTTTTAAATACCACAAGTAATATTAATATTATTCAATTATATATACAATTAAATACCAAATGTTTAAATAGTTTAAACGAATGACATATTAAATTTTAAAATAATTTGGATCTGGTTTTCAATTCAGCTTTCACTGCAATTTTCTAGATACAAAATTTTATAAATAATTTTTATGATTAAAAAAAAATTGGCCAAAATGATCACAAATTGACCAAAAACATGTTATGTAACTTATGAACAGCTCTTAAGTGATTTTATATTTTTGTAAGTTTATGGGATTTTTATTAAACATATTTGACCTGGAATACTAGAGTTAAACATGCCAAAAACACGATCGAATCGTTGAGTTTAACATCGAGAACTAGACCGCAAGGCCTCAAATAGAAATCTGTTTTCATAAGACAATCTTTAGTTACAGCGAAGTGTGTTGAGAATGTCTAATATAAGGTTGGTAGAAACAATCCCATTCACAAGCCTAAGTGAATTATTTTTTTTTATTTTGCATTTGAAGATACAACTAAATACTTTAATTTTAAATTTGTATTAAAGATTTTAAATTTGAATATGGTATATATTTATATAGTATGGTGGTGAATATGGTATATGGAATATGGAATATTTAATCGCAGGCAAAGCATCGGGTATTTTCTAGTCATAAATAAAATCTGATTGATTTTTTTCAGTTTCCGAGTTCCTGAATAGGCCTTGAATAAAAACTGTAAGCAAGACTTTAATGCTTATATAAAACATATTTTAAATTTTATATAAGTTCTTCAACAAAGATATTCATTTCATGCACTTTTTCTCCTTGCACGGACCTTGTACAAAACTTATTTCAAGGACTTTTCAAGGAAGTTTAAATTTCTCCTTCCTACACAAATTTCTTACTCAAGGCTTATTCAGGTGGAATTGTTACCTTAGAAAGTGTAAAATTTGTTCTTTTTTTTTGAATAATTTTTGTGTATACTTTTAATATATAAAAAAAATTGCACAAATGTTTTTTTTGTTGTAAAAAGAAATTAAATTAAAAATGTTTATTCAATTTTAGTTTTTTAAGAATCATAAAAAAATAATAATAATGTTTAAGACTTAATCTGTAGTTCCCAAGCATAACTGTATCCAAAATGCATTTTATGTTTGTGTATCTACTTTATATATTTTGTTTAATTTTTATGTATTGTATAATTGTTTAGCAATTAAAACATAATCGCTATGTTGTCACTGAAAATAAGTTTTTCCGAATAGCAATATTTACAGTATTGATTGCTTAAAGTCTGAAATTCTTCACTGTGCGATGACAGAACAATTAAAATGCTATCAGTTGGTGCCTAATTTGCGTTAAAAACTGGCGTTTTTATTTTACGCAACTCATACACACCCATACACACCTATTCTCAGCTGGTATGTTGTTTAGGTGTTAAGTGATAATGCTTGAAAAACATTTTCATTGAGAAAAAATTACAACCATGACGTCATTTGGTTCCAGCTAAATTTTATCTGTGCGCCCAATAAACAATTCAACCTCCACTGACGTCGCTATCTTTTGGATTCAATGAAGTCATTAAATTTTAGCACCTTTTAATTAGCAGATTTGTTCGTTTTTCATTTAGTTCTCGTTGTTTAGTGATGCTTTTGCTTTTACCTGCGGAAATTAAGTTAATATTAACAATTAATTTTTGTTTTTTTAATTTTCACTTTCATGAGACTAGCAGCTAAATTTAACTTTGTTGGAATCCAGCTGATTTTATTTTTTTTTTTATTTTAAAGTTTTTGTTTAAAAGTTTGAATAAATATTTATCATTTATTGTGTAAAAAGTGTGGCTGCAATGTTTGAGAGAGTCTTTGAACTATGAATACTTCGAATATTTACTTCAGATTTTAAGAATTTTGTAAAAATTTTCTTTATGTAAAAATTTTTATTAGAAATTTTTAAATTTACTATTAAATTTTCCGTTTAAAAGTTAAATCAATGCAGATTATTCCGCCTTGCAAAAACCACACACTCACTCCTACACCCAAGTAGAGCCACTTTAAAGTGCTTTAATCAGATTTGCTAGCTTTTCCGAAACGATATTTGAATATTTGCACTTTACAAAGTTTGGCCAACTTGTTGGGCTTCGCAAACATTTGAGTAAACGCCGGCATTAGGGATTAGAACACTTGGTATTTGTGGAGCAACGGTACGTTGAACGTGGTGCACGTAGCTGGGTGTCGTCCACCGCATTAAGTTGGTTTGCTTTTTATTGGTTTTTGTCAACGAGCGCTAAGGTTGCTTTGATAGTTTAACAAACGTTGACTGTGACGTTTTCTACTCTTCTTTATTTACAGGTTACTGATTGAGTGATATATTATAAATAGATGCATTTGTTTGTTGGTAGATTTTATTTCGATTACAATGCAAAAAAAAAAAAAATTGCGAAATACTAAAAGAGTTTTTTAAGTGACAAGAAAGACGAAAGAAAAGGCGGGCTGACTTTTAATCCTTGTTCCTGACAATGTAAAAATAGTGGTTAATCAGTGAAAATTTTGTATTGTTTCCAAACTATACTCCAAGATGAACAATACACTTTTGAGTTCATTTGAACCAATTTTCCTCCGAGACCCTACTCTGTATTGCGATGCGGTAAAAAAAAAAAAAAATTCGAAAAATCTCATAATCCGCACTCCGTAATGTTATAATCGCATCGCATTTTTTCGATATTTGAAAGTCACCATTTTCAAGCCACTACGTAATGTGATAGCAAGTGTCAATGAATGATTTTCGGATATGTGATAGAGGACAAAAATCTAAGGTTGACGTATTTTTTATAAGTGCTCCATTGATGGTTTAGGGTTTCAAAATGGCGTTTCAAAATCAGCGGAAATGATGTTTTTTTCGCCATAATTTAACTATTTTCCATAGAAACATACACATATTTGGTATCAAACGAAAGGTATTTAAAAGGCGCATATGATGGCACCTAATTTTAAGAAATAAATCTCACTGTCATTTTGTTGTTGAAATTTGTGTCTGTATTTAGTTGATATCATGAAGATCCCGTACTCGAAATTGTATCATTTTCACTTATGTTCAGTTATGGGCAATTTAACCCTATTTGAAACATATAATCTTTTTTTTTAACTGCATCGGAAATTTCGCTTATGTATTGAAATATTGTGCAATGTCGATGTGTTTTCCATATTTTACTCCACCAATAAACCCTCTCTTTACACTTTGCAGCTAAGCTCGTAATACCACAAATTGGAAAAAAATCTTTAAAGTTACTGTAACCAACTTACTTTTTTGTATTTCAGTCGTTTAAAAAAAGTATTATAAAAAAAAAAACCAAGCCAAAAATGTTTCTTTCTTTTTTCATAGACATTTTCAAACATTCATAGATTGAGTACATATAAAAAAAAAAACGTCAACCTTAGATTTTTGACCTCTATCACATATACAAAAGTCATTTAAATCAGCGAGTGACACCTGGGGACCTCCCACCGAACCATAAGCGAAGGTTTTGAGTAAGGTGAGAGTTTTGCGAACGTTTTTGGTTAGAATTTTCTTTTTTTTAATTTTTTCTTTTTTATTTTGTCGCTTAAAAGTGCTTCTAATAAAAGATTAAATTCGTGAAAGCTTTTCCCATAAAGAAAAATTGTGCATATTTTGCGAAATTCATTAAAAACTTATTTTGAGTCGAAAATGAATCATTTTTGTATTATTTCAGTAGGTAAGACTTCCTTGCAAATGAACCATTTTTTGTTCATAAATGAGTTCGGAAATGAATCATTTATGTTTCTTTTTTGAATTTTGAAATGAGTTCAGAAAATAATAATTTTTTTTTATCATATCAGTAGGAAACAATTTGTCATAAACGAACCATTTTTTGTTCATAAATGAGTTCACAAATGAATCATAAATGTTACTCTTTATATTCTAAAATCAGGTAAATAAAGGAACTTAAAATGAAAATGTTAACCTTCGTACAAACGTCATATGAACTTTTTTACCAGTGCGAGATGGATGTACTGCTACACGTATGCATTTCAACATTTAATTAATTTTCAACATTTCAACATATCTATCAAAAATTAGAATCAAGCCCAAATAGAATGAAAACCACAAAAACATTCCATGCAAAAATGTAATCAAATAAATATACCAATTAATAACTTAACTATTTTGATATTTCATATATAATTTGGAAGTTTGTCAAATTGGAAAGCAATCACGCCTTTTCCCTTTTGAAACATCAATATCATGAAAAACACAATGCGTGAATTCCAGCCCAGGCATATTAATCCTATTAACCCAATGATTAATATGATCTCTAATTTTAGTAATAATCTTTTCTTCTTTAACAAAATATCGATATGTTATTATAAATAGTATTATGCAATAATACAATTTATAATTCAAAAAGGCTCTTTTTTTTAACTCATTATTGAACAAAAAAAAAGGTTTGTTTTTGAGAGGCAATTCAGTCCAAAGATTGATACAAATAGGGTTCAATTTCGTTTCGGTTTCGAGTGCCGAAAAATAACTTTTGTATGGTTCATTTTTGAACTCATTTCCGAAGAAAAAAACAGTTTGTTTCTGAGGGACATTTTCGTCCGGCGATTGATTGAATTTTTGGTTCTTTTTTAACTCATTTTCGAACAAAATAAGGTTCGTTTTTGAGAGGCATTTTAGTCCGACGAATGATATAAAAAGGGTTCTTTTATGAGTGCCGAAAATGAACGTTTCTACCCGAAAAGGTTCATAAATTAATTCAAAAACGGTAGTTTTGGTTCACTGGGCTTTCCTTGTTAGTAGCAAATTTCATTCGGCAACTGCTTGACTTGCGGAAATCAAATGCGATGAAAGTTAACTGTTTTATTAAGTATAATTTTAAATTAAATTTGTAAAAATTTTAACTATTTGCATTAACAGGGAACTGAACAGGGAACGCACACAAAAACATTGCAGTTCGAGATTTTGGTGGATTTTATGGAAATCATGCAGATGTAGCAAAGGGCTTCCTAATACTACGTTCACATTGAGAGCTAAATGCGCATTTACGAAATTGAATGTATATATTTGTCTCTTTTACTCTTACAAGGAGCATACGGCCACGCATTCTAAATTGCTAATGCGCATTTCGTTAAATGCGCATTTAGCCCTCAGTGTGAACATAGTATAAGGCTGCGAATATAGTTAATGCTTGTTGCTGAGCCGAGCCGAGCCGAAATACACATTGGAGCAAAAGAGATGCATGACTTGGTTTCCTTATTGCTCCAATGAGTTTTTCGGCTCGGCTTAGCAACAAGCTTCTACTAAGTTCGCAACCTAAGTCGACGGCGGTTCTTTGTGGAAAAGGTTGACGGCAGACTTGATCATCCAATGCAAGATGCAGTAGGATGGAAAAAAGTAAGATAATCGTAAATATAGCACCTATAATTTAAATTAATAAAAAAATTGCTTGCAAGGTATGGTCCAAATATAAGATTCATCTGATAGCGTAGTTACGAAAAAATAAAAATAGCCTCTCCGAGTCAGTTGGTGGTGGTCAGTATTGCCAATTAGTAGAATTTCAGTATACCAGATCTTTTCTTAAAACTTACCAATATTACTCTCAGCCTACCAAAAAATCAAAGCACGTAAAAATTATGTTTAATTAGAATACAACTTTTATTAAAGTAAAACAGAACAAATAAAATCCATTGGTCCAAAACCCCCTGAACCCTCTCTCAATCACTCAATAAGCAAAGTATAAAAATACAAAAAAAAAAAATAGTAAGAATGGAGCTTCGGCAGGGTGCCGAAGCTAAAATACCCCTCCGCGGCCATATTAAAGTATATTCGAAGTCTTTAGCCACGACATACACGATGATATTCAGTTTTATATATTAACGAAAGTTTTCCTATTTTGATGACGTCACTTTGTATAGGAGGTAAGCGTGGTTTTGCTCCGATTTTGCTATATATCATAGGGATGGTTCATATTATATATCAAAGCTAATGTTAAAAATTTCAAGACATTTTATTAATTTTTGTGGATTTTTAAGAGATTTTACGTTTAAAATGAAATCACTTTGTATGGGAAGTGGGCGTGGTTTTCATCCAATTTTGCCATATATCATAGTGATGGTCTATATTATATATCGAAGCCTCTATGCAAAATTTCAAGACATTTCTCTAATTTGAAGGTAGGCGTGGTTTCCATCCGATTTTCCCAAATTTTATAGCCAGAATTAAAACTAAAGAGCAAGGCCAACATGCCAAATTTCAAGGCATTTCTTTAATTTTCGTGGATTTTAAAGACATTTTACGGTTAATATAAAGTCACTTTGTATGGGAGGTAGGCGTAGTTTTCATCCGATTTGGCCCATTTTCGAACTTAACCTTCCCTTTTTAAAAATAAACTTATATTTTCATCGCGCAAGCTATAAAATTGCGGCTGTAATCATGTCGACAGACGGACAGACAGACGGACACACGGAAATCGACTCAGGAGATGATGCTGATCAAAAATATATATATTTTTCTATACCTGCAACGCCTCCTTCTTGGCGTTACAAACGGAATGACAAAGTTAATATATCCCTTACGCAATACGCGTTGGGGTATAAAAATGGAAAGTTTTGATAAAGCATTGCTTTTTGAAGGAGAAAAATACAGTGGAACCAAACAATGGCTTGATAAACATTATCCGGACTCTGCTCCATCGAGAAAAATGGTAGAATAGTGGATTGCTGAATTTAAACGTAGTCGTACCAGCACAAATGATACAGAGCGCAGTGGACGCCCAAATCAGACTGTTATTCCACAAAACATCAAAAAAATCCACAAATTGGCTATGAACGATCGCAAATTGAAGGTGCACGAGCTAGCTGATATTGTAAAGATATCAGATGGTAGTGCTTTTACCATTTTACACGAAAATTTGGATATGCGAAAGCTCTGTGCAAAGTGGGTGCCGCGTGAGCTCACAGTCGGCCAAAAACAACAACGAATTGATGCTTCAGAGGAGTGCTTGGCGCTGTTAAACCGCAATAAAATCGAATTCTATCATCGATATGTGACAATAGATGAAAAATGGCTTCACTATTACACACCACAATCCAAAAGACAGTCAACTGAGTGGACAGCAGTCGACGAACCGAATCCAAAGCGGGCAAAGACCAAACAACCGGCTTGTAAAGTGATGGCGACTGTATTTTGGGATACGAAAGGGATAGTATTCATCGACTATTTCCAAAAAGGAACCACCATCAACAGCAACTATTACTGTGTACTTTAGGATCGATTGAAGGCTGAAACCGCCAAGAAACGGCCACATTTGCAAAAGAAAAAAGTGTTGTTTCACCAAGACAAGGCACCGTGTCACAAATCGATGAAAACGATGGCAAAATTAAATGAATTGGACTTCGAATTCCATACCCACCCACAGTATTCTCCAGATTTAGCCCCCATCGACTTTTTCCTGTTTTCAGATCTCAAGAGAATGCTTGCTGGAAAGAAATTGAAGTCCAATTATGAAGTAATCGCTGAAACTGAGGCCTATTTTGACGAGAAAGAGAAATCATACTATAAAAGTAGTATCGAAAAGTTGGAAAATCGCTATACATGTTGTATAGCTCTCGAAAGCAACTATGTTGAATAATATAATCGAGTTTTATCAAAATTTTGTTTTCTCTTACTTATCCTACGTACTTATTGAATGACCTATTATTAATAATAAAAAACTAGAATTAAAAAAAAAATTAATATTCAAACTGAAGCTACAAGTATTAGAAAATGAGAAAAAGGAATAATTATTTTTAAAATATTTGTAAAAGTTTTCATATTATTTTGTTTTTATTTTTATTTTTTGACCCATTAGTACAGTAATTTGGTAGTTTTGCATGGAAAGCTTACCGGAAGTTTTGAAAATACGTAATTTTATAAGTGCTCTTCCGGAATTTCAACTTTGCTATCTCGTATTTTTGCCGCTGGCGCCGCTATATTGGGAAAATGGCGCATAAAAGCATTTTTTCACAATAAAATATTTTGTATGCAAAATTAAACTAGTGAAAAAATTGCCTACAATTCATCTACTGACTTTTTTTTTTTTAAATCAATAGTTCCGGCGTACGAGCGTCGCAAACTGTATATAAAATAAAATAAAAATTTGTTGTTTTATAAATATTAGACACAGTCAGATTTGTATTGAAAATGCTTAAGAACTTAGGATCTTGTGTGTCCCCCGGAATTATAAACGATGGTAGCGAATGAAATAATTTGAGCTATTAAAAGTTCAGAAATTGTCGAAACCGACCCGGTTCTGGTCGAAAAGTTGGTTTTGTGGGGAGGGGGGGGGGGGAAAGGGGGGAAGAGGGAGGAGGGGGAGAGGGATTTTTATAAGATTTTAAAAAAATATGTGCTTGGGACTTGCGGGGAAAACATAAACCATCTATTTTGATGTAAATTTGGTGAAGAATCTAATTCTGGACTTGGAATTATCGAATAATTTAGTCCGGTTCCACCAAACTCACTGAAAACGGAAATTTTAGATTGTTTTCACACCATTTTTTTTTTTCATGCTTACCCATTAGGTCGATGCTGATAAATTTTTCATAACTTTTTATGCAATAATGAAGGCTATCTTGTGTAGACAGTAACTTAAGGTTGATCGTTTTTGGGAAAGGCTCAAAATCATAACAAACTTAGAAACGAGTGCATTGAAAATAATTCTTTTCATTTGAACACGTTGTGTTTTTTTTTGCCTTCACTATCTTTTATTTGCATAAGCAAATATTTTGAATAATTACGTGAATATTGCAAGATGACTATAAAAGCTATCATCAAAGCAATTAGAAGTAAATTTGATGGTTATCGGAATCACGTAGCTGCAATTGTTGTTGAATCGAATGAGCACACAAATTTTGAAGGGGAATGCAATTAAAATTACTCTAATTGTGTTAATTTATTAATTTTATTTGTTTATGTTTTTTGGCAAAACACAAAATAAAAAAAAGTTTTTATATTAAATAAACCGGTTGAGTTGAATGAATAAATACGAATTTTTTTAAGCATAGTTAAAAATTTCAAAGCGATGAGATAAATTTTGACTGAATATTAGAACAAGGTTAAAAAAATGTCAATAAGTCAAATTTATATATATATAAGATAAATATAGTGTTTACTCTGTTAGTGTAAAATACATTTATTGAAGATATCAAATTAGTTGTAGCAGTTCAACAAAACAAATACTTGAAGATACATAAAATATACTAAAACACAGATGAGCTCAACTCAATAGTTTTTCATTTTACTCAAATCAAGAATAGCTAAAAGAAAATCTTTTATCTTTTCTTTTGTCGATAATTTCATTAATTTATATTTTGTTTACAAGAGAGATAAAATTATCTTTACTATATTTGATGTTTGCATCAATGAAAGTCGAACAGAACTACTTCAAAAAAGTATCTTATAATGATAAAGTTAAGAGATTTGTGGCCAATAAAAAAAAACTACTCTTAATTATAACAAAAAAACAAAAAAAAAAAAAACATCAGATGAAGTGTGAAGAAACTCTAATATGCAGTGCACTCGGGTTGTAAACAAAAAGATGCAATTTATTGAAGCAACAAAAAATGAAAAAAAACAAAAACCAAAAATTAAAGGAACAAAAAAAAAAAAAAACGAAAACAAAAAAATAAAATCAAACAAATCACAAAATACTTCAGAAAGGTGCAGTTGAGTGAAAAAAGCACCGAGTATCTGCAATGAAAATCATGAATATATTCTAGAATGTTGAAATTGAAAAATAACAATTGATATTTGCTACAATCGAAAATTGAATTTATAAACTTTACGGGTTGTTTTTTTGTTTTGCTTCTTTTGAGCTCTATTGTTTGTGTATGTATTTTGCAAAAGGAAACTTCTAACAAAGCTCAATTGAGAACAACTGATTACCACTTCCCCCACTCCGTTTACCTTACTGGTCATCATGAGGCATTGGCTATCAGGAAAGAGTAGAATCGTTTTCAATACATGCAATCAGGATGTGAATTAGTGGAAAAACAGCAAAACAATTAAATCAAAAGAGGATTTGAAATGAAATAATAAAAAAAAAAAATTGCAAACACCAATGACGAAAAAGTGCAGCAACACAGCAACAACAAAAACAGCAGCAACAATGAGAATACTACGTTGTAGTCTAGTATTGAAGAAAACTTTTGGCGGCACACCGGATACGAGTTCGGATGCTTTTAGTGATTTACAGTACTTATTTTTTTGTTGAAATTGCAAAAGTTTGACTTCTTGTCTTGTGTCGTCGTTGTTGTTTTGGTTGTTGTTGTTGTTGTTGTTGTTGTTGTTGTTGTTGTTGTTGTTGTTTCCCCCACGTTTATTTCTATTTTAAGTTTTGTCTTCGCCAATACTTGTTCGATTCGATTTTATTTATTTCTAAACTTGGAATAAAGTTGATATTGTTTTGCTTGTTTCTGATTTCAAGATATTTAAGTATAGTGATTTTGTTTTTATTTTCCTCTCAACCTTTTTAGGTTATATCCGGTTGTATTTTATTTTGGGAATATATTTGCGGATATTCTGCGCTGCACCATTTAAAATTATTTCATTTGAAGTGATAATAAATGCAGTTTTGTAACAATTTTTTGTATTTTTTTTTTTTACCTTAAATCTTTTGATTATAACAACTCAGGATGTGTGCCAAGAAATTATGCAGTGAGGAAGAAAATAATATAAAAATTATTATACGCTAAAAAAAAAACTTAAGTTAAATTAACAATAAACTTATGTAAATTTATTTAACGGCTTCTGAAATTTGGTGCCTTTCAAGTTCTTGGATAAGACAACCAAATTGTATTTGTTGATCTTTCAAATTTTGTTTACATGACACATTGTAGATTTATTGCATCCATACAATCCCAGTCTTTTTATATAATTTTACATAAGTTTAAGTGATGATTAAATCAAATTTAATACATAGTCTTCGTGTGCCTTAACAACCCAATAAACATTGTGGCGAGGGGTGATTCGTTAACGAATCGCTTGTGAATCGTTTTTTTTTTAAGTTTTCGAATAGTTTCATACCGACTTCACCAGAGGTTGTCTTGATGCTTAAAGAAAGCACCGATTGAAATCATGACTTTCCTAAACTTCATTTAAGATGTTCTGAAACAAAAAACAATTTTTTCCGACTTTTCACTATACAAATTTTTTTAAGAAAAGTATTTTTTATGAACTTACTATTGTTAATACGTCATTTTGTTGTATATTAAATTTTATATTTGTTTGAATTTGAATATTTGTTTTTTAAATTTTAGTTTTTTTTTTTAATTTTAAGTGATATGAAAAAATTTTGTGAAATATTTTTTGTTCTGTTATGTTATTTCGTGCTTATTCTTTATATAAATAATTTCCACTTAAAATTTGTTCAAGATTTTCATATGAATAAGTTCTCGTTAAAAATTGCTTTTTGTTGCTTTGTCGACTCTTTAACGAATTGCTTTTTATAGTTTTGGTGAATCGTTTACGATTGCTTTTTATAGTTTTTGCCGACTCGTTAACTAATTGCTTTCTTTAGTTTTGGCGACTCGTTAACGAATTGCTTTTTCATAGTTTTGGCAACTCGTTAACGAATAGCTTTTTTCGGTTTTGACGAATGTATAACGAAGCCGAAAAAAAGTTGGTCAAAAAATGATCAAAATATAATTTCGAACTTTTTTAAAAAAAAAACAAATTTTTTTATTCAACCAAGTTTGGGTTCGAACCCATGTCCTCAAATGCTGGCTCTTATTATCAAGCAAATTAAGCAAGATATATTTAGCATCTGAAATAGCCGAGTGGGTAAGGTGCCGGACTACCATTCAGATGACGTGGTTTCAATTATTGACGTGGTAAGCTTGAAATTAGTTTTTATATTTTTTTTTTTTTTTATTTTTTATTTGATTTATATGATTCGTTATCGAATTGCATTTTTTATTTTGGAAACTCGTTAAAGAAGTTTGCTTTTTATAGTTTTGGTGTCTCGTTAACGAATTGCTTTTTTCAGTTTTGGCGATTCGTTAACGAAGGAGGAATTTCTCCCGCCCGCGATATTATAAATGACTCGCTACTAATATTTGCTAATGAATAAAATGTACGAGAATGCGATTCGTAAGCGATAATAAATCATTTTGTTTGTTGGGAAGAATTTTCTCAATTTTACAAACTAACACTTCAACAATGCAAACAATTTAATTTTGTAAAAATTATCGAATTTTTAATTTTTAAGCTTGCACAAATACTTTTGTCATTACACATTAGTTTTGCCACTCAGTACATTTTTCTTTCAAACCAGCCAACTTAAATGTTCTTACTATGGTTTATTCTCTCGGCGTACTGCACTTTTTTGGTATAGCCTTAATATTGTGAGCTTTAAGAGATTGATTATTTGTTGGGTGAAATTTTTATATTATTAAAAAATATACACACCGACTAAACCCCTTTCCCTTCATCTACTCTTTAAGCTCTTCTGGACAATACAGAGCACATTTAAACACGATCTGTGAGCACATCGCTTGATAAACATCACCTTAAGAATTAATTAAAATTTAACTAGCCCAGTGGCCAATCATCCTGATATTTTAACTAACCATTCTGCTAAAAATATACCCAAATGCGCCCTCCCCTTCCCCATCAACTTAAGAACCCCTACTTAAAACCATGAACTCAACAATACCAACACATTATAATGCTTCACTAATTTTAAAGCGTTTTAACGCTCAAACGTAACTGTTCCTAGTAGCAGAGCATAAATATTAGTCTTGTGAGGGTTAGTAATTGAAAATAAAAATAAAACCTATGACCTCAGGGGTCAAAAAATCTAGAGTTCCCTTGTTTTACATAAGCTTACAGAGCAGAGTAGAAAATAAAGATAAAAAACAATTTCATAAAATAAGCTTATTACGCTCAACTTATGAGACATGAGTTAAAAATACAGAAAATACCATTAGAGCAGTAAATTTCAATCAATACAATGGGAAATGAAAAAAACTGACCAGTTTAAAAGCTCTGAAAGAATACTAAAAAAAAAAAAAAACTAAATATTGAGCAGGAATTTAAGTAGTTTACTTGCAAAGTACGAAAAAATATAGAGCAAATCAAATACAATTACATAGTATGTTTTCTAAAAAGGTGAGAAAAATAAAATAAATTAGAGTCTGACGATTCTAAATTTTTTTTTTGTCTGAATTGGAAAAAACCAAAACTTTTACAATGGCATTATTAAAAAAAGGTTAGTTTTCGCAATGAAAAGATCAAAAAACTTTAGACAAAATTATAAAAATATGTAATTTATGTTTATATTTTATGTACTTTGAAAATAAATATTTTCCATGTCTAATATTTCAAAAGTCAAAGTCTTACAATAAGAAAAACTTTTGATTTGAATAACCTTAATTATATCACATTTCACAAAGAAATACATTTTCTGATACATAGTCTAACAACGTTATTATATCAAAAATGAATTTTATATATCGGCCATTGCGTGTCTAATACAAGTATATTTTTTCTAAAAATTGACCTCATGCCTTTCGACTTGCTTGAAATTTTGACTTTAGATTATTGTTCCAATTATTAGAACTTAAGTTGCTTAATTTTCTTATCGCCATTTGCCGTGAAGTTATGGAGATGCCAATTTTGACCAGAATGAAAAATCGTGAAAATGGTAATTTTTATATAATAAACCATATCTCCTTCACCAATCATATGATTTTAATAAGTGATGTACCGTTGGAGAGGTATTGAAAAGGAATTTTTCAAAAAAATATAAAATTTGCTCTCATATTTTAAACAGGCAAACCTAATTATGCAAATTTATTTTTTCTAATTTGAAGATTTAACAAAAGTTTTGAACAATAAAATAAAAAAATTAGAATGCACAAAGAAAATTTTTTTGCAATATAAATTTTTCTGACTATATTATATTTTAAAGTTCATAACTTCCATATCTTTTGAGATATTCAAACAAAATATTCAGCAAAGTTGTTTGCCGAATTGGGACCAGAATTCGCTAACAGAAATGAATGAAAAGAAGCTAAGAAAAAATGTATTTTTGGACGTAGAATGGGTCTTTTTCGCAAATTTTTTTTTTTAGCATATGCAACGTTTTTGTTCTCTTTTTGGGTTATACCTACAGTCTTAAAAATTTACTGTATAAAGATAAAGTATATGCCAAAATGCCAGTAACATGGCGAATGAAATTAATATTTTTATGTGGATTTTGTCACTTCTTTAATAAAGTCACAAAATAGCAAAATCTAAGAAGAACGTTCTAAGTTGTTGGTTTGGTTGGTGCTAAAATCACCAACCACCAACAAATCGTGCCGTTTGCTGAAATGGATTTTTCTCAGTTACTACTTGTGTTGTTGTTGTCGTCGTTGTTATTAATATGTATGTACAATTTACATATTTACCCAACAAACAAAATGATTCACTTATGTTATCGTTTACGAATCGCATTCTCGTACATTTATTAGCAATTATTAGAACCGATTCACTTATAATATCGAGAGCAGAAGAAATTCCTTCTTCGTTAACGAATCGAATTATTATGAGTACGGAAAACCCTAAATGTTATAATTATTAACTTTAAATTAATTTCAAACTTACCGCGTCAAGAATCGAAATCACGTCATCTGAATGCTAGTACCTTACCCATTCGTCTATTGCAATTTGCTTGATAATGAAAACCAGCATTCGCGGACGTGAGTTCGAATCCCAACTTGGCCGAAAAAGCAATTTTTTTTTGTAGTTTTTTTTTTATGAAGGGTTTTTTTAAAGATTTGACTTCTCAAAATTTCGAAATGAATTTTATTTTTTGATGACCTTTTTTATATGAAACTTTAAAAAGTATTAATTTAAAAGACGTATATATAACATCGAACTAAAAAAAATACTTTTTCAAAAAAAAATTTTCATAGTAAAAATTCGGCTTCATTATACATTCGTCAAAATCGACAAAACCAATTCGTTAACAAGTCGCCATAACTATGAAAAGCAATTCGTTAACGATTCACCAAAACTAGAAAAAGCAATTCGTTAACGAGTCGCCAAAACTATAATAAAAAGCAATTCGTTAACGAAAACTTATTCATATAAATATTTTCAAAAAATTATTAGTTTATATTATTTATATAAAAAACAGAACCGAAATAATTTAAAAGATGAAATCAGAATTCATATAAAAATTCATAAAAAAAATAGTACAAAAAATAAAAAATTTAAAAAAAATATTCGCTAAAATGACGTATTAACAATAGGAAGTTAATAAAAAAAACTTTTCTTAAACAAATTTTCCATATTAAAAAGTCGAGAAAAAAATTATTTTTTTTGTGTCATTTTAAATGGAATTTAATAAACTCCTATCAGTGCTTTCTTTAAGCATCAAGCCAACCTCTGATGAAGTCGGAACGAAACTATTCGAAAACAATTAAAAAACCGATTCATAAGCGATTCGTTAACGAATCACACCTCACTCACCACAATGTTTATTGGGTATATACATATCAGTTGTTTTTGTTTTTGTCCTTTGATATTGTTTTTGTTCAGCAAGATTGGATGGAGCTTCGGCAGGGTACCGAAACTAAAATACCCCCGCGTCTCCATATTGAAGTATATTCGAAGTCTTAAGCCACCACATTCACCATGACATTCAGTTTTATATATCAACGAAAGTTTTCCTATTTTGATGGAGTCACTTTTTATGGGAGGTAGGCGTGGTTTTGATCCGCTTTTGCCAAATAGCATAGATACCATGCTTCATATTATATATCAAAGTTAATGTGCAAAATTTCAAGACGTTTATTTAATTTTTGTGGATTTTTAAGAGACTACGTTAAAAAGAAAGCCACTTTGTATGGGAAGTGGGCGTGGTTTTCATCCGGTTTTGCCATATATCATAGAGATGGTTTATTTTATATATCAAATCCTATGTTCAAAATTTTAAAACATTTCTTTAATTGTTGCAGATTTTTAAGATATTTTACGTTTTCAATACGGCCAATTTGAATGGGAGGTTGGCGTGGTTTTCATCCGATTTTCTCAAAAATACCCAGGATTTGAATTGAAGATCAAAGCTTACGTACCAAGTTTCAAGGCATTTCTTTAATTTTTGTAGATTTTAAAGACATTTTACGGTTAAAAGAAAGTCACTTTGTATGGGAGGTAGCCGTGGTTTTCATCCGATTTAGCCCATTTTCGTACTTGATCTTCCTTTTTTAAAAATAAACTTATATTTTTTAAGTTCATTGCGATAGCTTTAAAATTACGGCTGTAATCGTGTCGACAGACGGACAGACAGACAGACGAGCACACGGAAATCGACTCAGGAGGTGATGCTGATCAAAAATATATACATTTTTCTAAACCTGCAGCTCCTCCTTCTTGGCGTTACAAACGGAATGACAAAGTTAATATACCCCTTATGCAGTACGCGTTGGGGTATAAAAATAATACAGATGTATGTAGCTACAGAGCCAGTTTGTATGGTTAACGTATGCAGAGATTGCGCATGGCCGCTGTGCTATTTCATGCAGATATTTAACTTTATTAAAAACTCATATAAAATCGTCCATAACTTCATAGTCCGTATAAGCATTGAATAATCAATTTTACTCCATCGAGTCAAATGTTTGAAAGTGAAACGGTACACTTGAAAGGGGACTGTTGCGCCTAAAATGAAACGTTTGTTCACATTATTCATGCCAGCAACGATAACTTCATTTTTAATATGAGGCGGCCAATCGATGTGGAATCAATATTTCTTCATTTTAACTATTTTTTGTAATTTTTTATTGACAAATGTCAAATATTGGGAAATGATAGATATTTTAACTTTTAATATCGTTATTAAATTCTGGGTCAATAAAAAGAGTTTTCTAAAATAAATTTTTTTTTTTCTTTTTATATCAAAGATATCTTCTACGAAATTCTTACAAAAGTTTGTTTATCAAAATTATAGCAATTCAGATAAATAAAAATTTGTTTGTAGCCCGCAGAAAATGGTAGAAAAATTGATTTCAAAGTAGCACTAACAACAAGAATCTCCCCTCTTTTGATCTATTTCAGACACCCTGACAGCGCAATGAGATGAATATAAATTGCATAAAATATCTTGTTTTCAAAATGCCAACATTAAAATTTAAAATCAGAAATCATGGGAAAAATCATTAATATTCATTTGAAAAGTACAAAACTGTAGTCAAAGCATGAAACAAAGTTTAACAGCTAAGCAAATGAATTATTGATGAAATGTCTATCCGAATCAACTAACCACCCTCTGGGAACTTGGACTACGTTTGTTTTTCAAGCAAACATTTCAGAGAAATGCTTTACTTCAAGAATTGTGAAAAATCGTTTCTTAATCTAAATGCCACAAAATGTGGGCTAATGCATTAAATCCGAATTTAATTCAGTTAACCACAAAATATCTTATATCACTCTGCGTGTGTATATCTGTGTGTGTGTGTGTGTGTGAATTGCCCGGAGCTACTCCACTAAACGGTTCTCATAAACAAAACTGCCGCTTGCTTCATTTTTATTTGATTGACACCAAAATCCAGTGCCCAGCGGTGATAGACCACAATTAAATGGCTTTAAATACTTAGGAGCAGCAACATCCAATGTCACTTTCATGCACGCCCCAAGCGTTCTGAAGTGGGCACAATAGCGCGAAGACCAGAGGGCGTTAAGCAGCTGTTATCGGTGTTATGTAACCCGCGGCGTTATTCACTGCATACACATCGAGCTTTACAGTTCACTGTTAAAAGTGGGAAGTCACACTTGGTTCGCTGCACAGTGCACTTTTTTGGCGCTAAAATGGATGTTAAATCTACAACTTTTGAAAAGCTTTCGTATTTTTCAACACGTTTTTTTTATTTTGTAATTGAAATTTAGATTCCGCCATTCTGAGTCTCAAAAGTTTACATGTCAAAAAAAAGTGCTCGAGCATAGCACTTCTGCTGTACAAGAAGAGAAGACAGACACATCAGGATTCGAGGGATTCTCTTTCTTATATGCCGTGGCTACCTTGATCGGGCATTACACTGGAAAATTCATGGATATTTGTATGAAAAGCGCTTATTGTCATGATAGCAAAACAAACTCGATTCTGCACAGTATGAATAGTTTTATGAAGCTCATATAAATGATAAAAAATGCCATATCGATCATACTAGACACTCTGAAAACATTTCAATGCAATTAAAATTATTTTTGAAAGTTCTTTTAATAATGGAGTGAAGTATCGCAACTATATCGGATACGGTGAACGTATCCCGAAGTCTTAAATTCTAAACCTTATGTTAATGATTTTTAACCTTCCGTTAGGCGCAGTGTTTTTTAACAAGACTAGGCGCGGTGTATCAAATTGTTATAAATTAAGATGCAGTTAAGTAAAAAAAAGACATTATTAGGTACTTTATTTTTTAAACAAAATAGAACTATATTCAATTCAAAATAGTTATATTAAAAAATCTTACAAATATACATATTAAGGTGGGTCAAAAAAAAAAAACTTTTTTTGACACTTATATTATCGAATCCATCGATAATCGATATCGAAATCGGTGGAACCGTCTGCCAGCGATTGTGATTTAAAAAAAATCACTTTTTCGCCAAAAAACGACGGTTTTTTCGCTGTAAGTTTTATAAATATGAAATAACTACCCCAAAGTAGCAAATGAAAGGTATCTAAGACCCCAAAGTTCTGAATAGGAAGATTGTTAGATTCGAGAAATTTCTTGGTAAAACAGTGTTCAGAATTCTGTCCAAATTTTTGGTATTTTTCACAAAAAGCGCTAATATCTGCTATTTTTAGGTAAATTTTAGAAAATTTAGTATTGTTCAATACACTTGATGTAATATTGATGTAAATAAAAAAAAATTTCAAAATAGTGAAATCACGAAGAGATTTCTTAAATTCAATTCAAAGACTTTCCAATGCGAATTAATTAAAAAAATAAATTCCACTTTTTTGATTTTTTTTTTTTTTTGTTTCAATAGATTACATTAAGTTTTTATTAACAATACTAAATTCTCTTAAATTAACAGAAAAATAGCAGATTTATAGCGATTTTTGTGAAAAGTACTCAATCAAAAATACTTTTTCAATGAAAATTCATTAAAAAATTAAATTCTGCTATTTTGATTTTTTTATATCTATCAATAGATTACATCAAGTAATTTTTTTTACAATACTTAGTATTTTGATTTTTTGTTTTTATATAAATCTTTTAACAATACTAAATTTTCTAAAATTTATCTATAAATAGCAGATTTATGGCGCTTTTTGTGAAAAATACCCAAAATGTTGACCGAATTCTGAACACTATTGCACTAAAAAAATGCTCAAATCTAACAATTTTCTTATTCACAACTTTGGGGTCCTAGATACCTTTCGTTTGCACCCTACTGTTGGGGAGTTATTTCAGATTGATAAATACTTACGCCGAAAAAACCGTTGATTTTTGGCGAAAAAGGGATTTTTTTTTTAATCAAAACCGCTAGCAGACGGTCAAACCGATTTCGATATCCTTTTGGATTTAAGATCATCTTAAATCCAGAATTCAGAATATATGTGTCGAAAAAAATTTTTTTTTACCCCTGAACAAAATGATCCACCTTAATACATATACACTAATAGTAGTAATATATATATGTAAGTACTAAAGTAACAACAAAAAAAAATTATCACTTATATCAACTGGATCAGCTGCGCCTAACGGAAGGTTAATCAACAAAAAAAGAATGTGTAGGACTCGTTCAAAAGCGAATGGGTTAATGTTTGTGAGATTTAGTAAAAAAAAGAAAACTGCACCATGAAAAATTATAAAAAAGAAAAAAATTCTGGCAAAGGTTACCTAACAGGTAAGATTAATGATTAACTAACTTTATATAATGGTCTGATCATTCGACGAAATCATGATTCTGTGAAATAAATGACGGATGCCATTTGGGCAACTTTTTACCACAACAGCTTGACCGACGAGAATCTTGGTGTGAATGGCAGAAAGTTGCAGCTAAAAAGGTCTGGAGTCACTTGAACATAGTTACACTGCACTTCCAGTTAATGTTTTACAAGCCATGCGCCTATTTATGCGGGCTTGAGTAAGGACGCCCTTTTGGAGCGTTATTTTGGAGGCTTCACTCAAATCAAAAATGAGAATCTAAACCAACTCCTTTGGAAAATCAGTAATTTAATAAATCATTTGGAAATCTGTACAGATTTGTTCAAAGACTGAAATAAAGAATAATAATAATTCTGGATTTACGACTTTTTTTCGGATCTTCCACGGTCCTTGTTGTCAATGACAAAATCACCACTTTTCAAGTCTTGAATCTTAAGGTAACATTACAGTTTCGAATAGAGAAAAAGTAAGCAATTTTCTAAAGTCAATAACTTGGGCCCTTTATTAGATATTAACATACAATTTTTTAAAAAATTTGTACATCCTTGGGATGTAGAAATAGGAAATATTTTATCTATTTTCTATAACTCACAAGATATATGATTCAAAATTTGGAAATTTTTTGTGGAAAAGTGAAAAAATGTATTTTATTAGTACATTATTTTTTCAAAGAAAACCGTTGCTGAAAGTCATAGATTGTTAATGAAAGTTTATGACAAGCATGTTACGATATCATTACAGTTTCGGATAGGCAAAAAGTAAGCAACTTTCTAAAGTTAATAACTTGGTTCCATTTTTAGATATTAATATAAACTTTTGCTTTTTAAAAATTGTACATCCTTGAAGATTGAAAAAAAGTAATTTTCATAATTTTTTGTTTAGTAAGAACAAAATAAAAAATAATATATAAAAATTAATTTTTCGATTTTACTTATTTTCGATCAAATTCCAAGAACACTGTGCGACGCCAGACAACAACGGAAGTGAGTGAAATATTGCATGTCTTCCGGTTTGGTGATGCGCCACTTCCCCTTGCAATCTACGTGCTCAAGGCTTCGACTATCGATTGGCCGCAATTAATTTCTATGTGCTATCTTCTTTCACGCACATCTAGCAAGAACTTGAAGATGAGCGAAAACGTTAAATTATTTAACTTTTATGTAAATTTAAGCTTAGCCAAAACAATTCAGTGTGAATCACTACATTTTTTACATCATCTCTCCCAGCACACATTTCCGGGTACAGCGCACGAGCTATATTGTTTTTTAAATGTACTGAAAAAATTTTGTAGAGCATATATTTCTCTTTTTATTCTGAAAAATACGTCAGTCAGTTCAAAATACGTCAGGTCTTTTTATTAATATGTGTGGCTATTTTGGCTTTGATAGAAGTTGTTGTGATAGAAGTCTATTCAGATTTAAATAGTTGTTGTTTATATTGTTAGAGTGTATAACTCTAACTGCACAAATAAATAAACAAAAATCTCAAACATTTTTAGAAAACGAAGTTGTTTGTTCACTACTATTTCAAATCCAATAACAACAACAACTACACGAAATATCCATCACACCAAAGCACCTTGTGGCTTCTTGCTGTGACCTGGCAACTCATATTAATTGCTGCAATTAATCAGTTGGGGGAAGTTAACGGAATGTATTTTTTACGAGTATAGTTAGTCTCATCCGCTTTTCTGGATGGGAGAGTTGTAAACAGGGGAAGTTGCTGTGATATTTAAATAATGCTAGTTTTTAATTTGCTTAGAATATTGCATAGATTAAGTAGAGCGCAAAAGTGCAACGTTAAGTAAATAATTTATTTAAGAAAACTATACAATAGAGCGACAGGTAGACGGTTTTTTTTTTTTTTTTTTTTTTTTTTTTTTTGGACATACTTATTTCCAGATGTTGCAGGTTATACAAATAAACACATACTTTTTAATGGTATTAGTGCCATGCACTGATTATTTTGAAAAAAATGGCATTAATTGTGTTTTGAAACTTATTGAACTTTATTTTAAACAATTACTTAATCAACATCAACACTTAACATCAATCATAGGCTATACCTGTATCGTATATTAGTGATATACATTCTGTCAAAAAATTGGTCCATAAGACACAAATTTTTATTATTCATTTAAATTTTTTGTAACGCCCTCAAAGTAGGCCTCTACTTAAATAATATACTTATGCCAACGAATAACATTTTCCAAACACATTTCCCGGA
Source organism: Coremacera marginata (assembly GCA_914767935.1). NCBI lineage: Eukaryota > Metazoa > Arthropoda > Insecta > Diptera > Sciomyzidae > Coremacera > Coremacera marginata. Next base: position 18,488,695 of record OU612047.1, read on the forward strand.
ATCGACTTCAGTTCTCGCCGCGAATTCTGTTTTATGCCTTCTATCGACTAAAAACAAATGCTTCGAATTGGTAATTTGAGTTTTGGATAGAGAAAAGGACTCAGGTCTCAGTCAAGTATCAGGGTTAATACGAAAGTTGTTCAATGTCACTTGTTGATTTTTTGGCCAGAAATTCGTTGACAATGATACCTTGAGAGATGGTGCGTTGTCGTGATGTAAAATTCATGAGTTTTCTTTCAACAAAACTGGCCTTATTCGACGAATTTGCTCTCTGAAGTGCCGCATAGTACCCAGATAATAATTACCGTGTAACGGTGATTTATGTTACAAGAGGATAGCCTGCATAACCACAACAATAAAACATCAATACCAGCCAAGCAACCAGCATTCATAGCAACAACAACAAACAACACTACCAGTCAATCAGCCAGCATGTATAGTGACCACAACAACAAAACCACCAGTCAAGCCGCCAGTATACAGCCATCGAATTACATTGTTCGAGCACCCGTACTGTAGACTTCACAACAGGTTTTTGTAGGGAAGTATGTAAAATGTATGTAAATGTCACAGAAAACGTAGTGTCCGCCTTCTACTGCCTGGCAACAGGCAATTTAAGTTTGATCGGCAATCTATTGATGATTGCTAATACATGTAGTTAGTGTAGTTGTAGTAATATTAGATATTAATCTTCATTGATATTCGTTTGGTTGGCACATCAGCATCGGCTGATAGTTCGCCATCCGACGTAGCAATTATTATCATTCTGTTGGTTACCCCATCGGGTTCGGATGATAGTTTACCGTCCGACATTTTAATCTGCATCGGCATTCGTTTGGTTACCACATCAGCCTCGGCTGATAGTTCGCCATTCGACAAAGTTATCATCTGCTTCAAACTAAACTTACTTAAATGATATTTTCTTTATATATATTTATTTTTGTTTCTATTACGTAGATTAAGTCAAGTTACCAACACACGTGGTCGAGATCTGCTTGAAAGCCATCATGGGTGTATGTTGTGAGGAACGTTACCGAGCATATTCGAACATCGAACGAACCCGAGCTTATCTATACCGAACATACCTGAGCACATAAGCACCGAGTATATCCGAACGAATCTGAGCTCATCATTACCGAACATAGTCGATTACCAAACATACCCGAGCTCATAAATATCGAACATACCCGAGCACAGAAGGACAGAGCATATCCAAACGAATCCGAGATAATCATTACCTAACATACCCGAGCTCATAAGTACCAAATATATATAAGCATATCCGAACGAACCCGAGCTCATCATTACCGAACACAGCCGACTCTCGAACATAAAAAAAAAAAGAAACGGCCAGTTCAGCCCTTGAATAGCCCTTCTTATGATCAATTGTGTTATGTGTGTTGTGAAATGTTTGAACACAAATGATCGAGAACTGGACCTATGTTACGTGTTTCATGCCAACTCCGAACGACTTATGTTCTCAAGAAGCTTTTCATGGCAGTTTTTTACTCTCTGAGGCTTGCCATTGTCTGCAAAGAGGTGAAATAATTGAAAAAGCTTTCTGTGTCAGATGGGGGATTCGAACCTGGGTTTTCTGGTGTATGAGCCACACATTCTACCCACTACGCCACAACTGCTCGATAGTGGCAGCATACCCGAGCTAATCAGTATCGAACTAACCTGAGCTAATCTATACCGAACATTCCCGAACTCCGAGAGTAGCCGAGCCAACTACCGAACCAATAGAGTACCGCAGCGAACAATTTTGAAGAAATAAACACAAGAATTATGTTGTTGTATTGTAAGAAAATACGAATATTATACACTGTAATAAAATACCTTATCGTCTTAGATTATTGTAAAAAAAATATTAGAAACCGGAATATTCAAAAATCATCTTCTTTTATTTGCGAAGGTTCAAGGGTCTTTCGTTTGATCCTGGAGCGGCTGAGTCAGATCGCAGACAAAAATTCTATGTGCACAACAAATCAAAGAAAACTGTCAACATTACCTTGACTTTTGATACCAACTTTGACATAGTTTTTTCGGCTTCGGTTCAGTTAGAAGGCGCCATGCCGAAGCTTGTTGAGTAGATTGCATGTCAAATTCGTAAACACATGTCTCATCGCCAGTTATAACGAGTTTCATGAATGTGAGGTCGGAATTGACTCGTTCTATTATGTCCTTAGCGACCTTAACGCGATTGTGTTTTTGAATAAGAGCTATCTGAAATCTCTGTTACATTAGGGCCTGCTTTTTAGTTAAGGATATACCAGCCCGATCGTACTAAGAGCGACTTCCAACAACCACATAGGCCTATGGAATCGATGTACACAAGAAACAAACAAGCACAAGACTCCTCGAAGAGCAGCCCATGAAAGTCGTCCAGGCAAGAGAACCACCAGATGAGGCTCTTCTGGACCTCAAAGACCGAAAAGTTTAGAAAAACTTGATCAACTTTATGAAAATGGATATTAACTATATTTTTTATGTTTTGCCAAATTTTCAAATTTAGAAACCGTAACTGATTCTGTTTTCAAATGTATACCATAGTTTCAAAACTTAAGAAATATAACAATTTTCTTTTGTTGCCAAATTCAAATAAATACTTTTTTTATTACTTGAGGGTCCACCCATGTCAACAGAGTTCTTATTTTGGGAGCCCTTTAAATCTTTCAAACAAGCAAAGAAATTTTTCACCGTTAATAAAATTTAAAGTCTGCAACGAATTTAAAAGGAATCTCATTAATTTTAGTTTGAATAAAATGTTAAAATTTTCATAAGTTTCTTTTATTTTTGGTACGACGAAAAGCAGTAACAAACGATTAACGCTGGTGAAATTTTCTTTTTAACTATAGTTCCCTCATCAGAATATTTGGATCTCTTTTCTTTCACGATATCGACAAATGAATGGTCAAAAGCCGATGGATTTTCAGATTTAATGCCAATTTTGGAAGTACAATTTTCAGACAGCACAGCCAACGACATTTTTGAAAAAGTCTTGATCTCCATTAGCCATGAGTTTCATTGTGACAATTCCTTCCATTTTTCGGTATTATGTACTATTGAGTCGAGCAGGTCGGAGGCATTTGCGAACGCTATGGTCGTTTTTTCTTTTCTCCCGTATCATTACAATGAAATTCATGAGAATCCAATTTATAAAAATCTTTTGGGAGCTTCGATTGCTACAACATATGTTGAATAATGCCTATTTAAACTTTTTTTGCGTGCAATTTCCCTGAAAAAATCGGTAATTTTTTTCATATCATTAATTGATAGCCCCATATTACTTCGAACGTTATTCAACATCTCTTTTGGTATCAATCAATATTTGCCTCTATTTGCGACCTCTAGAAGACAATGAGAGTGCTAAGTTGTCGTATGTAAATATTGTCGTTTCCGTACTTTTCAAGTAGAATCTAGTAAAATTCGAAATTTGGAAGAGAGTATGAAAAAAACAACCTCTCACAAAGAGCATAAAACACAACGGGAACGCTTTCAAGTTCAATATAATAAAAACTACGAAAAATCGTGCAATAATCAAAAAGCACAGATCTTTTTGATCACGGTACATCTGAATGTTGTAATGCGTTAAAATATCGATCGTTTTGCAAAATTTACAAATAATTTACAATGCAAAATTTAATATTTATTCTATAAGACTCTTCTTCTTTTTGAATAATAAATACATCACTTGTTTTTATAAAATTAACTTAATAAATGAAACCTTTGAGCAATTTCTCTAAAAGTTCTTTTTATGCAAGCATTTCCTATAAGTCTATAGTCTATAAAAATAATTAAAAGTTGTGATTTAACAACATATCCACAGAGCAAATTCCAAAAGCTGCATGTTAACCATTTAATTGAAGCACCTGTAGTAGCAATAAAAACTTTATCTTTACTTAAATAGTTGTACAAGTATTATTTTTATTGAAAAGTAAACAATTTGATACTTTGAAAATTAAGCTTAATGACCTCATCAAGTTCAATGTGAGTGTTTTTCCATCTTTGGGTTAAAAGCATTGATTTTTTAATTTAAGTTACCGCTCTTTTAATGCAATGATAAAATCCTTTATCACTCTACCAAAAGTAGGAAGTCGATATTGTGTGTGTGTTTTTTTTTTATTTTTTTCTTTTACTGAAAGATTCCTGTAACGACATCCTGAAACACGATATCGTAGCTATTCAACACGCATTCATGTCATAGACACAAAATCTTTATTGAATTTATGAGTGGTAATTGCCACAGGCATTGAAATAACCATAATATACACTTTTGGTTATTGTTGTTGTTGTTATTTTTGTAGGTTTTATTATGCCTTCAAAGTGCATAAAACGAGTCAAAGAAGCCAACATAAAGTGAGGTTAATGCGCAGAAAATAATCGAGGTTAAGCCGACATAAATAAGCCAACACCAACAACAATCAGCAACCAGTATGGAAAGCGAGTGTGCAGGTTAAGTAAGGTAGGGTAGGGTAGGGTAGAGTAGGGTAGGGTAAGGACAGAGGCCAGGATACTTGTACTGTTTGTAATAATATGCAATGCTGGCTGGCACGCTTCGTTGGCAGCCATAGAGAGAAAAAAAAACAGAAGAGTGCAACAAACAGTGAAAAGATAGGCTTGTGTAAGTGTGTGTGTATGTAGAGAATTTGCCGTAAGGATGCTGTATTAATTGAAACATTGAGATATCCTTTTTGAGTGCGTATAACTAGCAATAAAGTCGATACCATCGAGCATGTTTCGAGTCGAGAAGCAGCCATAAATTTCGCCAAGGATCATGCCAAAAACTCACATAATTATGTGCGGAATACGTTTAAGTGCAGCCAAGTTCAATGGCTATAATGAAGAATCAATTATTTTATATGATGTTGGCAAAGTTGATAAGAAAAACGTTTGCCTCATTATAGCAAGAAACACTTGAATAGCTATAAAATTGCAGCAAATATAACTTCATTTTATATGTTATCTTCCCTGTATCTCTGTTGGTGGCATGCAAGAAATGCGCAAAAACTTAACCCTTCTCATGCCAGAAACCATGTAATTATTTGTGGCTCCGGCCAGTCTGCACCCACATGTGTACAAATTTGGCAACAATCCAATAAAATATGCCGCAGCAAGGCAAATAATAGACCGACCCAACATTGACGAAGTAAGCAAAGGATTTCATTGCATTGATTGGAAAATTGAAAAATATATTGTTACAATTACGAATGTAGGAAAAAGGATAACATGGGTGAAAATAAAAATACGAGCCATGTTTTCCATTGTTAGCAAGTAATTGAAGAAGAAATTCAACATTGAAGCCTGTTTATGGTGCGCTAACACCCCCATGGTTAGCTTTGAAAAATATGCGCCTCGTAGTCAGGACACCCGCATGTCCTGGTTACAAAAAAGAACAACTAAATGTATCGTATCTCTTTGGCATAAAGACTGCGAACAACATTTCCTCACAAATGTGGACAGAGTCAATCGATACTTAAAAGGAAATACATTATTATTTAAAATCTTAGATATTTAATAAAGGGGTGCTTTTGTGGAATTTTAGCATAAAAGAGCCTTTATCTATATATAAATAAAATTGTAAAAAAAATCTGTGCATGAAATATTTTTTTTAAATTCTTTTTGAATGACGAGGAGACCGAAAATCGAATTTTTAAAATTTTTGTCTGTCTGTCTGTCTGTTAGAGCATCACGCGAAAACCACTAGATGGATGACATCTATTATATGAAACTTGACATCTAGGTTCCTTATACACCCGGTCAATATATAGGCTACTTTTTATTCAGTAGAAAAGGTTGGACCCGGTAGGGGGCGCAGCGATCGGGTTCCAGGTATTCTTTTTTTAGCTTATCTCCGAAACTATTTTTCGATACGATCCGATTTACGATACGGTGAGTTTTTATGACTTATCTACTCTGTTCTTTTGTGTACACCAGAGGGCGCTGTACCACAAATATTTAAAAAAACGTCGAAAAACTCTTAAGCCGTTCATTCGATTTGCATGAAAATTAGTATACTATAGTTTTCTGATACGGTGAGTGCTTTGTACTTATCTTCTTTGTGCTATTAAATATATTAAAAAAACAAATATATTAAAAAAGTCGAAAAAATCTAAAACCGTTCATCCGATTTGCATGAAAATTTGTATGTAGAGGTTTTCGGATACGGTGAGTTTCTATGACTTATATACTCTGTTCTATCTTGAACACCAGAGGGCGCTGTAGTACAAATATTTTAAAAACGTTGAAAAACTCCTAAGCCGTTTATCCGAATACATGTTTATATTATACATATATAAACATATATACTTATACATAGCGAGGGCGTAGCGAGGGTAGGGCAGGGGAGGGGAGTTTCCCCCCCCTAATATGTATATGTATATACATGTATATAGTATACATATAAACATATATAAACATATATGCATATACATGGGCGTAGCGAAGATAGGGCAGTTGTCCCCCTGATAATTTTATGTATATATTATGTACATATAAACATATATACATACACATGGCGTAGCAACGGTAGGGCAGGGGAGGGCAGTTTCCCCCTGATATGTATATGTGTATACATGCATATATTATATATATATATATACATACATATAGATGGAGTTAAAGAAGTTTTACTCCAGTCGTGTAGTATAAGGCACACTCTTATTTTTTTGTGCTTTCTTGAGCACCAGAGGGCGCTGCAGTACACATCTTTTAAAAAATGGTAAAACACTCCAAAACCGCTGATCTGATTAGGATGAAAATTTGTGTATAGGGATTTTCGAGTATGGAAAGGGGTTTGGCAGTGAGTTCTTTGTGCTATGTATTTTACTATATCTTGAACACCAGAGGGCGCTACACTTCAAAATACAGTAAGGCGTAGCAAAGCGCGAACGGTGATAAATATCTTCTTTTCTTCTTTATGTGTATTTATATTCAACATTCTTTTTTTCCCATAACAGGACAGCTGATGCCGAATTCTGTTGTATTTGAGTTCGCATCAACACATTGGCGTTGTTTTGACATTTCAATTTCAATTTTCAGTGCTTATTTAATTGTTATCCTTTTAAAAAAAGACTTACAAAATAAGGGCTTATTCGCAAAATTGAAAAAAAAAAATTCATAAGATATACTTACAATGTTTGGTTTATTTTTTATAAATATATTCATTTCTTTAAGATAGTATCTTAGTATCAACACACAAAGGGTACGTCAACAATAATAACACATGAACGGTCCACAAGCTTAGTAGCTTGAACACATTACGACACGAGGTCAGAGGAGAGCATTTATGTATAAGAAAACTTACAGAAATAATTGTCAAAAATTCGTTTTTGCTCTGATTTTTCCCAAAATTACCATTCTATCGAATACAATATAAAATTTGAAAATTCTTTTGCAAGCGATCGGCACGCATACACAAATCGCGATTTCCCTAACTTTTTCTCATTACTTTCAGATGTTCGAGCAACATTTTACTGAATTTAACGGTTTGAAAGATGCAAATAAAATTCCTTCTAAAGTTTGTAAAAAGTTTTTTCAAACCGACGAATGAGTTAAAAAATTAATTATATCAACTCCCGAGTTAAGACGGGTATTCAGCTACTTCTTATATAAAATTTTATTAAAAAAAAAAATCTATTGCAAAACAAAATAACAATTTGTTCTACAGAGTAATACTATTTTAGATCTACAAATTATTGGTGTATAAAAATTCATTACGTATGATAATTGCGAAGACCTTGTTATGTACTGTAAAATGTTTTAAATTAACATTAAAAACCGTTTTTGCTCCAGTTCATGAAATCAAGTTAATAATGTTAAAGTACAAAAATCATCATCATCACATAATAGTCCAAAAGCATTAATTCTGCAACTCAAAACACAGCACATGCTTCTGATTATTAACACAACCACAACATATCGTGACATTTTTCAAAAACTTTTCCAACAAATAGAAAAAAAATTCAAAATGTTTAATCAATGAGCACTCTGTATTCTGTAACACACAATCATCTAGTGTCAAGGACAGTGGCAATGAACATCGATCATTTTAAGTGGAGTCAGAATTTATAACACTTCAGAGTTTTCATTGTACAGCTCTAGGCAAGCCACGTTCTCTCCTATTGTAGTTCTACATATTTCAAGTTAATTAATAGTTCTTCTTCACTTTGTTGTTTTTGTTGTATCTATGGTATTCCTGAAATGTTGGTTCTATATTAGAGAATACTGCTGAAATTCCATTAGAGATAACTTTAGCTAATAATAACACATTAATATGATTTATGAACTCAACACGTGCGTACCTTTTCTAATACAATGCAAAAGAAACAGCACCAACAGCTATCACTGCTATTAAAGCAGTCTGTCTGTCTGTCTGTCTGTCTGTCTATCGCTTAACACATTTTTTCGAAGATGTCAACACTTTTATGAGTCGCTACTAAAAATTCTAATATTACTTTGGTATAAAATCTACAGAGCATAAAAAATTACAAAAACTAAAAGTTTTAAGGAAATTGTTAGTGCTGCATTTTTTACAGTCAGTCCACCCTCCATTTTAAAGGCATCCTTAATGCCTGACAGCGCCCCTTTCAACGACCGTTATGCTTTAACTGCATATTAAAAAACATTTATTTAAATAGACTGCCGCGCATGCTCCCTAATTTTTACGATCAATTTAATTATAATGTAAATGTATCTGAAGTGTTTCCTTTTCTGCTTCCTTGCTTGCTCTTCCTTTTAAGTTGCTGCTCTGTTTTTGTTGATGTTAAAAAAATGCTACATTATCAAAGTGTTTTATTTTAAGATACTTTAAGCCACTTGAGTGCAAGCATTATAGTTATTATACAAGGTCAAAAGTTAGTTGAGTCGAACTTTGAACTTCTTTAAACTCCGCGTCATGGTTGCAAAGTATTTATTTGAGTAGCTGCGGCGAATACCGCAGGACGGTGGTTTTAGTTTGGTGTATTTGTAATGCAATTAAATTGTAGCTCAGTTTTGAAAGAATTTTTTATCGTCAGTTTATTTGAGTCGTTAGCTGATTAGAGCCCGTTTGTTTTATTATAAACTAGCAATACGCCGTGTGCTACACCCGACAACTTTTTTGAAAAATCATAAATATATTCAAAACATTTATTAGACCCTTTGTTAGACACCACGCTCATTGTTTTATGCCCGTTCCAGTTTTCCAGTAGCAGACCATCACCAAATACATAGTAACTTCATCAATGTTTATTATCAATATTCGCTATCAAAAATTGGGCTTGCATTGGCGGAGCCATATCCCCTTGTGCAATGCCAGTCACATTTTTCTTGAAGGATGACATCATCAAGTGGTTACACCATTCTGAGTTTCAATGTTCTCGGACTTTTACTTCCATAGCTATTCTTAAACGAAAATTTGGCTTGTATAGGCGGATCCACTCTAAGTTTTCAAAATGCCCCTGCAAGTTTTTTCATTAGAAAGACCTGGTCAATTAGTAACTCCATACTGAGTTTCATTGTTATGCGACATTTAGTTCCGTCGATATGTAGCTATTCAATGTCAAACATTTTAATTATAAGGGCGGTGCCACGCGCTTAATTAATGCTCGCTTAATTTTTCTAGTGAATGGATACGACTAAATAGCAAGTTCGTACCAGAGAACTGCAACGAGTCTATGATTCGAACTAATGACTATAAATCATCCATCAAAAACATCAAAGACATCTAGAGTGCAGTGTTCCCGCTGACATATTTTATTATACATATACATATTATTATACAAAAATTTAAATATTATTGATAGAAATTAGTAAAAAATAGTGAAAATAAAATAAAAAAAAAAATAGTAAAAATTTTTGGAATATTTTTTTAATAATTATTAAAATATTAAATAATATTTTTCAAAATTAATGAAAAACTATAAAAATCGTTTTAAATATTATTAAAAAATATAATAATTAAAAAAATCCATTCAAAAGTTCTTAAAATATAAATATATATACAAAAAAATTATTGATTTACATATTAACATATTTTCAACAAAAACAACTTGGTTTAAAGGGCAGGTTTAATTAACATTTATATGACATTTAAAATTAACATTCTATTAAAATAAATGGAAGTAATATATAATATTACAGATTTTAAAAGCGGGAATTCTGTTCATTTCGGAATGCCGCTTTCCTTATGGCCTCCCTAAACATCAGATTCTCAGCAATTCATCATTGCAAGTGTGAAAGTGATTTAAAAAATTGATTCAAAACAATACGATAACAACAAGGAACACATAATAGACAACGTACAAGTATAAAGTAAGTTTGCTACAATTTAATTCTTTGAACTAGCGAACTTAGAAGCTGGCTATCTTAATCAACACGTAAAACACAAAACAAAAGTAAAACAAGGAAAACGCACGCCAATACTGAAGTGCACGCAAATCATTCAATGACTCTAGAGCCATTGAGGGTGCTTAGAATCAGCAGTCTTCTAATGTCAGCAGTCTGTAATGAGAATGCTTCGCGTGGAAGTGGTTGTCGTTGTGCCCAACCGCATGCACTCGCACTCGTTTTTTGACGAGTGATTTAAAATCGTAAAAAAACGATTCGCTGCAGGTCTCTGGTTCGTACCTAAATTCATTTATGTGCGGCTTTTAGTTCGAAGATATACCGAAAATTTGGGCGGCTGAAAAAGTGCCATGCCCCCGTCCAATGCCTATTTAATGTTACCAGAGGTACGGCACTTGTTAATTAACGTCTAATAATCCAAACTCCAAAGGCATTCTGTATCGAAAATTTCGTTTATATGGAAGGTTGCACGCTCCCTTGTCCATTGCCGGCCCCATTGGTTCGATCGGAACCAAACTTCACAGAATACTCTCAAAACTTTACTACAGCTTCCTGGTAATTTCATAAAAGTTTTTTTGCTATTTTGGTGTCTATACCTGACATATACAACCACATACAAAATAAGTCTTCCTTTGAAATTATTCTCGAGGCACTTCTGGAGAAGACAAAGGAAAGCATATCTCCAAATGACATGCATCTGCTAAAAGAATGTCTTCTAAGTATGAAAGTGGAAGGGGTGGAGTTCAATACTTTCTCTTCCCTTTTATCTTCTTTTGAAAGTAAATTTTTTGCTAGGATGTTGACCGCAAGTAAATACCTACAGGCTTGATTTCGTTTTAGCTGAAACCGGCTCAGCTGTTTTAATTATGTTTTTTTTGGTGAGCGGAGCAGGCAGATCTAGCAAATTGTGTGTAGTTAATATTATTTCTCATGAAATACAGATAAAGTTGATACCTTTTTTTGTTCAAATCGACTTAGCCGTTCTCGTCTTGTTGTATTTTTCAATATTGTGAGTGTTGCAAGTAAGCGTGGCAAATTTTTTATATTTCATAGTCAACTAAATGCAATCAGAACGGTTTTATTCGTATTTTGTTTATATCGATTCAGTCGTTCACTTCTTACTTTGTTTTTTCAATATAAAAGGCGTGGAAAATTTGGTTTTTAATAATATAAATCAAATGAACAATTTAACACCTTTTTTGTTCAAATCGGCTGAGCCGTTCTCGTATTATTATGTTGTCTCAATATAGGGGACGCGTTACGTGGGCATGCTCAATTTCGTTTAACTGGTTTTTAATAAAATAACATCAATTGGTGCTTTTCCTTCTAAGTCTCTTGAGTTTTTATTGCTCAATTTTATGTTTTTCGCATTTATTGGACGTAAAAAGTAGACGTGGCAAACTAAATATAGCCTATGTCTCAACTGGATACCATGTTCATCCAATAGATAAAGAATTATTGCATTAACGCCTGCCGCTCTCTAGCTTTGCGGTCCCGAACATACATGACTACCTTTTTATATAGTAGTATAGATTGAAACGAAAAATAATTTTAATTTAATACTTAAATGTAAGAGGTATCTGGGAAATTTTTGCAACGAAACTATTTTTTTGGATCAATAATTTTTTTTTTTAATTATGAAAAGGTAATTTTTGGAAATAAAATTAGGTGGAAAAAATTAAAGTGGTACACTTGAGTTTTCTTTGGCATTTTGAATTCTGTAAAATTTTCTGCTAAATTGCAATTAATTGCAATCAAATTATTATATAATCTTAAAGAACGTTCGAAAAGGAATTTTTGAATAAATTATTTTTTCAAGAAAACAATTTTTTTCCCGTTTTTTGAGTGAAAATAAAGTTTTATGGGCATTTTAAAAAAAAAAATTTTTAAATATAGAAACAAGGATTGGAATAAAATTTAAAGCATATTATGAAAGACCTTTTAACAAAAATGTAAAAATCCATTGAAAAATAAATTAGATATTCGTTTTTTAAAATAAAAACTTTGATTTTTAAATGGTGTTTTTTCTCATACTGGGTCTATGATTACTATGTGAAAATTTTTGGTATTAATATTTTCTTCAATTTTTAAGAGACATTTCTGTTTTTGGTGTTAAAATAAAGGAAAACTTTAGGAGTAATTTTCTTAAAAATAAAGGAAAGAAAATACGATCAAATATTGACCTTTGGTATTAATATTTTCTTCAATTTTTAAGAGACATTTCTGTTTTTGGTGTTAAAATAAAGGAAAACTTTAGGAGTAATTTTCTTAAAAATAAAGGAAAGAAAATACGATCAAATATTGACCTTTGGTATAGATTTAATATAGAAAAAGTTTTCCGACTGTATGGTATCTTAAAATATATTGCTACTATGTGATCGGTATGATTGCTACCCGATGGTGAAAAAATAATTGAAATATTGAGAAATAAAAATTTAGAAACAACAAAAAAAAGGTGTTCTTTTATATAATAGTAGGGTGAGGTAGGGTAATGTATACCATGGGTTGATGTGTAACACGGCGATTTTCCGTTTAAAATGTAAGCATATGAGTGAATGGACAACTGTGTTATGCTTCTTTTGACAGCATCTAGTTTTTCATAAGTGTTGAAGTAGGCAGACATACATTTCATTAGAATTCTTAAATAGCGTGAAAAATTTGTATTAAAATTTTTTTTTAATATTTGTTCAAATTAACAAAAAATAGCGTTTGGGATAAAGTTTTCTTCATATTTTCAAAGTGAATAGACATATAACGTTGTATTGTTTAATATCATTAAATATAACAAAACATTTTGCATTTATTCACGCTGTGGTAAAACACCATCAATGAGAAAAAAGTGACTTACATTGGGATGAGTTGCAACACACACGGTGGGGTGATGTGTAACAGATCTTATACATTATAATTGCCATTAAAGAGGCAACAACATCAAATTCTGAAATGCAATCACATCAACGGCATTAAAAAAGATCGGCCCGCTTATACTATTCAGCCCAGACAAAAATCCAATCGTGTTAGGAAGTCAATGAAAAGCTGTGCTCTAAGAACGCCACAGAAACGTTTAGATTTGCAGGAGGTGGCAAAAACAAAAAATATGGAAAAGCAAAACAAACAAACGACAAAGAAAGCTGCAGGTGTTCGGTCGCCAAACCGGAGCTGTTCGACGCCATCCGAAGAAGATCGAGATTTTTGCATGATTTGTTAGGATTTTTTGCTAAAACATTTTGCTACGAAATCACTTGAACGCAACAAATGTAAGCGCCTTTATATTTTTTCTGAGTCATTTTCTTTGTAAGAATTGTCCCTCGGATATTGATATTTCCGACACATAAGCATTTTACATTTGAAATGTAATTTTTTTCAATCAGTTTTTTAATTTCAACGTATGTGTGTGTGTGCGCATTGAGAATCAGACAGATTTACAAAATATTGCTATTATTTCATTAAGTTCTTATCATAATACTTTAACTAAACATAAAAAGTTAAAATAAACATAAAAAATAAAGTTCCAGGTCTTTAAACCAACATTTTGTTTATGTTACACATGAACCCACTGATTTGAAAAAGACCAAAAAAGCCATATATGGAATTTTTGTTTTTTTTCCATCCATTTCTTAAATGGATATTCAGCAGTCATGAACACACTCACTTCGAGCTGGTTTTTCTGCAAGCGAGCAATAATTCTGCTTTTATTGGAGCAGATAAAAACGTGTTACACATCACCTTACTTCAGCTTATAAATTTAATATACATACACTTGCTTAATATTTTTATATAACATGAAGTTTAAAATTGTCTTGTATGAAAACATCTTAATGTGTGATTTAAATTTTTAACATGCTTCAAGATCAGTTTGAATCATAGTTTGATTAAGGGGTTACATGACATTGGCAGTTTTTTAAAATCGATGAATGAATGAATTTAATAATTTTGTATTTTAGTAAATATTCTTAAGATTCTAAGAAAAAAATTTCATGGAAATATTCCTACGGGTTCAAAAGTTACAGCCGGATTAGTGAGAGCAGCATTTTTAATTTTTGCGCTACCTACGTACGGCAGCTGGTATATACTTGTTTTACTTGCTACCTGACTTTCGTACCTACTTGATGGGTGAAGCCCGAATTGCTAAACGATTGCAAAAAACTATAAGAAACAGCATAACACAAGATAACGAAGGCATACAGTACGAAGCAGGCATGGCAGATTGAAGATAACCTTTTTTTTTCTTTGTTCACAAACTTTGAACGCGTTTATCTCGAAACCATGTTTTCAGCGGCACTAGCGGGTACATTTTTTGACGAAATTTATTTTTTGTTTTGTATTTTGTTAAACTTGATTCGCTATCGTATGACACGAGCTTTTTTTTTAAATTTTTTTTTGATTTTATATGCATTTTTAAAGTCAATATTTTTTTCGAAAAAACACACTTTCAAATTTGGAACATCACCAAAAATTGAAAAAAAATTTTAAAAAAAGATCGTGTCATACGATAACCAATTTTGTTAAGATTTAAAAAATCCATTTTTTTACCAGATCGGACAATTTTTGCAACTCCCAGCGCTGCAACCACGAGGCCCCGTTTTTTTCTCTGTTTGGAGCTCTATAAAACCATGTTGGAGTGAAAAATATATTTTTTTGGATTTTTTTTTCTCTTGTAATTTGTTCAATCCTCTACAATAATAAAAAAAAATTTTGGAAAAATTTTTGTTTTTGACTGAGTTAAGAATTTTTTAAAAAAGGTCTGGTTTCTTTGCCGCGAATGTCATGTTCCACCTTAATGGGAATGAACTTCATCTTGAGGCTCTTAATAAGAGGTAGCTTATGGAGATTGTTCTGGGTATGTAACCATTTAGATATATATTGTAGGTATTGAGTACAAATGTTGACATCAATTCATATTCATAAAACCTTTTTGTTAAAAAAAGTTATTTTTTGTCACGCCGGTCTAATCACGCCAATTTTATACACTTAACAAAACCACTATAAACAAAAAATACAACCAACATTTAAAAAAAAAAAAGAGCTTTACTAATAAGAGAGAAAATAAGGAAACCTTTCACTTACAACAAACAACTTTACAACATCTTGTGAATTGACTAAATGTGATACTAATTTTGCAATCAATGTGATTATAAAATTAACGTACTTATTAATGCAATATTTATATTGTATTACTGTATTAATAAAAAAACCTGCCACATATACACACACGCAAACACACGTCTGCCTACACAGTTTAACAGACGCTCGTGTCACAGTTCATAAAAAAAATTAAAAACAAACAAAAACACCGGATGAAGGATCACTAATAACATAAGAGAATCAAAAAAAAATAAAAAAATACCACCGCACTACTAAAATTAAACAACTAACGAATTATCAGCGCAGATCGGATGGAATTTGAGATGAATATGTTGAGCACGGATGCGGCTGATTGTGCTAGTATGCGCACGTGTGTTTGTATGTTTAAACAGCACAGCATACGGTAGACGCAGACGCAGAAGCAGAAGCACGCATATCCGGCATGTGCAAAAATTTCCACTTTCGTTAGATGCATGAATGGATCGAAAACTGTATGAATGAATGGAGGCAAGAAGCAACTTACCACATCAAATCCAACATACGGCACTCCAAAGCGCACGGATGGCGTTTACAACAGACTCCACTTGAGTGGTTGTTGCTTTTGTTGAGATTATTACTGCTTTGATAACGCATGTTATGTGCTTATCTCAACGTAGAGGAGCACTTCAACTACAACCACACGGTAAGGCAAAGTGACGCATTATGACATCCTCTGCCAAAACGGAGATGAACTGAACACAGTGAACGCAACTAAGGAAGCACGCGTGCTGCTTCTTGCTGCTAAAGATGCACGCGTGCAACTTGACAGGCAGCATTTAAATGCACTTCAACCGTAGCTATTGAAGAGTGTCCTTAAGTGAATCATTCTAAAGCAGCACTTGAATACAAGACTCAAACGCTTAATTTCAAGATTTTATAAATTAATCGAGGTTTATCTGTGTCAATTTAAATTGAGCTCTAATCTTCTGAAGTGAACTACTTTAAGTTGATGATGTTCCCCAAGCTTCTATTAAATGACGAGTCCTTTAGAAAATATTTGGTGACACTGCACCAACTTCTGATTTGTTGTCAATTTCTAAGATCTAAAATCTTAAAATCAGCAGCTTGTCTGCCAACAACTTCTATCAACATTTCATTTGCAAATCTTTATTTTATACACTCACTCAGTTATTCATTCATTGTAACGCCCTCATCATCTGGTTGGCTTAGCGTAACACCTCGTGTCGCAACTTAAGCTACTTCCTTTAAATGATAAAATCAACAGCTTCACAACTCAACTGTGGTTCTTATTTTTTCCTTAACATAGACTTTTTTTCATGCACACAGGATCAAACACGAATACATACGTGATCCTTTGCGATATGCAGCATATCTGCAAATTTTAATAAAGAATTCGTAGAGCAGCTGAAAACAAATTTAAGACACATAAGAAATAACATTATTTTTCATCGTTGTTTTCAACCCTCCTTAAGGTTAAGGATATGAAGTGTGACACACGTTCTTTATTTAGTTTGCTGATATAAACAGCGAAAGGATGCTGTTTATTATAGCAGTTATCAAGCAAGAGAATCGAGAAATCTGATATCAAACAATCAAATAACAAGATTTGAATTGAGCTCAATATATTGGTAGGTGTTGACGAGTCTGTCAGCAGCGCAGGCAGGTGGCTAAGAGCAGCTGATACAAATATATCTAGAAAATGTCTGCAAGAATATCTTCTGACTTAATTTGTAGGAATAACTTAAACGCTTGACATTTTATTATATGAAGCATTACGCAATACACAATTGAAACAAGTTTGAATCCAGAAACTGACAAAGTGACAAGCATGTCGAACAGGAGTGCGCAAAAGGATACCCATGGGCTAATAGCTTTCATATGCATACGACAGCTTTCAATTAAAAAAGCTTTTTAGTCGAGGTTAGGACTTATTACACTGAATAAAATAATACGATCAGTCGCTATGCGAACTTCATGCTGTGATGTTGCAGCCGCTCGCTTCTGCGTTGCCTTATTGAACACGACATCATATCATTAGCACGTTTGTACGTTGATTCGATACGATCAGTCGTTGTACGAGCTCCATGCTGTTAACAGTCAAACCTAAATCAGCGCGGAAGCGTTTTTTATCTGTCAAAAATTTCTCATGCCCATACGATTTATATGAAGCAAACCATAATAACGCGACGGCAACGCTGAGCGGTTGGAAAATCCAATTTTGACAGAGCGTTAGGAATTAAAGTTGGTTGCAGAAGAGAAAAATTTTTGATGTGACAATTCTTAAAATTATCATTTTTAGCACGCTCTTGAATTAACAATATGGAGGTAAGAATTTTGTTGATATTATAGTTTAAGACTAGTTTTAATTGCGGTGGTCACTTGAAATTGGATTTAAAAATAAAATATGCTCTAGTACATCTATTTCTTTCATTTTTATTTTTGACATTTTCTTTCCGTTAACCGCTTTCATTTAGGGATGGTACTTCAGCGTTAAAGTTCAGCGTAAAAATGCTACGCTCAATACGGGCTGACTTAGGTTTGACTGTAAGTTGCGGCCGCTCGATTCTGTGTTGCCTGAGGCTGCGAACGTAGAAAACTCTTGTTACTGAGCCGAGCCAAAAAACACATTGGAGCTATAAAGAAGCCAATCCATGCATCTCTTTTGCTCCAATATGTTTTTCGGCTCGGCTAAGCAATAAGCTTTCACTATGGTAGCAAGCTTATAGAACACGACGAGCTATCATTCTCGCGTTATG
Organism: Coremacera marginata; assembly: GCA_914767935.1. Lineage (NCBI taxonomy): Eukaryota > Metazoa > Arthropoda > Insecta > Diptera > Sciomyzidae > Coremacera > Coremacera marginata. The sequence goes on from OU612047.1 coordinate 18,506,862, forward strand.
CTGTGATTGTACGAATGAACAAGCTTGTGCTTTTCGTTCAGTGCAGACACTTAAAACAAAAGCTTTACTATACAATCACAAAAATGTGAATGTATAATTTTGCGCACCCCTAATGTAAAACGTAAATTATATTCCTTTCTTTGTAACTAAGCTTTCATGAAAGATTTGTCGATATAATTGTATCAATATATTAACCCTTTAGTGACGATAGTCCACAAGAAATTTTGAAATTTCAAAATCGACTAAATAAATTGACTGAATAACGTCTCATATATAAAAATTTGTACAGATTTTTATTTCTTGCCAATTATAATTTAAATAGTAAATATTTTCTTAAAAAAAATATCGTACTTTTTTAAATATCGTCATAACTTGTTTTAACTAAGAAAATTAATGCATCAGGAAAAGCATTTTAAGATTTTAATAAGAATACGGAATTGTTCCACCACTTTTAAAGACTCGTCATAACACGAAATATGCCACTAATTTTAAAAAAGTTGTATCCTAACATGACAACATCGAAAAACACATGAATTATGTCCATCTCTAAAGTGAATAAATGTAAAATTTATTGAGATGAAGTTATGAAAATTTCTCTTACGTGGAAAGCAAAGATTGACGCATAATTTAGTTTATATTCTGCCAAATGTTCCTGCGACTCAATTTTTACATATTTTTCATTTATGAAGTGATTGAAGAAAAGAAGCTATTGTCAGTTAGTTTGGATTTTAAGCTTCAGTAAATTTTTGCGTATATAAATGAGTTCTAGTTAAATACTGTGTCTTACTTTTGTTTATTTAATATTTCACATTAACAAAAAAATTTTAATAGTGCAAATCTTGTTTTAAAAATACTTAAATTCAGACTTGTTGCATTATAAGGTTGTCGCAAGACCGACCGTACTTTCTTCTCAGTACCCATAATTGCCAAAATCAAACCCAATCAGTGTTTTTGTACATTTTGCCAAATAAAGCTTTCTCATCGCTTTTAGATTTTCTAAGAACTGTCAACTTTGATTTGACAATTATGGGTACTAGCTCTCACCCTTGCGACAACCTTATAATTCAACCATGATACAAACTAACCAAATGCTTCTCAAAAACCTAAAATTTTACTACTCTAACAAGTTCAAAACGACAACCCTGGCGCTAATACGTTTTTTTTTAAATCTTTCATATACATATCTAAAAACTTAAACTAAAAATGAAATTTCATATAAAATAATCCTAAGCTCGCTGAATGACTGAAGCATAGAGGTTCTCTGAGCACGCCTTATGACGTCATGAAGTTTTTGTTTATTTTTGTCATGAGGGCTATGATCCAGCCTTTACTGACGTGTGATATTTTTACCGTCGCTCTTATACATAGCACGTTATTTCATGTAACAAATTTACAGTTTCGTTGCTTAGACTGCTCCATCCACGTACCGATGACGTCTTTAATTTTTTATTTGTTTGTATCAAAGTCAAAGAATTGACTTTTAATGACATGTTATTACATTTATCATAACACCTATACTCATGTTAGGTGAGCCGCAAATTCGATGAATCTAAGAAAAATGACTTGTTCAACTTTTTTTGAAACCTGCGCAGTTAAATGTAACATTCGCACGTCAATAACAACGAAAGCACACAGAAAACAACTTGTTATAAAGGGGGTTAAATTTTAAGGGCCGATGTTGATTTTGAATAAAATACAAACTATTTAGGAAATTATTGTCATTTCTTTTTTATTATGATAATATTGGTATGATTCAATTATGTATGGAACAAAATATCGGCCAAATGGCCGCCGCGACCTCGGCGGCACACCTCCATCCGATGGTCCATATTTTCAATGACGCTGAGGCATAAGTGAGGTTCTATGCCGTTGATGTGCAGAATTATCTCATCCTTTAGCTCTTGAATTGTTGCTGGCTTATCTACGTACACCTTTTCTTTCAAATAACCCCAAAGAAAGAAGTCCAACGGTGTCAAATCACATGGTCTTGGCGGCCAATTGACATCGCCACCACGTGAGATAACACGGCCATTGAATTTGTCACTCAAAAGAGCCATTGTTTCGTTAGCTGTGTAGCAAGTGGCATCGTCCTGTTGAAACCACATATCGTCCACATCCATATCTTCTGATTCGAGCCATAGAAAGTTCGTTATCATCTCACGATAGCGAACACCATTCACAGTAACTGCCTGACCGGCCTAATTTTGTAAAAAATACGGCCGATGATGCCGCCAGCCCATAAACCGCACCAAACAGTCACTCTTTGTGGGTGCATTGGTTTTTCGACAATCACTCTTGGATTATCATTCGTCCAAATGCGGCAATTCGGCTTATTGACGAATCCACTGAGGTGAAAATGTGCCTCATCACTGAAGATAATTTTCTTCGAAAATTGATCATCCACTGTTGCCATTTCTTGCCACCATTCTGACCCCTGACGACGCTTGAAATGGTCAAGAGGCTTTAGTTCGTGAGTCAATTGCACCTTGTAAGCGTGTAAATGCAAGTCTTTATGCATAATGTTCATCAACGACAAGCGTGAGAGGTGCAATTGTTGGACACGACGACGAGTTGTGGTGGACGGCTCTTCAGCCACACTATCGCGAACAGCAGAAATATTTTCTGCAGTACGAGCTGTACGAGCATGCACTGGTGTTTTCACATCTCCTACAGACTCGGGTTGCTCAAATTTTTGCACGATTTTTCCGATTGTACGCACATTTGGACGATTAAATTGACCGACAAAATCACGAAGTGCACGATATGCATTTTGATTTGAACGCCCATTTTCATAATAAGCCTGAATAACTTTAACGCGTTGCTCGATTGTGTATCTTTCGATGGTTCAAATTGAGTTAGTCTGAAATTGAGATGTGTCAAATGAAATGCATAAAAAAACTTGACGCTTAGGTGTGGTTCACATTCAACATCGGCCCTTAAAATTGAACCATCCTTTATAAACATTTCATATTTATACCTATCAACTAATGAACACATACTTTTACAAATATTGTTCATAGAAGATATTCAGCTATTTCTGTATAGCTAATATGTTTAAATTACTTTCTTTAACTTAGCATAGCCATATTACTGTCGTAACCGTGGCACCACATTAAAAAGAGACTCAAAAAAGGATCTTTAAAAGTTCAACGATTTATCAAAATTACTGTTTGTAATGTGAGCTTACCAGCACTGCTAATAAAAGCTTATTACCAGCTGCTTTAAACCAGCTATGAACATAATTAGCTCGCGAGCTAAGACCTTTTTCAAAAATGTATACGTATATAAATTCTTCCACTGTAAGAAAGCTTTCAGTCTTCAGGCAGACTCGAAGCAGACAGGGTCGCTTCACATTGTTTGCGATATTCTGCAGAATGCCGAAAAGAATCAAATAAAGTAGCGTTTTATTATATTTGTTTACATTTGATACTTTAAAATCGAATAAAATTTTTGCAGGTTTTTTTAACGTTTTACCTGTTAAATAAAGCCAATTTGTATGTGAGGTTGGCGTGATTTTCATCCGATTTTTCTAAATTTCATAGTCAGGATTTTTATTGAAGATCAAAGCATGCGTGCAAAATTTCAGGGCATTTCTTTAATTTTTGTGAATTTTGAAGAGATTTTACGGTTAAAATAAAGTCACTTTGTATAGGAGGTAGGCGTGATTTTCATCCGATTTGGCTCATTTTCGAACTTGATCTTTCGAACTTGAATGATAAAGTTAATATACCCCCTTACGCAGTACGCGTTGGGAAGGAAAATATTTTATCTTCTTTCAGCTGTCTTGGTCATCGTCGCAATGCTGGTTGTCTTATATTTCCTTACAGCTAGTACCATGAGAAGTGTTCAAGGGAGATACATGGACTGACGTCACCAGCTCGTGCGTTTCCTAGGCCCGGGATTCGGGCAGCTTGCAAGAACCTTTTCCTTTTACTATTGACCTTTACAACGCTTATCTATATATTATCAATTATATAGATTATCTATAATAGATAATTCGTTCTACAGTCGCTCAGTAATCCTAAAGTCGATCTTCCTGCGAGCGTGTTCCCCGGCAGTTTCAAGCTGTGTAAATTTAAACCAAGTTTTCACCGACACTACTCTATCTTTCCACTCTCCAACAAATTTTCACCCATCCTCCGAATCAACACAATGCTTTCGCATTTATAGGGGACATCTCCTGAGTGTAGGTTAAGTTTAAAAAAAAAAACAAAAATATAGGTAATTTTGCACTAAGAAAATCTCATTTTAACCTGCTTGCATAATTTTTCAATCCTCCTTTGCAAAATAAATTTTTAATTCTCTTCATAGAAAAAGTTAACTTTTGTATAGAAATAAATTTTCTCTATTTGGATATTTTCAACGAAAGTTTCCTAAAAATGCCATTCATTTTAATATAATTTTTTTTTTATTTTTGTTTTTTTAAACCGCTTCAACTAGCATCAATTTATGTTAAATTAATAGACCATGAAGCAAATGATTTTCCAAATAATTACCCAACATATGCATTGCCCATTCATAGTAAATCAAAAATTCATCCAATAAATTTGCACCTTAATGACATGTTGGACCCATGCATTTTATGTAATAATAGCAATATCAAAACCACAAAATAGTTTATGTTTCCTTGCATTTTATCATGCCTACAAACGAATAAAATAGAAAAGCAATTTGTTCCAAAAATCAATCAATTGCTAATTTTTTTGTTTCATTGTTAGGCATTTGTACGAATAATTCTCCTCACAGTATGCTATAATAACTCGGTAAAGGATACGCTTTTATTGCCATTGGAGTGAATGCTGAGCATAAAACAACAAAATTTATGTGTACACAATGCGCAGATGTTTGCGCCGCCCTAAAATCTCTGGCACTAAACTATATTTGGTCTCCTTTTACAAGCGTTTTACTATAGGTGCTTAATTGTAGGCATATTTAAATATTTAATATAAATAAAAATTTCCCAAGTGGCTGTTAATTTTGGGATCGAACATGACTTGTGCACTAGCTGCTGAATGAACTCATTAAATGATTTGAACTATTCCTTGTCGCAGGCCAAATGTGGGTTAAGTAAGTATTTGATGGCGGAGTAGCAGATAGTCCCCAAAAAGATCTTCAAATTTCTTTATTGCTTTAAAAATATTGTTTTATGCCGCAATATAAAATAGAGGCGCCTTGAGTGGAGTTGGTGCAATATTCAGTCGTTGACAATACGTAAAAAAAATGTAAAGAAATCAGCGTGTTTTTTAAACAGTTTTAAATTAAAGACAAACATACAAGCGTTCTAGATAATTTGAAGGTAAGAAGCGCCTAGTGTGGAGTGGGTTGAATTTCTATTAATTGACAAAACATAGAAGATATATCTAAAGAAATCAGCTTATATCTTACAATTTAAATTGTGGCATTTATTTTAAATTTCCTTTTCATGTTGTGCAATTTTACGACATACCTAAGTTCATGTTTCCATGAATATCCTTGAGACAACAAATTAGCGTAATCAGCTGATAGCTTAGCGTACTACAGGATATGCTGCTGTGCCATTCAGTGAGGAGACGTACAGACATTAGCTGTAAATGCCAATTAATAAATTGCGCATATTGTACAAAACACACACACACACACAAACACACGCACCCACAAAGGACATGTTTTTTTTTTAATTTATTTATTTCATTCCTTCTTGCTTTCTTGGCAACTAGTCGACATTCAATATTGATATGTATTTCCCCGAAAACAAGGCAGCTGCCATTGTTGTTGTTGTTGTTGTTGCTGTTTTTGTTGTCGGTGCACATAGAGATTCAACTAGGAATCGCATAAACTGCGGCGTAGCAATCAAAATTCATTATGTCCACATAGCAAGGATAATAAAAATGTTAGAATCAAAGAATGACAAACGACCAACGATTGTTCAGAAGGAAGGGTGTGAGTGAGTAGGCAATCCTGTTAGCAACAAACCCAGCGACGTGCCTCACAGCAATGTCAAGGGATAATTTGCCTTAATGTATGCAACGTAATTTGAAATACTTTCTTCCTAATTTGTTTGTCATTCTCCCCAATCGTATCGGACTTTTGCGAAAGTAACTAAGTCATTTGTTTGAGTGTGTGTGTGTGTGTGTGGCATGCAGTGAAAGGACTTCCATAACGATGGACATAAGTTGAGTTACAAAATGTGCCAAACAATGGCGCAATTTATTTATGAGCTGCTTGAAGGACTTTTTTAACCACTTTGTAACTAAATGTTTGAGGATGTGTGTGTGTGTGTGTGTGTGTGTGTGTGGCAGAAGTAATCGCTCTGTCGCAATAAAGCGCAGATTAAATAAAACTGCACGTACGCCACGAAATTGTGGCACGTAAGCCTGCTGTAGAGGATGACACAGCCGAATAATCAGTGCTGCTGCATGTTATCCTGCGCTCACTTGACGACCGACGACTTGACCCCGACCGACCAACATTGAACGACTTGCAGGATTTTCGGTATTTATTTAATTATGCACTCATGCCCTCTACAATATCCGGTAAATCGTTGCATGGACACGTGCATCTGTCCGTCCATCCATCTGTTTGTCTATCTGTGCTCTGTGTTCATTCCAGAATCTGCCTTAACCGTAAGAATTCCAAACAAACATGCGGCTAGAAAAA